>SNVD02009784.1:0-412614 GCA_013180625.2 Boswellia sacra
GTTCCTTCAGTTTCTCAAATGCCTCTTTGCAATTATCATCAAATTCAAAGGCCACATCATTCTGTAATAATCTGCATAGGGGCAATGCTATCTTCGAGAAATCTTTGATGAATTTACGATAAAAACCTGCATGACCAAGAAACGAACGAATATCCCGCACACTTGTGGGAGGTGGTAAGGAACATATAAGATCTATTTTGGATTTATCAACCTCTATACCCTTAGCAGAAATAACATGTCCCAAAACTATACCCTGATCTACCATAAAATGACATTTCTCCCAATTCAGAACAAGGTTAGTTTGTATACATCTTTGAAGTATAAGGGTAAGGTTGTCAAGGCATTTATCAAAAGAATCACCAAAAACACTAAAGTCATCCTTAAATACCTCAATAATGTTCTCAACATAATCAGAGAAAATACTTACCATACACCTTTGGAAAGTGGCGGGGGCATTGCAAAGACCGAATGGCATGCGTCGATAGGCAAATGTACCGAATGGGCATGTGAATGTAGTTTTCTCATGATCCTCAAGGGCAATGACAATCTGATTATATCCTGAATAGCCATCAAGAAAACAATAATGAGAATGACCTGCTAATCTCTCCAGCATTTGATCAATGAATGGCAAAGAAAAGTGATCCTTGCGAGTTGCAGAATTGAGCTTTCGATAATCAATACAAACTCACCACCCGGTTTGGATACGAGTGGGAACTAGCTCATTATTGTCATTCTTAACCACCGTAACACCAGATTTCTTCGAAACAACTTGGACTGGACTCACCCACTTGCTGTCCGAAATTGGATAAATCACACCCACATCTAACAATTTCAGGATTTCTTTCTTGACAACTTCCATAATTGGAGGATTCAACCTCCGCTGTGCTTCTCGAGTGGGCTTGGATCCTTCTTCTAATAAGATACGGTGCATGCATATGGCTGGGCTAATACCTTTGATGTCAGCAATTGTCCCACCCATGCTGTTCTTGTGATTCTCGAAGCACTAGAATGAGTTCTTCTCTTGTAATTGTGTAAGGCCCTTGGCTATTATGACTGGCAAAGACCTGTTCTCATATAAGAAATAACATACTTTCAAATGTTCGGGAGAGCAATAAGCTCCAAGGTAGGGGCTTTCTTCACAGAAGGAAGAATTTTCTCATTAGATAAAGGCAATTCAATGTACGAAACATCATACCTGTTTGTGGTGATAGTTATTGTCTCATCCAAGCTTGCCACAGCTTCCTCCACTTCTTTAGACACATGTATCAACTTTCCTGGTTCTTTGAAACTTTCTGTCCTTATGTGTTCACTAATGGATACTTCCAATTCATCTTTGCGAGTTAATTCAAGAAATTGTTGTGCTAAAGAATCAATGACATCAACTGCAAAAACAGAATGCAAGTCAGTAGGGTATCTCATTGCCTCAAAAATATTGAAGCGAATCACCTCGCCATCAAATTCCATGGTGAGAGTGCCATCAGGAACATCAATCTTGGTTCGGGCAGTTTCAACAATGGCCTCCTAAAGAATGGTGTTGGAGGGAGGACGTTCATCCTCATTCCAGAACATAAAAAGTCTTGCTGGAAAAACCAATTGATTCACTGCACAAGCACATCTTCTACAACTCCCTTGGGATATGCATTAGAACGATCAGCAAGTTGAATTACAATACCAGTTTCCGCAAGGGGTCCAAGATTCAAGGAAGCATAAATAGAATAGGCATGACATTAATTGATGCTCCTAAATCTAACATAGCTCTTTCAAAATTGGTATTGCCAATGGTGCATGGAATGGTGAACGTACCTGGATCTTTGCATTTCGGAGGAATTTTTCTTTGCAATACAGCTGAAACATTTTCCCCCACACTTACCTTCTCATTTCCTTTCAACTTCCTCTTGTTGGTGCATAACTCTTTGAGAAATTTTGCATAACGAGGCACTTGCTTGATAGCATCCAGAAGTGGTATGTTTACCTCGATCTTGCGAAAAGTTTCCAGGATTTCTTGTTCTTGTTCCTCCTTCTTTGATTTTGCAAATCTGCTGTGGAGGGGTAACATATGAATGAATGGAAGTTTTAGGATTTACCTTAGAAGTGGATGTTTTGTTCATGGTAGAAGTGGTATCATCCCCTTCATCAGCTTTGTGATTTCTTTGGTGGAATCTCTAATTGCTTTCCACTTCTCAAAGTTACAGCACTAGCATTTTCTCTTGGATTGATCACTGGCTGAGATGGCAATTTTCCTGAGCTTTGACTCTCAAATTTGCTCATGTTAGTGGCCAATTGTCCTATTTGGCTTTCCAGGTTTTGGATACTTGCCCTAGTTTCCTGCTGAAATTGCATTGTGTTAGTGGCAAGTGCTTTAACAATATCCTCGAGAGATGTACCTGAATTTTGTGGAGCTGGTTGCGGTGTTGGTTGTGTTACTGGTGGTGGTTGTACTTGAAATGGTTGTTGTACCCTTGGTTGATTAAAACCTGGTGGCCGATTTTGTATAGCATTTGGAGCGATTGGTTGACGATTCCCATATCTCAAATTAGGGTGATCTCTCCATCCAGAATTGTAAGTATTGGAGAAAGGGTCATACCTTTGCCTTGGTTGTCCTGGAAATCCACCTATAGCATTGGCTTGTTCTGTATCTCCTTCTTGCAAAGTTGGACACATGTCGGTTGGATGGTCCATGGCAGAACATACTCCACATGCATAAGATTGCTGCATATGTCCTACAGCCATTTTTTTTACAAGAGAGGTAAGTTCACAAAGTTGTTGTTCAATGTTTGAAGTACTTACCTCATTTACTCTTTTTGGTAGTTGTGGCTCAAATTGACTGCTGAATTGTTGGGAGTTCGCTGCCATGTCACTAATCAAACGTCTTGCCACGTTCGGTGTTTTATTAACTAGTGCTCCACCACTAGCAGCATCAATGATACTCCTTTCCATGGGTAGGAGACCCTCATAGAAATATTGAATTAGGAGTCCATCACTAATTTGGTGGTTTGGACAGCTAGCACATAACCTTTTAAATCTCTCCCAATATTCATGAAGTGATTCTCCATTGTGTTGTCGAATGCCACTAATATCTTTTCTAATATTTGTAACTTTCGAGGCTGGAAAGTATTTCTCCAAAAAGAGTTTACTCATCTCATTCCAAGTGGTAATGGTACCTGGTGGTAGGTAGTATAACCAATCTTTTGCCGAATCTGCTAATGAGAATGGGAAAGCTCTCAATTTAATTTGCTCTTCAGAAACGCCGGTTGGCTTCATACTTGAGCATACCACATGAAATTCTTTAAGGTGTTTGTTCGGATCCTCTCCTGCAAAACCATGAAATGTAGGCAAGAGATGAATTAGTCCAGATTTAAGCTCAAAATCTATCTCAAAATTGGTGCTTATGCATAGCGGTTGTTGGTCAATAATTGGAGCCGCTAACTCCTTAAGAGTCTGATCGTTTTCCATCGCCATTACTTCCGATTCTGATTTGATTGAACTGCAAGAAGATGGGAGGGAAGTATGTCGTGCAAGGTCAAATTCTGGAGGTGGAGTTGAAATTGACTGATTTAGCCTTAAATTTGAGGATTGGAGAAACTCCTTAATTCTCTTAAGTCGTTGATCCGCTTCTACCTCGGACATAAAAGCCTAAACACAAACAATCAGGAAATAACAATCAAGAATCAGTAGTAAAAACAGAATAACAAATTGATTAGAAAATCAATCCCCGGCAACGGCGCCAAAAACTTGATGCGTTCGAAACTAGCAAGTATACTAGTCGCACAAGTAATAAAGTGATAAGTAGATATCGTTCCCACGAGGATTGATTCTAATTGAATTTGTTATTCAAAAGCAACAACAGAATAAAGGGGGGTTTTGTTGATGGATTAACTAAATGAAATATTAATGTAAATGCACAATAACACAACACAAAGTAAAATGGAGTGAAAAATCAATGAGAGACACTTGGTTAAGGGTTCTTTCTCTGCCACAAGATATGAATTTGTGAATTAACATAGAATTGTAATCCAATTACAGCATTGAAGTTATCAACCGTAGATAACAACAAGCTCTGTTATCCCAATCTTTCCTTACTTTGTTGTTAAATAAAACAAGCTCTTTATTTAATCTCTATCCATTAAACAACCTAGAACAAGCTCTCTAAGTTTAATTCAATAGAAGCATTACGATGAGAAAGATAGGTTGATCTAAGCAATAATCACACAAGTTCGGATTATTTAACCTAGGTTGTATTTTCCAATTGCAATCTCTGATCACAATTTTGCTACTAATGATTGGAAATTCATGACAATTACGGATCAAGATTTCTAATCTAGCAATAGACAACAACAGATTATATTCAGTTGGCCATTCCAAATACAATCAGTAAGCAATCATAAGCATTAGATATGGGAAAATACAAGCAACTTCAATTAGAGAATTGGATAACAATTTCTTACACAATCAACTCACAAAATCCATATCAAGGGCTTTGAAATCACCCTCAACCAATTCAGATTTAGTTACACATATTCAATCAGAATAACAAATACAATACAGAGAAATTCCAGAATTGAAAAGGAAAGAAAGAACTTAGCAAATTCTTTGAAAATCTTCTTTGTAGATGAATCTTCTTGGAATTGTAGTTCCTCCTCTTTCAAAATCTTCTTTCTCCTTCAAGAACTCCAAGGGATGAGAGAAATCCAGAAATGCAGCCTCCTCCCACGTTTTCCCCTCTTCAAGTTATGAAAATAAAACCCTAAAATGTGTTTAAATACTCTGCTACAGTGACTTGCTACAGTGCCCCGTATTATACATGCTACAGTGCTTGTGGAATTATATTTCTATACATCTCACACTGTTTTGATTACAACTTTTGGTACACTGAATGGATTTATAAACCGTAAATTTCTCCAGAAAATAGACTTCGAGAGCTTTCCAACGGTATATAACATGTCATCGGGTTCATTGTATATCAATACAATTAAATCCGAGAAGATCACTGACTAGCAGAGGTGAAAATGAAGGGTTTTACTCCATTTTTGTGCAAGTTGCTCCAAAACTCCTACAAACATCAAAACCACACAAAAACATAAAAATACCAAGGAATATAGCAAAGAAACATGGACGAATTGATATAAAAGTAATACATAAATAGACACCTATCAGAGACCGACAAGAAAGATAGGGTTGTACTACGAAGATTGGCTCAACAATTTACTTGTCATCAAGGAGTAATGCATAAGAGAATGCTAGAAGGGATGTAATTGAGATGTGTCAATGAGAAAGAAGCAAGAAGGCTTATAGAAGAAATCCATATTTGTGTATGTGGGCCACACATGAATGGAGTAATGTGGGCCACACATGAATGGAGTAATTCTTGCAAAGCATATAATGAGGCAAGGCTTTTATTGGTTAACCATAGAGACAGATTATGTCCAGTTTATGAAGAGGTGTCACCAGTGCCAGATTAATGGAAATTTGATTACCAACCACCGTTGGAGCGACAAGAGATGATAGCATTGTGGCCCTTTGTTGCATGGGGCATTGACATTATAGGCAAAATGGTGGTCGCAATCGACTAGTTTACCAAGTGGATAGAAGTTGAGTCCTACAGTAAACTAAGGGCAAAGCAAATGGTAGAGTTCATTGAAAAGAAATCATATTCAGATTCAGAGTGCCACATCACGTCGTGATTAACAATGGGGTTCATTTTCAGGCTAAGAATAAAGCTTTATTTGAGAAATATGGGATTGAACATCATAAGTTGTCTCAATATAGGCCACACGTGAATAAAGCAGTAGAAACAGCCAATAAAAACATCAAGAAAATGTTGGCCAAGACAGTGCAGACATATAAAGATTAGGCAAAAAAACTGTTATTTGTGTTATAGGGTTATAGAACAACACCCAGAAATTCAATAGGCATGATGCTCTTCTCATTGGTGTATGGTTCAGAAGCGGTCCTACCAATTGAGATAGAAATAAAATCAGTGAGAGTCCTGATTTAAGCAAAAATTCTTGAAGGGGAATGGATTGACAATAGATGTGAACAATTGTCCTTGATTGATGAGAAAAGAATGAAGGCTAGATATTGTATGCAACTATATCAGAAACGGGTTGCTCGAGCCTTTAACAAGAGAATAAAGGCAAGGAAGTTCAAGGAAGGGGAATTGGTCCTTAAATAGGCTAGGATAGTAGCGTTTGATCCGATAAGGAAGTTTAAACCCAACTAGAAGGCCCTATTCATTATGATGAAAGTCATGTCTAGTGGAGTCATCATCCTATTAGACATGGAAGGAAATGAATTCACTCATGAGCCCATCAATATTGATGCTGAAAAAGTAGTGTGTATGAAAAAAAAGAAGAAGAAGAAAAATAGTATGAGAGGAAAAAATTAATTAGAAAACTAAAAATGGCTGATTAATGACAATAGTTGTCTCATTGTGCACATGTTATTCGAAGAACAATTGATTGTACTTTTATTAATGAAATGAAATTATTTGGAAACAAATATGCCTTTGAAATGTCTTATTATTTTGCATGATAACAAAAAGAAAGCATCTAACATCTAAGCTAACAATGGAACTAACAATGTCGTCTCTACCTCTTCGATAGACTATAAATAGGCTCACCATATCACTCACGGCACCGTCTAGCTCGAATAACAAAATCAGGAATGAAAGCCTAGAAAGATACCCAATCCTTGTACCGGTCGTCTGTCTCAAAATCAAGATCATGGAATAGATTCCTTTCGATGGTCTGATGTGGCCAAGAATCCTTCACATGCTCTAGATAACAAGTGAACAATCTACAAGGATCGAATACACTTAGTGAAGCCACAATCCTTTGCTTAAGTCCATACTGGCGACGCAGTCTAGCAAGATCATAGAGAGAACTATGGGTGAAACCCACTAACAGCATACATGTGATGTAGGTCCCGACTGTCACATACTCCAATCTTTACCATGGATAGTGCCAACGAATCTGAGAATTAGGAATGACTTTAAGCCAGTCGATCCAAGAAGAATGTCTCTTAAGTCTCCTCCTCCCTTGAAATTGAGGGCTATAATGGAAAATGTTTCCTTCAGGCGGTGCTAGAAAGGATAGCCTCTCTTATAACCAAATTTGGAAGAGAGAGAGAGAGAGAGAGAGAGAGAAACAAAAACATAAGAAAATCAAGGCAAGCCCACTAAGTCAAAAACATGAAAAGGTGGCTTAGGCAAAAGTTAAGGCAAGCCCACTAAGCTGAAAACCCGAAAGGGTAGCTTAGACAAAAGTTAAGGCATGAAAGAAAAAGAAAAAAGTCTACTAAGTTGAAAACCCGAAAATGGCGGTTCAGGGAAAAGTTAGGGCAAGCTTGCTAAGTCGAAAACTCGAAAGGACAGCTTAGGCAAAATTTAAGGTTAAAAGAAAAACCTAATGAAGCAAAAGACTACTGTTGAACCTCTCATTCGGATCAATCCTGACTCGATCTAGTCCAATTAATGTCTCAACTAAAATTAAAGGAACTGTTGTGAAACTAGGTCCCATCAGAGGAATGATGGTCACAAGATATGGGTCACCAAGATAGTTTGATGAGACTAGTAGAAACTATGCAAAAAGGCATAACTGAAGAAGGCAAAGCCAACTGGATAAGGTCCTATCCATCATTTCAAGCAAAGAAATGAAGGAAGATAATGTCAATCTACCACCTCTTGTGTGAATACCCATGGTAGAAATCAAGAAGTTAGAGAAATGGGCAAGATCAAACATTGGTGGTGTCTCAACAGTAGGCAAAATGACGCTCTCAGAACTAGATGAATGACAACCGAATATGGCATAGAATTCCTCATATAGGGGGCAAAGCTCTTACCCATTGAACTAGAAGATGTGATCATGAGGATCTTAAAAGGTTTTGCATTCCTTAAGAAAAGAGACGTCAAGCTTCATATCTCGCAGGAACTTCAAATGGTAGAGACCACTAGATTCGAGTTGTTTCTAATCATCATCCTTTAAAGGCTTCAAGAGATGCTGGAAGGTCTTAAGAGAGGCCTCAAACATGTTGAACAGTGTGAAGAGATATTAAGAAGCATAAAGGAAATCTTAAGAGACAAGAGAAAAGTATAGAGAAGCAATGGAGAGAAGTAGCATTTAAATAGTGCATAGATAGAAGCAAAACGGCAAGAAAAAAGGGTAGAGCATTGGGAGAATTGCCACTTGATGGTCTGTCAGCCACCTGGTAGTCTGACAGCCACCTGACTGTCTGACAACCGCCTGACAGCCGATAAGGCAAAAAGCCGTGTAATTCATTCTTTTACGTGTTTTTTGGCTTCTAGGATGAGTATCGATGAGCAGTTTTGAGCGCGTGACTCCCAGATTTTGTAATTTTATTCAAAATTGAATAAATGATGATGTAGAAACACATTTGGATGTAAATTTATCGAAATACACATAGTTTTAAGAAACAATGTGCAAGCTAAAAATAGAAATTTTCCACTAAATCTCTGAAACTTGTTCACATAACTAATTACCTTGACCATACATCATGAAAAAATTGAAACATAGAAGTTCTTATGTAGAAGCAAAATGAACAAAAGAAATCATGAAAGAAGCCAGCGGTGACATTCCTCACTTATCGCCATCATTGTCAAAATCGAAGGAGAAAGTAGCAATCTGAGCCTGAAAATGCTCAACCTCCTGCTCCAGACGAGCAACCTCCTGACGAATCGTCTAACCAAGCAAAAGAATTACATAATTAGAAAAACTATCAAGATAGAAATCATGCATACATGACACATAAAGTGGTACTTTAGCTGATACTAATGTGACATCTGTAAAACATATCCATGAGAAGCAGCTTGCATGTGAAAAATTTGCTCCATGGAAGATCGTGGTACCTATATTACATTGCATTTTTATGATTAATAATTAATTGAAGAATGAAAGGAAACTTGAGAAATATATAGTCAGAAGACTTACCAGAGTGGTATCTTGTGGAACAAAAGGAATAGACATAGTTAGATCCTCAATGATCACATGACTAATGATCTGTCCACTAGCATCCCATGTGCAAACGACATTGTGGGGATAGCCTAGAGGTCATCAAGCACATGGCCGACTGGAATAGCTTGAGCAGCTGAAGTAGCTAGAGGTGGACGTGGCTGTTGAGTGGTAGCAAAAAAGGAACCAGATGTGCCAGTACCCAAAAAGGAGACTTTCAATCTCTTTTGACGACAAGCGGAAGAGCAACAGCATAGCTAGACGTAGCAGGAGGTTGGGGAGTCTTATCAGCAAACTGACCTGGTCTAGTGTGTAGCAAGGTGGCTCAAACCCAATCAATGTAAGAAGTCGCCATCAATAAGAATTCGATCATATTCAAATGAATCTCGATCATGTAATCTGACATCTTGTGCTCCATAGCCAAGTCAACTAAATCTATTATCATAGCCAGTAGAGGAGGAAGAATCAAATAACGCAATGAGCCTTCAAACCAATCTCGAATGCAGTCACCCAAATACCACATCATAGTATTCACGCACGATAGAAGAATGCAGTAGTAGTTGAATGGGGAAGCGACCCTCATAGCCGTCAACTAGTTCTCTTCAGGCCCCCACCAGTCAGAACGAATCTGTGAAGAACAAAGAAACATAGTAAGATTATGATATAAATGAAATACAAACTATAATGTTTTTTACCTTGTCCTAGGTCATCGTGTGAATATAATCACGAAAGAAGTCCAGCTCATGAGACCTCTCGAGCCTTGCACGATGTGCAACCCACCTCCCCATCTGCTAGAAAGAAAGGTTCTCACAAGCAGGGAATGGGAAAGGTAGTTCTCCCAACTTATATGCCCATATCTATCGTGAAGGAGACAAAATCAAAAATGGAATTCATACAGACAAAACACGAAGGAGTAGAAAAGGAAAGAAGTTACCTCAAGAAGCAAAGTAAAATCGATAATCACAGAAACATCTCGACAGGCACGATCCAAATCGAAGTATAGTTGGTCGAAAGTAGCATGGCTCCAGTTGAAATCCCTCACGTGATTGAGATCCTGGATGGTAGGAAGTAAAGTCAAGAAGGTAGTGTTTGACGCATTGGCATAGAGTGTTAAACCGAATAAATCACGATGAAGCTACGTGCATACTAATCCACCTCGACTAGAGTCAGGTTGGATCTCCTCCTCCAATACTCATATAGTGCAGCATATCGAATTACGACTTTATCCTTAACCTTTACCTCACACCCAAGAAGTTATCAAATCAAGTCCTGCTGATCCCTTGAGTCTGCGAAACAAGCGTTAATAAGGATGACCTCACCACCACATGGAAGGTCGGTCAGAGTAGCAATGTCAAGAGGCATGATAGTCATCTCACCAACTGGAAGATGGAATGTGTGGGTCGTGTCCATCCACGTCTCGTGTAAAGCGACTAAAGCTCAATGATCCATATGCCGAGTAGTATATGGAAGACAACTGATAAACTCATAGAAGCCTATGGCAGCAATCCTACTTTTAACAGCCTCATTTTCTATCTTTAAAAATGGACTGTGGGCTCTAAAAAATGACGCACACATCTTGTTCTCATGGTAGTGGTAAGGAAAGAAATTAAAGTCTCTACATGAATACATGCCTAAAAAATTCATAGAAAATGGAATATCAAAGAATGAAAAAGAATTAATGCATATCTAGTTGATCGTGTGGGAAGCCATATCGTAGACAACAGGCACCTCTTGGTCCTTCGAAAGATCCTTTAATGCTGATTTCCAAATGAGATCACTGTCATTCAAGTCAAAATGGAATGGATGACCCGCCATTGGAAAGAGGAAGTTGAGACGAGCATGTAAGAGAAAACCGGAAGTGAATCAAAGGAAAAATGAGGAAGTTACACACAAATGAATTGATGAGAAGACGGACAGGCTTTATATAGGCCCTTGACCACCAACCAGTAGTCAAACCATCGGGCAGTTGTTGACTAACCGTCAGCCAGTGGTCAGATAGCCAAGTAGCTATTTGACCGTTGATCGGCTGTCCCTCTAATAAGGGGCAGATCGATAAAAGGAGAAAAGAAAGAAAGAAGGAAAGAAAAAGAGAGGAAAAAAGAGGAAAAAAGAGGAAAAAAGAAAGAAAATAGAGAGAAAAGAGATAGAAAAAAAAGATAGAGAAAAGAGAGAGAGAAAAGAAAAGAAAAAGAAAGACTCTGCATCGACCCTAAACACTGAACGAATTTTCGAACAAAACTAGTGACAAGCACCTGACCATGGCAATAGTTTATCAACTCATAAGGAAAGAAGGGTAACATCAGTCTGTAAAATCTTCAATCGAAATCACATGAAAGAATTCCTCCAGATACTAGAAAGCAGTTTGTTAAAGAACACACTGAGCAAGGTAAAAATTTGAATTTATGCTTTAATTTTGTTGGAACTTGTAGAGATAATGGAAGAATCCCCAATAAAGTCAAAAATCAACAACATGATAGGGAACTCCCTAGTGAAGAGCATGACGAATGTAAAAAGAAGTCGAGGATAAAGAATGTTAGAACTTGACAAATCCGAAATTTCACCAGTGGACCAAAAGAAATAAAAAAAATACTAAAAGAGATCAAAGAAGCATGAAGAATACTCAAAAAATGGGCATGAAACCCAGCAGATGCAACGTCTAAGGAGATCAAAAAAGGTACGAAGGATATTTAGCCGAAGGCGTAAAGGATAAAAAGGTATAAAGACTGTGAAGTAGTACATCATAGAAGTTTTCCTAGCAGGCATGCATTGGAAAGAAACCTTAAGAAGTAGGTGCATTTAAGAGTTTTTTAAACCCTTAGAATAGGCATAAGCCCTAAGAAGAGATACACTAAAAAGTGTTGAAAACCCTAAGAAGTTGACACACTTCAGAGTATTTTAAGCCCTTAGAATATGCACACAAGCCTTCAAAAGAGGCGCACTGAAGAGTGTTGAAAACTCTAAGAAGTAGGTGCACTTAAGAGTGTTTGAAGCCCTTAGAATAGGTGTACTAAAGAGTGTTACCAAACCTAGGAAGTAGGCGTCCTAAAAAGTGTTAGAAACCCTAAGAAATAGGTGCGCTGAAGAGTGTTTTGTCATAGCATCATGCTCTCATCCACCCTTGAATGGGGACTTCAACCCTTAGATAAGCATATTCGCCCTTGAATGGGCACCTCAGCCCTTAGATGGGCACTTTCACCCTTGAATGGACACCTTATCCCTTAGAGGGGCACACTAGCCCTTGAATGGGCACCTTAACCCTTAGATGTGTGCACTAGCCTTTGAATGGGCACATCAGCCCTTGTGTGGGCTCTTCACTCCTCGACTGGGCACACCTTTTATAGGAGTAGAATGAGAGAAAGAAGATGAAGAGAAATTTTGATAGAATGAAAATGAAGGCAAAAATGTCGACATAGACGAAGGAAAGATGAGGTGAGAATACTTTGTCAATCTTTATGTCTCACAAACCTCTCCAAAGTTAGGGGTAAGCTATATATATTATAATTTTGAGGCTTGATGATGAAATAAAGATGAATGTCGAGCAATAAAAATGACAAAAATGCCCTTAGAAGCCAAGAAAAGAAAGGTAAGAAGGAATCGATGAAAGATCTCAAAAACTGACATGTAACATCAAAAAAATTATGGAAATTAATCTAGAAGGAATCTACTAATTCATATACCATTGCGAAGCTACAGATGTCTAGTTTTTGTAGAAATTTACGGATTGCAAATTGAAGTTAAATTGGAAAAGTTACGCATGATCGAATAGATGAAGGTCAGAAGGGGCTACACTACAAAGTGCCAAAATAGGAAAGACCGAAGTCAAACAGCCACCCGACTATTGACCAATAGTCGTCTGACTGTCAGATAGTGGATTGATAGTTTACCATGAACTGCCCGATTGTTCTCCCTCTAGTTTTGGAAAATCTCATTATAAACCTTCTTATTTTGATTTTTGATTTCTTTTTCAACTTCAATCTTCAACTATATAAACCCCCTCCCCCCTGGCTCACTTTCCAAGGCACATCGATTATTGAATATAATCATCTCTTCTCCCTCTGGAAGAAACGTCCGAGAATTCGAAAAGCCTTTTCCAGTTTAAAGATTTTTAAGCATTCTACTGCTCTAAACCTAGAAATGGTACGTCTTAAGAATAGTCATCTCTTCTACCTCTTATTTTCTTGTTTATTTTTCTTGCTTAGAATTAAGCATGATTAGGGTTTATTTTGATGCTAGGAGCATGTTTAGGGTTTTATAAATTGTTTAACCCTTTTAGTTGTTTTGCAAATGGATAAGTGTATCAAGGTAAGTCTGCTATCTCTTCTTTATTAGAATCATGTTTAGGAATTTAATTTCCTTTGTAAATGCTTAGAATCATGCTTAGGAGCACATAATTATAATTATGCTAGGAGAACTTATAATTGCTTTGAAGCATGCTAGGAAATTGCATAGAATAGGTGAGAATTACCATATTGCCCTTTTGAATGCCTGGATTAGGCTAGAATAGCCTTGTTTGATTTTGATTGTTTAACGTAGGCTAGAATATGCCATGTTAACCATATTTAGGCTAGAGATGCCATGAATTAATATGAATTATGTTAGAGTAGCAATTGGCATGATAGAATTATCGAATCTAGGTCAAAGTGCCATGATATTAGATTATGGTTTTGTATTATTATTGAATATGTCATGAAAGAAGCTTAATAGACGTTGAATAGACTCATATATGGTGGTGAGGAATTTATCATCTATTGGGTTTTATTGCAAATATGATTCATATGAATGTATGGAATATTTTATTTGAAGTATTTAAAGTAGAATTATTTTATTTTATTATTAAAGAACAAGCGATGTAATCCTCTTCCCCTTCCCCCATGTTTGACGGAAACGTAATCCATTCTCCTCTCTCTTTCTATGTATGAATATACTACTGCTTTGGTTGAATATATCTCACATTATTAATGAAGATAAAACTTAAAATGTGTACATAAAGCGAACAACTTTAAGTGGACTGTGTATCAATATTAGATATTTTTATTTGTTACACCCTAGTGAAGGCCAGATTTTGATCTGGGCAGGTCGAATGACTCGCTTCAAGCTTCCCGAACCCATCTTTGAAGGATGAGGGTAGTTTAGGTCCTGAAGTAAGGAATCAGATTGCCCCCATTCATTCCCAATTGAATAATTGGGTGGCGACTCTATTTCTCCAAACGTGCGCATGACTCATTTGTGTTCTTTAAGTCTCGAAAGAGGTTTTAACATTGTATCATGGTCGCAAACGCCCTAGGGGGATAAAAGCCTCATTCACAACATCCACTCATCATCAAACACAATAAGTCAATACTTTATTAACTTTAAAGCTCCAAGAATCCACAACATCTTCTTATATTGGAATTAGACAAAAAAAAAAAAAAAAAGAGAATTTGGTCTCTTTTGGATGTTTGCCTACTTTAATAATCACCAAGGGTATTCATATCTTTTTGCATGACAAAAGGGGCAGAAAATATTGAAATCTGCATGAAGGGTTAGATTTAGTTATGAGACCCCAAAAAGGGTCAAATTAAAAAAAAAATCTTTTTCTTAATCTTTTGATTGAAATTACATTGGATTTTAGCTGTGATACTATTTTTTTAATTGGAAATTAGGGTTTTGATTTTGGAATGTTTGAAGATTTTGAATATAATAGTTTTGTGTTATATAATTGTCTAATTTACCCTTGTCCATTAGGGCCGTTAGGGTTCATGAAAAACATTGGTTGCTTAAAATTGGCATCGTCATGGGTTTTGTTGATAAAACATCAAACTCACGTTCCACCTAGTATTAGGCTAAATCTCAAGGTAGTTTATGATATTATTCTAATTTTTAAATAAAAACCTTTGCTACAGTAACTAATAATATCATAATATTGTGATTTTATTATTTACTATTTTGTTAACAATATTTTAACATATATAATGGATTAGAGTTCTCTCTTTGTTTTAATATAAATATTTTGTAAAGATTTGTTTCATCCATTTTTTTTCCAATAAAACATTAATGACACATTTGAAAATTGTTCAAATAAAAAACAAGAATTTTATCAAATTATGAATATTTTTAAAAATCTTTAGTTATTATTGGATTAGTATAAAATAAAAAGAATAATTGCTAATTGTAATGACTTACCTCTGTTTTTCTTATGAATTAAAGAAGTCCCTTCCCTAGTAAACGTACGAAATTATAAGCTTGTCAAATAATTTTTCATTGACTTCTTATTTTCCTTTTTATCTTTTATTTTCTGCTACAAAACTCTAAATATCCAAATACATTTCAGAATTTATTTAAACAATAAAAAACAAAAAAACAAAAATCAATAAATTGAAGGAAAATAATATGAGTTGGCACAATTAAACAATAGCCCAAAAGCTCAAAGAAAGAAGTGAGTAAACCTAGCTACATCTTGCTTTCCTCAATAGTCAATTTAGTTAAAATTTTGAGATTGGAGAATGATTTCAAGAAGCCTTTTACTAGCAATTTAGACTTCCTTAGAGTTTCCTGATGGATACAAATCTTCAACTCATTTCTTTAATCTAAAGAGTGCAATTAAAGCCATTTCCTTTTGAATTATCACAATTCCCCAAATTGAGAATTATGCAAAAACTTGATCATAGCAGCCTTTCAAACACATTCCAAACAACGTTTCTGCCAAATCGTAAAGAGTTAATTAGGCAATGTCAATTGCAAAAATGACATCTGAAAGCTCATCAGAGAAAGCAGTTTGAAGGTTGATCGTGTGATATATATATATATATATATATGTATGTATGTATATATATATATATATATGTATGTATATATATATAATGTATGTATATATATATATATGTATGTATGTATATATATATATATATGTATGTATGTATATATATATATATATGTATGTATGTATATATATATATATGTATGTATGTATATATATATATATGTATGTATGTATATATATATATTTGTATGTATGTATATATGTATGTATGTATGTATGTATGTATATATGTATGTATGTATGTATGTATATGTATATATAGACACACACACACATTAATAGAACAATATTTAAGAAATAAATTGCATAACTAGAATAACACGAGTAATTGAACAACAACATACTAGAATCAAGATGCAACAATCCTAGTAAACTACGTACTTTTCTAGATTTTTGTTACATGACCTTCATACATAACCTTTTGCCCAATCATTTCAATTGTCATCTTCATCCACTAAATCATCTTCATTCTGTATAGAAATAAGATAATTAGAGTAGGGAATTATGTAGAAGAATAACATAAAAGCAATTTTGCAGGCAAGTATTCCTATTCACAAGCAAGCATAGTTTTGTTTCTTTCCACGCACACATCTTTCAAAATCTTTAACGAAATTTATATTCCAGAGATCAGCTGAACCTTTGCTTATGCCTTGGGTATTAATCAAGTTTTAAGGAAAAAATAAAAATAAAATAAAAAATCCATGCACAGTTAATTCAGTTCTGCATCATTTTTTGGCCAGACATGTAAACAAGCAAAGTTCTTGACCAGAGGGCTCACTCCCTTGAACAAAGTTATTGACTCTCTCATATCAAAATTCAACTTATAATCATAATGTGTTTTTTTTTTTAACTCCTTACAGCATTTCTTTCCAGAAAGGCAAATTGCTACTGGTGCAGGATCTATAATTAGTTTCAATTCTACCTAGATCCAGAAAAGTTAATTCATCTGAAGCAACTTAATTTTTTTATTATCCTGACAGCTACTCTACCCAAAGATTTAGAAGTTGCTAAAACAGTTACTACTTTACCTCATCCATGAGCCAGCAAACTATTGAGAAATCTAAATCTCATATTGGAAAAGTCATCAACATAAAGATAAATGAAAACCACATATTATGAAAAATTTTCATAAATTTATTCTTTATTATTTTTCTCGCTATGTTCTTGTAAGCATAATTATGTTGCATTATTCTCTTTCATAGACTACAAAGTGATGAACCATGTCAAATATACGCCAAACAGGACACAAGGCCACTAGTCAACTCTTCTGACCTCAGATATTGCCAACCTTGCAGTATTAAAAACTATCCGGAGTGGTGATCTTTGTTTAGAAGCGATTTTAATGTTAAATTTAGGAATTTTGCTCTTCATTTGTGCATGATTATTTTAGTTTGTCTCCTCTGCTTTCATGTACAACTAAAAAGATAAACAATAAAAGAATATTAACACTAATGTTTTATCCATATTAGAATAAGATAGAGCATAACAACATGTATTGCAGTTTAAAAGAAAATTGTTGAAATATCTTTCTAGATTGTGTAGAATATTTTCTAGATTGTGCGTAATTATGTAGAATATTTTCCTATCTTTCTAGATTGTGTAGAATATTTTCTAGATTGTGCGTAATTATGTAGAATATTTTATTTTAGGAAGATTAGGAATATTTTATTTTATTTTATTCTCTCTATAAATTAGGAAGATTTGTTTCTTGTTCTGTATATTAGAGAAAGCCTATATATACTATTGTAACATAGCAAAAAAAAATAATAATAAAAAAACTTTCCTATTCTCTACACATTTCTTTGTGGTATTAGATCAGAGAAAGACCTGTGGTTTTTTATTCTGTTTTTCTGCCTCCAAAGATGTCTGAAGTCACCTCTAAATGTCAGGCTCCTCAATTCGAGCTTTAGTCCACGCGAAACATACCCGAAAACCACCCTATTCAGATCTTGACAATCAAACCCAATGGCGAAAATTTTCTTCGATGGTCGTTGGTCTATTCATTTGTAACTCATAGGGAGAGGGAAGATTGGCTACATCACAGGCGACATAAAGAAGCCCGACACAGAGGATCCAACCTATACCACTTGGGACGCTGAAAACTCAATGGTGATGACATGGTTGGTCAACTCCATGACTGAGGAGATTGGGGCGAATTATCTCTGCTATTTTATAGCAAAGGAACTATGGGACAATGTCTCGCATATGTACTCCAACTTGGGGAACCAATCCCAAGTATACAAATTGACCCTTCGACTTGGAGAAATCTGCCAAGTTGAGGACTCTGTGATAAAGTATTTTCATTCTCTTAAAACGATTTGGCAGGATCTAGACTTATTCAATGACTATGAGTGGAAATCATCCGAGGACTGTAATCATTACATGAAGATGGTAGATGTTGGTCGAGTCTTCAAGTTTCTTACAGGTTTGAATGTTGAATTTCATGAGGTCCGAGGCCGGATTATTGGACGAAATCCTCTACCCCCAATTGGAGAGGTTTTTGTAGAAGTACAACAGGAGGAGAGCCAAAGACTGGTGATGCTTGGAAAAAAGGCTGCAGGTGCAATCAAATCTGTAGAGGGTTCTGCCTTGGCCATTCTGGAGGCCCAAATTAGCCGCAAAACATCTCACCATCAGCAGAGTGGAGATAGGAGTTACCTCCGATGTGATTACTATAGAAAACCTCGTCACACTTGAGATGCATGTTGCAAACTACATGGCATACCTTCTATTGGCAGAGGACACAAACCTAATGAGCATAATACACCAACCGTACATGAAGCTGAGTCATCTCCTTTCAGTAAAGAGCAATTAGATCATCTTCTTAAAATTTTTAAATCCTATTCATCTTCGAATATTTATGTCGATTCTATGACACAATCACATGATAATTCCATGACACTTTCTGTTCTAGGAAAAACCGGTCCTTGGATCATAGATTCATGGGCCTCTGATCATATGACAAGTTGTTCCCATTTGTTTCACTCCGATTACCCGTATTCTGGTATTGAAAAAATTAGGATAGCCGATGGTAGTTTTTCACCTATTGTAGGGAAAGGAAACATTACAATTTCAGAAAATATTACTTTAAAATCTATCCTACATGTCCCAAAATTGACCTGCAATCTTCTTTCAGTCAGTAAACTATCAAAGGAGGCTAATTGTTCTATACTTTTCCTTCCTTTTGCTTATGTTTTTCAATACCGAAACTCGGAGAAGACGATTGAAACTATTAGAGAGATTAATGGACTTTACCACTTTGATGAAACTGTTTTTGGTAATAAAAAGGCTTATGCTTTGAGTAGTAATAGTTAAAACTCTATCTATGATGAAATAATGCTATGGAACAGAAAATTAGGACATCCTAGTTTTACATATCTTAAACAATTTTTTCCTAAATTGTTTAGAGGGATTGATTGTTCAAAATTTCATTGTGAGTCTTGTCATTTGGCTAAAGACCATCGTGTTTCTTTTCCAATAAAGCCCTATTTTGCTTCAAGACCATTTTACTTGTTTCATAGTGATGTTTGGGGACCATCTAAGGTTAGCACACCTTCTGGCAAAAATTGATTTGTGACTTTTATTGATGATCACAAAAGGATTTTTTGGGTTTATTTGTTGGAAAAAAATAAGATGTTGAACAACGGTTCAAAGATTTTTTTCCTTATGATTGAAAATCAATTTCAAACCAAAATTGGCATTCTAAGAATAGATAATGGGACTGAATATTTTAACCAATATTTGGGGACATTTCTTATAGAAAAAGGGATTGTTCACCAATCAACTTGTCGAGATACACCACAATAAAATGGCATTGCTGAAAGAAAGAATAGACACCTACTTGAGCTAGCTATGGCCATTATTTTTTCTATGAATGTACCTAAATATCTATGGGGTAATGTCCTTTTAACTGTATGTTACTTAATAAATAGAATGTCATCTTGTGTCTTGAAATTTGAAACACCATTACACGTTTTAAAGAATTGTTTTCTCACATCTCGAATAATGACAAATCTCCCTTTAAAAGTGTTTGGCTATGTTTGTTATGTGTACATACCTAATAATTTTATATCAAAGTTGAATCCTATAACTGAAAAATATGTGTTTCTTGGCTATGCTTCAAATAAAAAAGGATACAAATGCTTTAATCTAACGAAGAAATTTTTTGAAAGTATGGAGGTACACTTTGTTAAAGGTCAGCCTTTCTTTCAGGAATAATCTCTTCAAGGGGAGAATATAGGTAAAGAAGATAATTTTTGGGAAACATTACCTATCTCTTTAGATATCACTGATAAACAATTTTTGAAACCAATCGTTCAAAGAATTGAATCTAGTGATGGCACTCAAAATCAAAATTTGTCAGATATTACTTTATCAAAGATAGGAGGAGAAGTATCTCAAATTAATCATAATCTGGAGAATAAGCTTCAGGTTTATACCAGAAAGCGGTTTCACAAAGGTGCTGCTGCTCCACTTGTTCCTCCGACTGATGATCAATCTAATTTATCGAGTGAAGGTCCTACAACTCAGAGTAATCTTCCTTATGCTTCTATCCCTTCATCCTCTTTTGATTTGCCAAATTTGTCTTCTTCTAATCTTGATCTTCCAATTGCATTAAGAAAAGGTACTCAAGAATGCACTAAACATCCCATTGCTAAATATCTGTCGTATGAAAAATTGTCAAATACTCATAGAGCATTTGTGTCTAGGATTTCTAACTTGTTTGTGCCAAGAACTATTCAGGAAGCATTAGGGGACCTGAATTGGAGATTAGCTATGATGGAAGAAATGAATGCTCTTAGGAAGAATAACACATGGAGTATTATCGATCTTACTTGAGACAAGAAGACAGTTGGGTGTAAATGCATCTTTACAATGAAGTGCAAGGCCGACGGGAGTGTGGAGAGATATAAAGCAAGGCTTGTAGCAAAAGGATTTACCCAAACTCATGGTATTGATTACCAAGAGACTTTTGCTCCGGTTGCTAAGATCAACTCCATCAAAATTCTTCTCTCTCTGGCAGTTAATTTTGAATGGCCACTCCACGAATTTGATGTCAAAAATATGATCCTAAATGGAGATCTTCAAGAGAAAGTTTACATGCACTTGCCTCCCGGATTTGAGGAAAGTTTTGAAAGAGACAAGGTATGCAGATTAAGAAAATCTCTATATGGTCTAAAGTAGTCGCCAAGAGCCTGGTTTGAACAATTTAGAGATGTTGTAAGAAGACATGGCTTCTCACAAAGTCAAGCCGATCATACTATGTTCTTCAAGCATTCCACTAAAGGCAAGATTGCCATTCTGATAGTGTATGTAGATGACATTATCATGACTGGTGACAACCTTTCTAAGATCAATAGCTTAAAGAATAAACTTGAGACTAAATTTGACATCAAGGATTTAGGAAAACTAAAGTATTTCCTCAGGATGGAGTTTGCAAGGTCTAAGGAGGGTATCTTTATCAACCAACGCAAATATATCCTTGATTTACTCAAGAAAACAGGAATGATAGGTTGTAAAACTATAGAAACTCCAATTGACTTGAATGTGAAACTAAAGGTAGCGGAGGCAAAAAAGGTGAAGGATCTAGAACGCTATCAAAGATTGGTTGGAAGACTAATCTATTTGGCGCACACTAGACCTGATATAGCTTTCATAGTGAGTGTTGTAAGCCAATTCATGCACTCACCGGGACCTACATATTTCGAAGCTATTTTCAAAATTCTATGATACCTCAAAGGGTCTCCAAGAAAAAGACTCTTGTTCAAAAATAGGGGTCATCTTCAAATAGAAGCCTACACCAATGCAGATTGAGCAAGCAACTTGAGTGATAGAAGATCTACCTCAGGTTATTGCACCTTTGTAGGAGGGAACATAGTCACCTTGAGAAGTAAAAAACAAAGTGTAGTGGCAAGGAGTAGTGCAGAAACAAAATTTCGCTCCGTAACACATGGCTTTTGTGAGGTGATCTAGGTCAAAAGACTTGTAGAAGAATTGAAGGTTCCCATACCTACACCTATTAAATTATATTGTGATAACAAGGTTGCAATCTCCATAGCTCACAATCCTGTTTTACATGACAGAACAAAACATGTAGAAGTGGACAAACATTTCATCAAGGAGAAGATTGATAGTGGTGTAATATGCATGTCCTACATTCTTACTGCCAGCCAAGTAGCAGACATACTCACTAATGGACTT
This sequence comes from Boswellia sacra, assembly GCA_013180625.2. Classification (NCBI taxonomy): domain Eukaryota; kingdom Viridiplantae; phylum Streptophyta; class Magnoliopsida; order Sapindales; family Burseraceae; genus Boswellia; species Boswellia sacra. The sequence goes on from SNVD02009784.1 coordinate 21,967, forward strand.
CCTAAGGCGTAGTATGAGAACCTAGTGAGCAAGCTAGCCATGAGTGATATTTTCATACCAGCTTGAGGGGGATAGTTAAAATATCTTTCTAGATTCTATAGAATATTTTCTAGATTGTGTGTAATTATATAGAATATTTTTCTATCTTTCTAGATTGTGTAGAATATTTTCTAGATTATGTGTAATTATGTAGAATATTTTATTTTAGGAAGATTAGGAAGATTTTATTTTATTTTATTCTCTCTATAAATTAGGAAGATTTATTTCCTGTTCTGTATATGAGAGTAAGCCTATATATACTATTGTAACATAGCAGAAAAAATAATAAAAAACTTTCCTATTCTCTACACATTTCTTGAAAAACTAATGTGTCTGAATTCAAACTGAAACATATTCGAGACAGAGACGCAGTTTAAAGATCTAAAAACAAAGCCAAAGTCAATCTCAAATTTACAAAAAAAAAAAAAAAGCTAATACAACTTAGAATCAAAATTTAAAAATCCAACACCAAGCAATCAATTTGAACACTAATAAGCAATCACCAAGCCAACAAGTCAAATGAAATAAAATTAAACTTACCTGATCACTAAGAAAGTTTACCAGTGTCCACCGGTTTGGACTAGATGAACTCTAAAATGCATCAAGATCATGCCCTTCAGTTATGAACAAAGACTTGGAAGCTACAGTTGTGATTGGATTTGCAAATACATCTCCGGCTATGAGTGACAAAGTTCTATAAATTTTATCATGCATTTCGACCATTCTAAAATATCCAAGCCACCACCATGCCAAACTTCAGCAGTGACGACAAGTACTTTTCCACCTCATTTTTTATAGCATTAGATTCCCTGCTCTCCTTTGAATTTATGACATCAGAAAAAAGTTTATCGGAAGTGTTCCATGCACTAGTTACCTTAGAAGAAAATTAAGAACGATTAGATGAGTGGGAAGTGGAGCCATTTCCATTATGACCACTAGCATTGTAAGACCCATAAAGCTTTGACAACACTGATGTCAGTGATTCAACCTTATTATCATCATATAATTCCTCAAAATGACGTGCTATATATTCCAATTTGAGCCTAGGATCGAGCACAACTGAAATTAACAACAACTTATTAACATTATCCACAGAACCCCAATACTCGTCAAACTTTCTCTTCAAATCAGCTATGGCATTAGCCAAAAGACTATCTTTATTTTGACTCAAATCTTGTCAATTGACTTTGAATTGCAGACATCAAAGCAAAATAATAGCTGGAAGCAAAATTCTTCGAAGAACTCAGCTCTGAAGCTATTATATAAAAGGTCCGGGAAATTTTGAGAAATCCCAATCATTAATTGTAGGCAGACGACCTTTCTTTCTTCCATTCTCATCCTCTATAAAATAAGACTTATAAGAACCATCCTTTTCCTCCAACTTTTCAAATGCTTTCCAAAGCTTCAAAGCATTTTTCAACATCAAGTATGTTGAGTTCCACCTAGTAGGCACATCTAAAACAACAGGCCTATTGCAATCAATTTTCTCATCCTCTACATATGCTTTAAATTTTTGCAATCTTACGGAAGAAGATCTCACAGATCTCACAGCAACACGGATGCTAGCAATATAATTATACATTTCACATAGCCCTTCATTAATAATTTTATGAGTAACATGTGCCAAACAACGAATGGGCAAGAACTCAACATTTAGAACTAATTCATCAACTGTCCAGTTATTTAACTTCTTATTGATAGTCAATGACTTCATCATCTGCATTCAAGTTATCAATAGTGACAACATTAAATGCATCTATGCTCCAATCAAGTAAGGAGGACTCAACAAGCTTCACTATTGTATCCCCTTCATGATTTAAAATGGGACAAAAGTTAAGTATTTTCTTATTCAATTTCAAATTATCATCAACAAAGTGGGATGTGATAACCATATAATTGACATTTTTTATCGAAGTCCATGGACTATTGCCAAGACAAACTCTTAGCCTTTTTTCATTAAACAAACTTTGCACTCTTAGTTTCTCATCTGAATAAACTTTTAGCGCATTACTATCAATTATCTCTCTGGATGGTACTTCAAATACAGGACAAACTATGCTACAAAACTCCTTGAACCCCTTTCCCTCCACAAATTCAAGCTTCAATTTATATGTAGTCACCATCTTCATAACGGCATTCCTGAACACCTCATTATTAAACTCGGCTCCCACAAAATTACAAAACTCTTGTAATCATCACACCCCTCCAAGTGATTCCACAACTCTGCCTCGAAGCTTTTGTATTTATCACAATTCTCCTAGTGATTCATCAAATTAATAGCTCTACCTTCCTCAATGTCACAAGAACATTCATTATCACAATACTTACATTTATAAATCGTCCCTCTGTCGATCTTAGTGAAATGATTCCACACATTTGATACATTGTTCAATTTTGTTCTCTTGTTAGTATCAGTCTCAATCAACTCAACTTCATCATCATTATCAACGTTAGCATCAGAGGGTGCATCAAAAACATAGTCATCAGAACTCCAATCTTCTTCCATCTAAACAAAACGAACCACCACATATTTACAACTTCTATTATTCACACTCTAATTAAATGCATCAAGATGAATAATTTATAAATAAAATAATATTTTTTATAAAAAGTAAATAATAATTAAATTTTTAAGATTTTCTAGTTCTACTAAACCTTTAAAAATGTAAAATGCGAGGCCTCCTAACCGGCAGAGACGAACAGATCGGCAGGAGGCGAGTTGGCGGGATAAGGAGAGGTGGGAGCAGCTTCTCTATAGAGACTGTAAGTTATTAGTTAGAAATTAGGGTTTGATAAGGACAACTTTTATTATTTTTTGGCGGAAATGGTCGTATCGGCGTGGCCAGGTCGGCATATCCAGGCCAGGCCAGGCCGATACAAATGTTTAGCATTCGCAACGGTCGCTCGGAGATTTGAATTAATTTTATTTAAACCCCTGTAAGTTTGGAAATTTCAAATTTGTCCTTTAGAGGTAGGGGTGGAAATTTAGGACATGACACGCGAACACTACATGAATACGACACGAACACGATACACAATTAATAAATGGGTCGGATTCTTGTTGAGGGTGTTCAACATGCCAACCCGTTTAATGACACGAATAGTTAAATATATTTTGTCTATCCTTGATTTGTAAGCTCATTTAATGATATAAATTGTTACCTACTTACAACATATATATTATAAAACTAAAATTTTTATATTATAAAATAAATTAATTCACAAAATAATAAATTATGATGATTTTAATAATATTTTATACTAACAATGGTTTATATTCTAAAAGTATTTTTAATTGATATAAATATATAAAATATAATATATTATGCATAACTAGATTAAATAATAAGTAAATTATGTGAATTAAATATGACACGATTACAACACGTGGGTAACATGTTTAATAACCGTGTCGAATCCGTGTTTCATGTCTTGACACGAATAATTAAATGAGTCGACACGCACGACACGAATTCCTACCCTTATTTAGAGGCTCACAATTATTTGGAGTAATGTGAAAAACCCCCTATTTTAGGGGTCCCTTTGAAAAATGATGTCATCCCCAATTTTTTGGCATGTAATGAACCTATTGACTAAGAAAAGATAAAAATGACCTAATCTTAAATTCATTTTGACCAAAATGCCCTCTTTCTTTCTCCTTTCCTTCTCGATTAACAACCAAAGATCAACCACCACTCCATTGAATCAACCTTCACTTCACTTTGATTGAATAAAAATCAAACTTTGTTTTGTTTTGAGACAAAAACCAAAAATAAAAATAAAAATTCATTCCTGGTAGCGGTAGGGACGGCAGTGTGTTCCATATCTTGCCCTTATTAAAAAATTGATACACATACCCTATCCATATCCTTCAAGAGTCTTAAGTTTTATATCCATACCCCACCCATATCCATTAATGAAAACTATACCCTACCCATTTATAAAAGGTACCTATAGGATTCGATTAAAAAATAATACTAATAATTTAATTGCTTTGAATAAAGTCCAAACATGACTCAAAACTCTAACTAATAAAAAAAAAACACTTAACTAACAAAAGCTTTCGTGATCTTCTTCTTGCAATTAATCCCAAAAACAATTAACAAAAAAAAACTAAAATGACTACTATAAAAAGTAATGCTAAAACCTTTCAAGATCTTCTTTTTGCAATCATCAATCATGATTTTGACCCCACCTTGACAACTCCAATAACATCAAATGATAAAATAACAATTAAATTTGTATTAATGTATTTTAAATTATGTTAAAATGATATAGTTTTATGTTTTAGGTATTAAACTCTTTATATTTTATTTAATTAATATTAATAATTTATTTAATAGGGTATTTAAAGGATATGAAGAGTATGGGTAGGGTATGGGTAGGGTTTAGACTCATACCCTTACCCCACCCTAATCCTTTAGCGTCTAATTTTTCATACCCTTACCCTACCCAAATCTATAAAAGTGATATCCATACCCTCCCCATTAAGATATCGATACACGGGTACATGAGCACATGGGTAAAATTGTCATCCCTAATTCTTGGATATGAGAGAAGTAGTTGCAAGTTTAGAAGATAGAAAGGAGAACGAGATGTCATTTGCTTTGAATCAGACTTAGGCATCAACAACAATGTAAGATTGATTACATTCTAAATGGTATTTCGATTGAAAACTGAAATTATGTTATTTTAGAAGCTTGAGATGGGCTGAAAATGGTGGAATAGGCTGGAGGTCGAAGATGATAATTAACATCAAACGTCCGTCGAACGCTGTCAGACATAGGACACTGTCAAACAGCTTCCATTGGAAGTTGTTGGACATTGAACACTATCCAGTAGACTTTCGTTCAATCTTGGACATTGTCCGACAAACATCCATCAGACACTGTAGGACATCAAATATTGCCTGACAAACTTCATCAAACACTGTTGGATGTCGGACACCAATTTGAGAACGATTTTCAACCATCATTTTTCATCTCTAACATGATTTTAGTGAAAAAAAATACAATATTTATACATAAACAAAATGCACTACTAAGCTCATTCTAAGTTTTCTTAGGCAAAGAAAGGTTGAAAACTTAGGAAAATCTTGAAAATATGAGGGAAACAAGCTAAAATGGAGTGGAGTTCAAATGGAGGTTGGAGGGTTGGAGGATGTAGTGGAAAGAAGGGTATTTCAATCTTTCTTCAGTCTCAAGGGGTCATGGCTTACAAATATTTAGAGAGGGGGAAAAGATTATTTTGACTAAAATAGAATATCTATGATCTATTGATGTATTCATAAGTTCATGTTAAGGTCAGTCTACAATATCTTGTTTGCACCTATACAGCCACTTTTTTTTCTAAAAAAAATTGTAAAATTAAAAAAAAAAGTTGTAAATGAAAGAAATTTTTTTTTTTGGTGAAAAAACAACACAACTGCTGTAGCAGCTATACCTAGCCATTTCCATAAGTTCACGAGTGTTTGAAACTGAACTAATTTCAGAAAGCATCTTTGGAATACTTTATGAAATTGAGAAGTACTTGAAATTTAGAATTAAAAAACAAGTTTGCATCATATATATATATATATATATATATATATATATATATATATATATATATATATTCTTATTAACAAAATCCACCATTTTAAATTTTGATCAAAATAATTCCACCATTTTAAATTTTATTCCGAAATTTTCATCATCTTAAGCAATGTATCTTTCTATATGACAATAGAGTTTACTTATTATTTTTCTTTCCATTTTATTTACTTTTGTAAATCTCTATGATCCAAATAGATGTGAGGACAATTTATCAAATAAAAGAAAAAAAAATCATTAGAACAAAATAGCATGAATCATGACAAATGAACAAAAACCAAAAGCTCAAGAAATAGTCAAGGTCCATTTATTAATTTAAACTCAATTAAAATAGAATTATTTATTTAAAACGTTATTTGTTATTTAATTGGATAAATATATAAGTACTTTTTAATATAAAATAAAAAAAAATTGTAATAAAGAATAAAATAAAATGAGAACATGACTGACATTTTAATAAATAAATAATAAACCAACACAGCAAACACCCAAAAAAGAAAAAAACTTGAGTAGGGATCTTTTGAAAAATCTTCAATTTTAGTTCTTTGTCACAGCTAAACGAATTTATTTTATCACCCTAAAATTTTTTTAATCGACAATCAGACACCACAAAAATAAATTAATAAAAATTAAAAAATCCGTTTGTATTAAAAAAAAAAATCTTTTCACTAATAGTTGAGTTGTAACAACCGCACTTAAAAAAAAAAATTATAACTCTCTCCTCAAGAGTGAACTAAAAGAAAAAACTTGAGATTTAGAGAACGGCTTCGAGAATTCTTTTATTAGCAATATATACTACCACAGAATTTGCTTCACATTGGACATGAGACCATCTGCAACTCATTTGTCTGATCTAATGAATGCAAGAAAAGTCACTTAAGTTTTAACCTACTATTGTCAGACTTTCAAATTAAGCATCATGCAAACAACTCAAAACAGCCCTTCAACAGCACTCTAATACAGTTTCTACCAAATCTTAAGAGTTATCAAGCAATGTTAAGAGCAAGAATGAACTCCAAAAGCTCATCATAACTAGAATAATATGATTAATTAAACATACAAGAATCAAAAATCAACAATCCAAGCTAACTTCTCTATGTTTTTGTTTCATGTTCTTCCATACAAAATGTTTTCAAATTAAGCATCATGCAAACAACTCAAAACAGCCCTTCAACAGCACTCTAATACAGTTTCTACCAAATCTTAAGAGTTATCAAGCAATGTTAAGAGCAAGAATGAACTCCAAAAGCTCATCATAACTAGAATAATATGATTAATTAAACATACAAGAATCAAAAATCAACAATCCAAGCTAACTTCTCTATGTTTTTGTTTCATGTTCTTCCATACAAAATGTTTTCTCAATCGGTTTGGTCGTTGTCTTCAGTCATTGAATCATCTTCATTCTGTATAGAAATGAAAAAATTAGAGTATGCAATTAAAAATAAAAATAACATAAAAATAATTTGAAGGCAACAAATATATGAGCAAAAGAAGCATCATATGATTTTGACATTTGTAAACTATTCAGAAGAATGATAATTTTACATGAGGGTAGAATTGGATCTTACTGCTTCTGACTTGGCTGTTAATTCAGATTTAGAACCAAATAAATAAGCGATTAATTCAGTTCTCCATCATCTTTTTGCCAGATATGTAACAAGCAAAGTTTTTGACCGAAGTGCTCACTTCATAAGGCAAAGTTATTGTCTCTCTAAGCTTATCCCGTTTCCCTTTTCATATGAAAATTCAACCTCTTCTGTTGATAATTGCTATCTCAAGTTTGTATAAGCCGTTGTTTAGAATTATCAATTATAAATCTCCAATAACCCAATTTGAAGATTGGATTGTAAATGGGACACAATATAAAAGTAAACTGTGTACAAGCAAGAGATAGTTGAAGGTAACGTACACAGAAGGTTCTACACCTGACTCACAAACCCATAGTTTCAAATATTTCCTTGGTTTCTCTCTATCACCTACACCTCCAATCTTGTGTATTTTCTTTGATTTCTTCTTTATAACTTGTATAGCCAATCTCTTATTTTTATCAATGTGAGCACGTTACTTTACGGCTTAAAGGGCTGTGCATATCCTTCGTTTTGAATGCTACTCCTGTACACATAACTCTTGACTATAAAGAGGTTCTCCAATCACTTGATTATTATATTTTTCAATTTTTCACTTTGGAGCCTCTGAGATTCTGCATCTTACTATAATCCAATATGTATACGAATGTAATAAAGTAGATCACTTAGACATGTAGCATCACACTTAAGTGCATGTCTTCTATCTAGGCTATCCTGCTTGTGAAAATTTTTTTGAAGCAATCAATTAGACTAGGTTCAATTTCAAAAAATGTTGAAAATATGCTAAAATATTAAAATGCTTAACCCTTCCTTTCATACTTAGCCATCAATATGAACTTTCTGTATGAAGCATATCTGATTTGGACCAATTTTCCTTGTTCCCTTAGACCTTTTTCTACACATGGTAGTCAACAAATTACAAGCCATATCCAAATAATCAACATAAAAGAATATAAAAGTAACATTTTACAACTTTTTACCTTTCAAACTTCATCCATCTATTTATCAACTATTTGCCTCCACAAAATTGGCAATATAAGATTGGAGAAGCATGACCATAGCATTTTAGAAATATCTTTCTTGACCTTCAGCATCCACTCAGGATATCAAAATTTAAGATTTCGTCAAATGCAGCCTTAAGCTCCTCTGCTTCATGTATCGGAAAACTGTGATTCCTTGAAGCAAGCAATTCATATTTCTAGTTCTTCTGAAAATTCAGAAAAATAAGCTTTAAACATCGTATCTGAGGATAAGTATAGTTATAGTATAGGGTTTTGTGTAGTGTTGTCAATGGATTGCATCATAACCTAAACACCATGAACAAATTATTTGACATATACGAAAAATTCAAGTATTGACTAGAATTTAATTCATATAACGGAGAAAATTACATGGTAATATATTCTAAAGACAAATTCAAGTTAAAGATTGTGTAATGTTGACAAAACTAAAATAGTTCTATAACAAAATTTATAAAATTTGAGGAGAATTTCAAACAATATCATGTTAACCTTCTCAAAAGAAATATGAAATAAAAATAAACTGCTTTTCGATCTAAAAAGATAGACAAAATTCACCTCATCCATGAGCCAACAAACCATTGAGAATATTAATCTTGTTTGCAACCAAAATTATTCATATAAGAGAACTAATCAACGTATAGATAAACGAAAACCAAATTTTATAGAAATTTCATAAAATTTATCCTTTATTAACTTTCTCACCTTGTTCATGTATGTATAATACTGAGTATTGTATTATTCTCAGCATAACCTGCAACAGCGATGAACTGACTCAAAACTACTCCAAACAATACACATGGCCACTAGTCAACTCTTATACATTATTGACAATCACTTGTCTTCTCAGTTTCTATATAAGCATGTGGAATGAGACCTTTGTTTAGATGTAAGTGATCTTAACGTTAAACATAAGAATTTTGCACTTCTTAGACGTGCATGATTATTTTAGCTTGTCTCCAGTCTTTCTAAGCACAATAAATAAGATAACTAACAAAGACAATATTAATGCTGATATTTTATTAATACCAGGTTGCCAAGACAGAGCAGATCAATATGAGTTGCGGTTGAAAAGAAAACCATTAAGACTGAAAACAAATAAAACCATTAAGAAAGGGTTGCAGTTCAAAAAAAATGAAACAAAATACAAAATTCAAAGTTAATTTGAAATTGAAATTGAAATTACAATAAATTTTGACTGAAATTTCAGACATCCAACAAGAAGCAAACAATTCGAACAAGAATAATCTTACCACCAAGTAAACTATTAAAATGCAAATAAAATTAAACTTACCAGAGAGATCATCAAAAAAGTTTACTAGTTGCCACCATTTTGGACTCAATGAACTCCGAAATGCATCAAGGTTATGCCCTTCAGTGTTGAACACAGACTCAGAAGCCAAAGTAGAGACTGGAATTGCAAATACATCTCTTGCTATACATGACAAAATTTTGTACCTTGTACGTCTAGATTTCCACCACTCTAAAACATCGAATTTCTCATTATTCCAATATTCAAGGGGCTCCGACAAGTATTTTTTTTTACCTCATTTCTATTATTATTCAATTCCATGCTCTCCTTCCACTTCTTAAATCTTTTCTGGCGGTCAAAAGAATCTTTAAAAGAGTCCCCTACACCAATCACCTCACTAGACACTTGAGAATGATTAGACAATTGGGAAGTGGAGCCATTCCCACTACAACCACTAGCAATATAGGACTCATAAAGCTTTAACAGTACAGCTTTTATCCCTCATGTTAGTGTTTCAATCTTAGTAGCACCATATAATTCCTCAAAACAAAATTCCACATAGCCTAATTGAACTAGGATCAAGGACAGCTGAAACTATCAACAACTTGTTGACATTTTCCACGGAACACCAATACTTGTCAAACTTTCTCTTCATATTGGCTGCCATGTTACTCAAAAGACTATCTTTATCTTGAAGTAATCTTGTCAGTTGATGTTCAACATCTTGGTAAAATAAATGTTGGAACTGAAATTCAAAGAAGAACTGAACTCGAACATTATATCATATAAAGTCTTCAATATTTTATGAAAATTTTGAACATTTTCCCAATCATCACTTTTAGGTGGCCCATCTTTCGTCCTTCCATTCTCATCTTCCATAAAATAAGATCTATAAGACCGATTCTCCTCTTCCAACTGTTCAAATGTCTTTCGAAAATTCAAGGCACTTTTTAACATCAAGTATGTTGAGTTCCACTTTGTAGGCATGTCTAAAACAAGGCCCTTTGTAAGCAATTTTCTCATGCTCTACACATGATTTAAATTTTTGCAATCTTACGGGAGACGATTTTACATATCTTATAGCATTACGAATCCTAGTAATAGAATTATACATTTCACTCAATCCTTCATTCACAATTGAATTGATAATTTGTGCCCAACAATGAATAACTACAAACTCACCATTTGAAACTAATTCATCAACTTTCCAATTATTCAACTTCATCTTGATGTGGTCGATGACTTCATCATTTGCACTCACATTATCAACCGTAATTGTATTAACTGCATCTATACCCCAATCAAGCAAGGACGATTCAATAAGCTTCCAAATTGTATCCGCTTTATGATTTGAAATTGGACAAATATTAAGGTGGTGTTTATTTAAATCACTTAACACTTTTTAGACCTAAACACTTTTTAGGACTTAATTTATACCACTTAATAAGATGTTTGTTTGCTCTTTTACATATATACCACTTAAAAAAAGTGATAAGGGAAGATTTTAACTTTAATATGACATTTTTACCCTTGTTGAAATGTAAAATGTTTATGCTATATTTATTACAATCCTGTAAAAATTAAATAGTTAATAAAATTAAATCAAAATTCTTTTTTATTTAAATAATTAATATTATTTTTGTTACAAACCTTTAAAAATAAATATTTACTAAAATTAAGTAAAAATTCTTTTTCATTTAAATATTTAATATTATATTTGTTACAATCCTTTAAAAATTAAATCAAAATTCCTTTTCATTTAAATAGTTAATATTATATTTGTTACAATCCGTTAAAAATTAAATATTCAATAAAGTTAAACCAAAATTATAAATAACTATAAATTAAATATTTATTAATTATATTTTAATTAATAAATTTATTTTTAATTTCTAATTAATTATATTTTATTTAAATTTATTCTTGTCAATTATTAACCAATTTTTCTTTAAATTAGTTATTTTAACTAAACTATGTTAATAAAAATAACAAATAAATAAGTAATAAATAAACCAATCTCAAAACCATAATTATTAAAATTCTTCATTGTAGCAAGACCATAAAAAATTAATTATAAGCTTGAAATAATTGATTAGGAATTCGATCCCGAAGTTGGTGCATAAAAGCTTGCTCTAATGTTCTATCAGATTAGCATGTGAGTGGTATTTGATTATGATATGCTTCATCATACTCTAGTTGAACTTCTTCATCATCAAATTTAGAAAATAACACATCTGCAATTGACATCTTTCAAAGAAAATTATGTAATGCAAAACATGCTATTACTATACCTTTTTGTGTATCAAATGAGTATGGTGCCATTTTCTTTAATATTGGGAAACGACTTCAATACTCCAAAAGCACGTTCAATGAAATTTCGTAGTTTAGCATGACAATGGTTGAACGTTTACCCTTTTCCATTTGGCTGATCACCAACACGAAAGTCTTTTAACCAATATCGAACATGACGATACGGTGTCATAAATCCTCTCGTATGTGTATATGCAGCATCAACTAAATAATATTGATCTACAAAAACAATTATTAGTTTGAGAAAACAATATGAATAAAATACAAAAATATAGAACTAAAATAATTACTAATAATGTACCTGGTGATGGCATTGAAAAATTATGTCTCTGATCATTAATAGTTTCAGTCAAAATTCTTGAATCATGTGCTGTTCCTTCCCATCCAACAACAACATAGTTAAACATCATGTCAAAATCACAAATTGCTAATACATTCTAGAAAAATTCTCCTCTCCCACGACCTCTGTATGGTATTTGATTATTAGTTGGAATAATTACATGAATTAGAGTTCCATCAATTGCACCAACAGCTCCCTAAACAATAACAATTATTATTGACATAAGAACCACATAAAAATGATACATTCCATTATAATTCTAATTGAAAAAAAGAATAATAAATTACCTTAAAAATTTGCTTTAGTCGATGATTAGTGATGCCATGCGAAGCGTGATTGAATGATGGAGAAGTAATCATTTCTTTTGAAAACTTGACCATCGCCTTTAGTACCTCATGAAAGTATTTGTGTACTGTTTGACCCGAGTGTTGAAATCGATTTTTAATAAATTGGTTTCAAAAATTATGGCTTATTGTCATTAAGAACATAGCTATTTTCTCTTCAACAGTTAAATACTTACTATTTACAAGCCACCCTCTTTCTTGAAACATTTGACATAAATAAATGAATGCATTTTTCTCCATTCATATCAACTCAAAAATTACACTAGAAGAACCATTTAAAAGTTCTCGAGTAAATTGTGCAGCCGTAACTGAAGAGGTAGAAATAGGTTGCTTTTTAATTAACACATGACTGATTTATCAAATAAAGTGCTAATGTAACCAATTCTTTTTGCAATTCTCTTTCTTTCTCCAACTCTTTATGATCATCTTCACTCCAAATGGATAAATTAAAAATACTTGAACTTCCCATACCTAGTATGAGAAATAATATTGTTAAAACGAAATACATTAGAATTGGTTCGAATGTAAACATAATAACACATACAACACTTGACCACAATGTCGACCAATGAGAAAGCAATCAAGTGCCAAAAGAATGCTTTCACCAACTTTATGGCAACATAACCAACTATGAAATTAAAAAAGCTCATACTCATACCCACCTCAACTGCACAAATTCCATATAGTTTAGTTAAACAAGCTCAATTATTAGTTCAAATGTAAACATCATACTCATATCAATCTCAACTAAGCAAGTTCCATATGGTTTAAATAACTAAAACAAGCTCAATTAGTTCAAATGTAAACATCCATTCTTGGAAAAATAAACTAAAAAAATTTAAACCATTTAAACAAAAGTAAAAATAACAACCCTTTCATTTGAACGACCCTAAACAAAGTCACTAAATCCTTGGCAAACTACGAATCCATGCAAGTCTTGCTTGGTCAGTTTTGAAGTTCAACCACAACACTCGAAACTCTTTCCTCATGCATAATGCATTAGCAGCCACATAGAATAATGGGTCCTCATATGGTAGTAGTGTTTCTAAAATTGTCAAACACTACTTCACAGATTCTTCTACACCATCATTCTCCAAATATGTAATAACTTATTTACTTGCTCTTGAGCTTGATCCACTCTACTTTTCTTTTTCTTTCTTCCATTGTCTTCTTTCTCATTAGCAGATGAATCATTTAGATTTTTGGAGCTCAAATGTGGTTCATTTGATAAAGCATCATCTTCCTCCACATTAATTGAAGTTTCAGAAGTCTTTGAATTTGAATGAAAGGATGATGGGTTTCCCTCTTCCAAAATAAGACTTCCTTCCATATCTATACTCCAATTATGATTTCCAGTGGCTAACACCCCTCCAAATAAAGCCTCTAACTCCTCAAGATTTGCTAAGGGCTTATATCAAAATTGTTTAGTTTTAGGATATTTCTGTTTAAAAAAAAAAAACTAATTAGGCATATGTAATTAAACAAATAAGGAATTTAAAAAAATTTGAGAAAAGAAAAGGATTTTTGCCTGTAAATAATCTTCTCATCTCTCGTTAGGCCATTCAATAGCTTGAGTTATGAAATTTAGCCATATCCTGTAGTGGTAGTCAATTTAACCCAAATAGAATATTGTTTTTTCATGTAATCTCACCCATTTTTAAGTTGTTTTTGGCTAAGAGTTTTTCTCGTTAACTTCTTCAACTCTTCTCCAATTCGATTCCAAGCACATGACTTCAATGAAGCTCCAGATCTATATCCATTATTCACCTCTTAGATACAAAGATCAATGAATTGTTTTCTTTGAATAGGATCAGTCCAATTAGTCCTACTATTCTCAGAATTTTGAGACATCTATATGTGAAAAGAAGTTCAATTAAAAACAAATCAAGTGAATACAAGTCAAAGCAAATCATTCCTAGAGTAATGAAAACCAATTCAATAAAACCAGCATATAATTCATAGTTGTAAGAATCCCTTCTAGCCCTAAGCCATAACAACACAAACTCGACCAAATTTATTTATTCAGAAAAAATAGAAATATCCCATATAGAATCGTATATAATCATCTAAAGCAACTATAAAAAAGTAGATCAAAACAAGAACAAGCAATGGTAAACAGGATAAACAATGACACATACACAAGACTATTCCAGAGTGTAACAAAAATAATTAAAGAAGATGCAATCATAAAAAATGTCATTGAAAGAAGATGATAAGAAAACACTGCATATTTAAACACAACAATAAGTCCAGAACATCAACATCAAAGTGACTATAAATTAATGATGAACACTTAAATATGTATGCTTAATAAGAGTTTAATTCATCATATTGTATTAATAGTATCATTAAATTCCTCAACTTAAGCATATTTGTAGTCTTTACATCCTTTGAATTAACTTTCTCTTAATTTCAGTTTTGATGTAGGTTTGGTAAAATTGGTATAACTCTCTATTTATAGATCAGAATGGTGCAAATCTTAATGTGTTGGAAAGATAATTAAATTATCTACAAGATTGTATTTCACAAGCATCATCAAATTCGGACTCTTAGTGGACCAAAAATGGGCTTGAAGTGAACCTATCTGCAGATTCGGCCCAGCTTGACCATGCCTTAGTATTTTGACCATATCTCTCATAATACGTATCAAAATCGTATGAATAAAGATGTTCTAGAAAGCTGAGAAAAATATCTACAACTTTCATGAAGACATGTGATTAAAATTCACAATAATTCAAGGTCAGAATCGGTGGTCAAATTTGGTTCACCTAATTACCCCAATTGTCAAAGTTGGTGCATCTAATATTTGACAATTATTCCTTTGTAATTTGACAAGTTTGCCCCAGAATGTATCTATAAATAGAGGTGCCTTTGGCCTTTGGCATCTTTGGCTGGATCTTGTATTGTGTTTTGTTGTGTTTATGTTATTAATGAATTTCCTTTTTCTTGCATTTTGTGTTCTTTCTCTTATAATGTCTTTCTAATTTCTCTTTTGCTAAGGTGAAAGGGTGAAACCCTTGATATGAGAATAAGGATTCTCTAACCCTTAATATGTGCTTAATAATCATAATCTTATGTGTTTATTTATATGATTTATATTTAATTTCTTAATCAATCTTGACACCACTCGTAAAGTGGAGGTCTTGATCCATTGTCGACAATCCTTGGCACATCAAATGCTTGGATCCTTTCTAGATGATGTATGGTTCTTCCTTACCGACACGAATCTAGTTAGGAACCTTGATTTGTTGTAGACATATGGTGATTGGAACATTGGATGCTTGAACCCATTTACAAGTAGTGGTATAAATATTGGTAACGAAACAAATATAATTCATATAGCTAAAACGGGTTGTTTATCCTTATTTGAAATATCAAGGGCGGATCCCCTAACCTTAGCTTTCATTATTATTGTGTTAATTTCTCTTGTGTTCATTTATTGTTTATGAACTTGCTCTTTTCTTATATTTGTTGATATTATCTTGTCATCTCCGTGAATCATCCATATCATATTTGCTTACTTATAGTTTGTAGCGCTAAAATTTCTTTCCTCGTGGATCGACCCCGGACTCACCGGGTTTATTACTTCGACACTCCTATACTTGGGAGGCAATCCTTTTTCGCATGTGTCAATTAGTAACTAAATAAATTTACCACAAAACAAACAACTGGCAGGAAAAAAATAAAAACAAAAATAAACCTAAAGTTAGAACATAGAGAACTCCGGGGACAACAACAGGAAATGATCAATTGAAAGAGAGGTTAAGCATAAGACACTAGTTCATCCGAGTAACATCAAGGAGACAAATTTGGACATAAAAAGGCTCAGACAAACCCCTTGGCCTAGAAGGCTTCTCCAACAGTTTAATATAAACCCTCTGTTCTTAATCTTATCAATGGTAAACTACTATATGCATCACTTCTACGCACGTGATTTCAAAATATGTATGCTTTTCTTGCACCATCAAGCCCCACTGTTGTCAATAGATATTTCCCCAATTTAATAAAACCGTCCTTAACTCTCTTTTTTTTTTCTTTTTTTAACAAATTCAATCCTGAAAGGTAAAAAAACAAATGAAGAGTCTTATATAAATCTGATAAATCACCAAGAAATTTAATCTCTAAAAAAGCTTTTAAAGCAGTTAGAACTTTCAGATGAGACAAATTAAATGAAAAACAAATATTGAATGTACAAAAAAAGGTGCAGTTCATGTCATAAAACTTTTTTTCTATTGTCTTTGAATTTGCAATAATCTAAAAAAGAAAAGTGGAAAATAAAAGATATGTCTTGTATCCAAAAGAAAAATAGTACTATGTAATGTCCTGAATAGAATACAGAGGAAAAACATCATAAAACTACATCACTTTGTGCTCAGAGAAACACTTGAGAAAACTCTATGAAGCAAATAACAACACTATATAGGTGATATTTTTTTCTCAAGAATTTCCATTACGAACAAAAAGAGAACATGACCATAAGAAAATAATTTGTCAGCTGTTCAAATATGCAATGTTTCACATATTGTCAGTTCACAGATCTCCAAATTAATAAAATGCACCCACTTCATAGTCAAGTCAAAGATCATGCATCTGATCTTCAATTTCAAACACCCTAAACTGTTCAGGAAGTACAAAACAAAATTGTATACTAGAAATATACAAACCTATAAACCTGTGCCCAGGAAAAGTTCCTTAAATTCTGGACCAAAATGATTTAACTTCAGAAGGTCCATTGACCCTCAGAACAACCACATCATGTCCACCAACGACGAATCAGCATACAACTTATAAACTTATATAGTCTCCAATGACTGATATAAGAGACTTCTTACCAACATCCCTTTCGGATTCCTAAAGGGCAGCTAGCCCATTAGCAATAATCCCTATCCTTCCTACCTAAGTGATCTAAATAACTAGGATTCTAAACAAATCATAGTTAAGTCTGTTGACCCAGGTATGGTAACCCAAGAGGGGGGTGAATTGGGTTTTTATTTATCAAAATGGATTTATAAAACTTTTCTTTGAAGATCAAAATTATTTAACTCTTTCTTTAAGAATAAAGGTGAAGAAGATGAAATTAGAAGTTATTAAAGATGCAATCAAGAGAATACAATAATGAACAATCACAAGTGCAAGTAAATATAAAGAGATAGGGATAGAGAGAGTGCAAACTCAATTTACGTGGTTCGACAAACCTTGCCTACGTCCACGGACTCCTAGCTCCACGAGCTAAGCTTTCCACTAAGTTGTAGAAATCTTTACAACTTGCTTGATGAACAACCTCACCAAGACTTTTTCCTTCAAGTCTTGATAACACCACACCAAGAGTTCTTCTTGATGAACAACCTCACCAAGGCAACTTCCTTCAACTCTTGATAACACCACACCAAGAGTTCTTCTTGATGAACAACCTCACTAAGGCAACTTTCTTCAACCCTTGATAACACCAAACCAAGAGTTCTTCTTGATGAACAACCTCACCAAGGAAACTTCCTTCAACCCTTGATAACACCACACCAAGAGTTCTTCTTGATGAACAACCTCACCAAGGCAACTTCCTTCAACCCTTGATAACACCACACCAAGAGTTCTTCTTGATGAACAACATCACCAAGGCAACTTTCTTCAACTCTTGATAATATCACACCAAGATTCACTCAAGGATAACTTTTATCCTTTACAAGAAGATCTCACTCTCACCACAATACAAGAACAAAGTAAATTTTTACAACACAAGTACAACTCTCTTCAAAGAGTAGATAAAGAATATAAAACTCTCTAGACTTGATATTTCTCTTGTTTTTTGCTTGATAAAATGCTTCTCTTGCTCTTGCTGAATGCATGGGAGAAGGGCTCCTTTTATAGGTAAATGGGAAGAACTTAATCAAGTGAAGACACTAACTTCAAATTTTTCGCCCACCATAAAAATCGTAATCTTGTCTGCCATTTTTGTCAATGTTTTGTTTGAAATTTGAAAATCTGTGAAACATAAAAGATCTGAAAAATGGAATAAGCTTTCCAACTCATCAAGAACCAAGTCATTTGGATATCTATAGCTCAAGATATGGCCAAAACACCATTCGGTGCTCATGTGACTTGATTTTTCTTTCTTGTGTTAGTCCACTAAATTGCATGTGTATTATGTCAGCCTTATGTACGAAATTTAAATTTCTTCAAAGAATATGAAATCTTCTCCATTGAATCATCTTTCCAATTCCATAAGAATCAAGTCATTTGGATATCTCTAACTCAAGATATGGACAAAAAATCATTTGGTACTCAAATGAGTTGATTTTTCTTCTCTGTGTCAGTCCACCGAATTGCATGTCAATTATGTCAGCCTTGCGTTTGAAATTTGAATTTATTCAAAACATATGAAATGTGCTCATTAAGTCCTCTTTCCAATGCCATAAGAATCAAGTCATTTTGATTTTTCTAGCTCAAGATATGTCCAAAAGAGTATTCGATGCTCATGTTAGCTGCTTCATTTGTCTTTCAACTTGCATGATGATTTGGACAACTTGCACTTGAAATTTGAATTTCTTTAAAACATATGAAATGTTATAAATTGAGTAAGCTTTCCAAAGGCTCAAGAATCACATCATTTGGACATCTATAGAGATATATATGACCAATTGATTGAACATTGCTCATGTGTCACATTCCTTGAATCAAACCTTGTTCTTAAACTTTGGTGCCTTTAACATGTAGTCTTCTCCTTAGCTTCAACACTTCATTTTAATAAGCCTCTTCTTGATTTTACAATTATTTCAATGATATTACTCTTGCACATAAATAAACATGTTAGTAAATCACAATGAATCAATGTGTATTGTTATCATCAAAATTATCATGTAGCCTTAGGACTAACAAAGTCCTCTCTCTTTGACAATTAATATCTCAAATTATTTTCTGATATCCCACAAGTAGCAACTGAAAAGTATGACCAGATTTCCTTCTGTATACTGAAAACACTAACACCACCATTTATTAAGAGTTCTTTATACATGGAAGCAGACCTTAAATTCAGACGTGTGGGCCTGAAATCATAATCTCATTGGAGGAGCCTGCATGAATGCTTAGGCTTATATAACTAACTAGTCAAAGTGTGGGGCTTGTGGATTTCCACATGAAACATAATCCTAGAAGTAAGGACTTAGCAGAGCAAATTAGAATTCATTTCTATCCAACCATCGAAAGTGTAGAACCTAGTAGAGCAAACTAGAATTCATTTCTATCCAACCATCTAAAGTGCCTTTCCTTTATGTAAATTAACATCAACATCAATATGCACGTCATACTAACCTCCAAACAAGTTATAATTTTCATTGCTTCATTAACAAAATAGAAAAACAATGAATTATTAGAGGGTCAAATCATATAAATATGCTGACTGAAGCAAAAACTAAATGCTCCAAGTCCAATGATATTTGAGGCTCATCAGTTTGGATTCTACATATTACTAGCTGCCTATGATGTTACAAATTAAGGCTTCACAAGGGTGTTAATAATCTAGCTATATAGTTGCAACAGAAAAAGTTGATTTCAAGCTTAACGAAAAGGAGACGAAGCACGTAGAGATCGATGTTTGAGGGGTCAATATGTATATCTAGAAGTAGTAGAAGGACAAAACTGAGACAGTAGACTTCAGTTATAAAAGGGGGTGCACGTTCTTGGTTGAGAGTAATATGAGAAAAATCTAGGCGTCGTGCCATGGTTCTTCACCGGCACTCGCAAAGAAACTGAAACAAGAGGCTTCATTGGAACTTGACCTAATATATCTTTCGACTCCTTTCCTTTTTGAGTAGTTACACTAACATCACTCTTATGACTCTTATCAACAATGCTATCTCCATTAATCGAATGTAAAGCATAACATAAAAGAAACAAAAAGAAATGGCCAAAAAATCTCTAATAGGCACGATCTAATTGCTTAAAAAAAAGAAACAAGCAAAAAATTGACATGTCTTACCAGATTCAGTCACCAGAAAGCTAACTTCGATGCCAAAAGTGGATGAAATGGCCGGATTTGATAAGTAGGGTTCACAAACGGAGAGGGCATGGAAACCGAGAACGGCAGCCAGGTAAAAAAAGAGGGAAAAATTATAATTGTGTTTATATACGAGGGTACTTTTGGTATTTTGATACATTCAGATGTTTTAAATTAAAAAAAGTGATATTTTTTTACTTTTTTTATTTAGACATGTATGTCTAAAATAAAGTTGTTAGAGCCCAAAACAAATGGGCTAAAATTTTTAAACATCTGAATTCTATTCAGATTCAGATTTTAGAGCCCAAAACAAACGGGTCCTAAGTATTCTTCTATTCAACTTCCAATCATCATCAACAAATTGGCCAGTGATCACAATGTAATTGACATTATGAATTGAAGTCCACGTACCAATGCTAAGACAAACTCTTTTCTTATTTTCACTAAACAAACTTTTGAATCTTAGTTCATCTGGATAAACTTTAAACACATTACTAGCAATTTTCTTCTAGGATGGTACTTTAAGTCTAGGATACACTACACCACAAAACTCCTTGAACCCTTTTCCCTGCACAAATTTTAACGGTAACTCGTTGACAATTACCATCTTCATAATAGCTTTCCTAAATGCTTCCTCATTAAACCCACCTCTTACAAAATCAATAATAGGGCCACCATCATAGATTTTAGATGAAGTCTAAGTCTTTTGTAGAGTGCTTTTGTATCCATCACAGCCCTCCAAGTTATTCCAAAACTCTACCAGTAAGCTTTTGTACTTGTCACAATTCTCCAAGTGATTCCTCAAATTACAAGTGCCACCTCTCTCACTGTCACAACAGCATTCACTATCACAGTATTGACACTTATACCTTATCCCTCCTTCAATCTTAGTGAAATGATCAAAAGGCTTTGACCCATTGTTCAATTTTCTTCTCTTGTTGAAATCACTCACAATCAACTCAACTTCATCTTCCATTGCATCAATCCAATTGCCATTAGAACTCATATCTTCTCCCATCTAAATAAAACAAACCATCACATATTTACCACTCTGGTTATTTATAATTTAAATAATGGGAAAATATAAAATGTAGCAAAGCTAAAAGCATTATTTTGATTTTTAATCAAGCCCCAATTTTTTTCTTTTTTCTATTTTTATCATCCAATCAAAATAGTTGGCTTGATACATTATCAAGCCTTTCTTAAGTCTTTCAAGAATGACAGTTCATTTATTACTTAACGTTAAACTTCTCGACAATAAAATAATAAATAAATAAAAACTAGGATTTGGTGCCTCCTCGACTACTATAGAATAAAATTTTCTAAAATAAAATAAAATACAAAGTCCACTAACTGCGGTAGTAGGCTCCGGCCTGCATGCGCGGTGGCGAGATGGGTAGAGGGGGTAGCAACTTATCTCTTGTCAGTGCGTTGTTGGAGTTGCCTTAGAAATTAGGTTTGTTTTGGACATGGCTATTTTAACTTTGCCACTCGAAGATTTGAATTAATAAACCCCTATAATTTTGATATCTTTTAAATCCGCCACGGCTCAGTTGCTCAATATTAGTGCTGACTTAATCCATAGGGAAAATTGAAAAAATGGACAAAATTAAGGGCCCTTAGTGAAATTTGGACACATCCTGAAAAATTTTCATGCCATGGACACTTTCTTGACAAAATGGCTAAAATACCCTTATGTATTCAAATTTTTTCCAAAGCCTTATTTTTCGCTTCAGACATATAAACTCGAAACCCCTCGACACCGCTCAAAACGCAAACCGACACGAGCATCCTCTGAGTATAGAAGCAAGACGACGTAGAAAGAAGCAAGAATCGACACTAAGGTATGTTTGTTTGTCGGTTTTTTCATAGTTTTAGTGATTTATTTGGTTGTTTTCTGTTTCGTTAGATTTGATTTAGTTTTTAGGGAATCTAAATTAGGGATTTGAGTTTTCGTCAGATTTGTGAACTTATTCTGTGTTTTAAGGGATAAATCTAGTGTTATTAGGCGATTTTTGGTTTGATGTGTATGAAAACTGTGAAAACTAACGGGTTTCGTCGCGAGGTAGACGATGGGGAGTGTCAGTTGTGCATCTGACAAAGCTTGACACTCGAAACTTACATGTCGAGTCATGACAAGTTGTGTTAGATGCACAACCGACACTCAATATCAGTGTATTTTTGAAGACATCAAGTGTCAGTTTCGTGAAAACCGACATATCGATGTCTCGAACCATGTATCCGACACTCGACATGTCAGATGAAAGTTTGTGTCGAGCGTCGGATTATGCATCCAACACTCGAATAATCCGAAATCTGACAAAGTTGTATAGTCAGTTGGAGGTATCCGAGAGGAGTGTTGTCGGTTTACGTTGTTGAGCTCTATCGAGCACGTCGAGTTTTGTCGAGCGTTTTGGTAGGTTGCTTGTTTTAGCTTTGTTTTTTTGCCTTTTTGCATCATGTTTAACTATAACGACCTTGTGTGTGCAGGTTGAAGCAAATGGAAAATGATTTTGGACTGTCCTTCACTCTGAAGACACCGTTTGCTGAGCACTACTATGCGGTGATCACAAACTTGACAAGTCTGGACTGTATTGAATGGATTCGCGCGAACTTGAGTGCGAGGCAAAAGGACATGTTTCGTAATACATGTTTTGGGTTTATCCTAGACATTCAGGAGCTGTCCTTTTCATCTCAGTTGGTGCACAATGTGTTTCTGTGGGAGGTTAACACAGCCAGGTACGATGAAGAGATGTGGTTCCTTATTAGAGGTAAAAATATGGTTTTGAACTACAACGTAGTTAAAAAATCTTATTTTTGAGCATCTAGTATTTGTAGTTATTTTTTTTTTGTTACATTATTGGCATCTTATTTTTTTCTTCTTTGCAGGAAGAGTGATTAATTTTTTTGCCCACAAGTTTGGTTTGGTTACCAGATTGAGATTTGCTTCCACGGTGCCACCAATGCCAACTGTGTTGAATCCGTGCCCCTTATTGGATACGTACTTCAAGGGCGAGGACATGGAGCTCAGGGAATTCTATGGGAGACTTCAGAAATTGAATATGTCTCATATGCCAGATGAGGATGTTATGAAGCTGGCCTTGTACTACGTGCTGGAGCGTTTTTTCATGGCATGAGATAGACACCGACTTGTCTCCCATGTATGGCTGAATTTCGTCAACATACTGGATAATTTTAACAATTATCCATGGGGTTTGGTGTCTTTTGAGAAGACACTTAAAGGCATGAAAAACGCTTTGGATGGGAGGTTAGAAAAATATAAGAAATGAGCCCAAGCCAAGACGAAGAAGGTAGAGAAATATAACTTAGAAGGGTGCCCCTACGTATTCAGGTATATACTAGTGTGTTGACGTGTTTATTATTTGCTTTGGCGTACAAATCTAAATACATAGTGTCACTAAATAACCCTTATGTTATTCAGGTTTGGTTGTACGAGGTCGTGCCGTACATTGGCGCGACATATGGGCGAGTGGGCAAGGACTTAGAGGGGAGGATACCGCGCTTGTTGAGGTGGGAGACAAAGAAGACCCCGTCGTAGGACATCGTCAAACGTGATGTCCTGCTGGTTAGGAGGCAGGTATGTAAGGTTTCCTTGTCTTATGAACTTTTCTTGTTCATAAGGTCACAACGAATCACTGTTTAATTTGATGGATTATTTGTTGATGCAGGCTCATCCACTCGTTGTTTTAGAGCCATCCGAGGTGGAGCAGAGGACACATTGGTATACTAGGCTCACTGAAGTAGTTGGCATCCAGAGAGGTGCACATGTAGCATGGGCGACATCTGTGGATGCTTCATTATTACCCAATGAGAGGATTGAGGCACTTCCCTCTAAGGATCCATCAGCTTTACCTTCCACTGATCAGAGTTCCCATATTAGACCTGATATGGGGCCAGCCAGAGACACATCCAGTCCTGCAGGTGATGTCCATATGCGCTCTCCGTCACCTTCTTCCCCCATTTGTCCTACACGTCCAACGTACGAGAGTCACGGTCATGAGGATCCATTTGGAACTCATGCTGTTGGACATAGTCCCATCGATAGACTTGACATGGGGGCAGACGCGGGCATAGTCAGTACCCTATCAGTCTTGCGTCAGAGACGTTTGATAGCTATGGACCTACAGGCTATTTGATTCCTTCGTCGGGTCCTGCGACCACCTACGGTGACATTTCCCCTCCTGTACACGATGTCCCTCCAAGCTCGAAGGTATGTAATGAGAATTTTCATTTGTATTCTTATCCATTTATATCTGCTGCTATGTTGGTTTATGAAGGTGATCGTTAATAATGACATACAGGCACAGCCGGTCCATGATGAGTTCCAGAGCACAATTTTGAGTGAGCTTGCATTGTTGCGGGCGGAGAACAAGCAAATGCAAGAGGAGATAGTTCTTCTATGTAAGGCTGTTTTGCTACTGGGTGGCCACTTCGGATACGCTAACACGGTATATTGCAAAAGTTACAAATAAGGTTTTGTGATTTCCACACTTAACCTGAGGTTGAGGTTTTCTTTATTACAGGATTCTGATGGAGGTTCGGGCGATGACGATGAAGGCCAGCAGCCAACTGAACCGAAAGCTATGGACATGAGTGTTCGTGCTACCGATGCTCCTCCCACAGGCTTCATTTCGCGTCGAGGTCGTCAGCTACTTTTGGTAAAGTATAAGCAGAGCCCCTTTGTCAGTCCACCGGGTAGGAAGAGGGCGAGGGTTGAGCCACGTGAGTAAGCCCCAGACGATCAGCATGTACAGCCAGAGGCCCCAGTTGTTCAGCCAACAGAGAGACCAGATCAGCACCCCCCTGATCCACTATTTGACCCACGTGCCCCCCTAGCAACTGCTGATGTTGATGCCTTTGATGCATGGCTGGGGGACGTCGAGGGTGATATTGATTTGGGTGTCTGCACCGTTGATCGTGCGTTCTTCAAGACACTACTAAGGTCGTTAGACTGGCTTGCATCTAAAGTAGTTTAAGTCCTTCTTGTCTCCTCCAATATTGCAATATACATTTCGAATTATTATTGATAACTATTGCTGTATTCAACACATGGATAGCTACTTGTGGATGCTCGCGCTATGGCTGCACCTAGTGTCCAGATGTCTGCTTTCCTAGACACCACATTCTGGATACGTATTTCATAAACATTTGAATTTGTAGTTAATTTTTGATTCCTTCAATGCCCTAACCGAACTCATGAAATTACAGTTGAAAGTGAAGTCGTTGTGGGAACAATACTCGGACAGACTGGACGACATTAACTGGGTTAATGAGGCCGATATGGTCCAGTTTGTCTTAGGAGAGATGCTTCTCGTTGGAAGACCATGGGTCGATGTGGACAGGGTGAGTACATTTATATTCAAAGAGTTAGTATGTGTCCTTTTATTTGAAATGTTATGATCGATTTCCATGGTGTCAATTTCCTTTTCAGCTCTATGTCCCTGTTAACATCGGCGGCAATCATTGGTGGTAGCTGAAGTGGATTTGAATCGCTGACACGTTGTCATATATGACTCATGTGTTGGGTATAGTTTCACAGACACAGTCAAAGAGACAGTCCGGTGCCTTGTTGAGCTAATACCCCGTATGGTGTCAATGGATGTTTACGATCGTCCTGACTACCCCATACGACATTATGCACATCAAGGATGAGATCGAGGTGCCACAGCAGGAGGCTTGGGGAGGAGCATGCGGCATGTACTATTTAAAGTACATCGAGTTCTTAGTGGGGGGCGTTCCACTGCCAACCATAGAGGCGTTCACAGATGAATGCCAGCGAGAGAGAATGGCAGTACAACTTTGGGTTAATTGCGCTCATCCACAGGCAGAGGAGGCCGCCACGACCGTCACAACACCTACAGAGGTTGGGGCCTTCACAACGCATGTAGATGTTGTGCCTGCCGATGTTGTAGCCACCACAAGGACTGCTGATGTTGTGTCAGTGGATCTTTCGACCACCATTGCGCATGCCGACGTTGATTCAGTGGAGGTTGAGTAGCAGTCCAACAAGTCTGTACCATGATTTCGTGTCATGTATATATTATGTATAGTTACACATTTTTTTAGGTAGATAGTTTGTGGATATATACATATTATTGTATAGTGACACTTTTTGTATAGTCGCACATGTTTTTCATGTATAGTGGTACAAAAACTTGTAAATACAATAATGAAAAAGCACATAAATTCGTGTTTAATACATTAATGTTACATATATTAACGAAGCACATAAACAAATGTTTCGTACATGAATGTTTTATACAATGACAAAATCACATGTATTAAAGTTATTAATTTGATCAAGCCATAAATTGGAATAAAATAAATATACTATGTCGCTTTCAAAAACAAATAATATTACATAGACAAAATAACTCCTTGCCTGCATTTGGTAGACATCATCCCCTGTCATGAAGTGGAACTAGGATTCGGCAAGTTTGATGATTGTGCCCAGAACTTCACATTGCCCGAAAGTTCGAGACGAGCTAGACTCACTGATGGAAGGGATTCAATTCCTTCGAGGATGACCGGCTAGTCTCCCCATGACTGGTGGTAGAACCACTCTACTACGAACCTCCTCAGGAATCACCCAATCCTCACTAACTCCAACAGGAACAACTGGTAGAGTATATGCATTTAGTAATGTTTCAGTCATATACCAATGGGCATAATAATCATGGCACGTCAGTAGATTCATACGTTTTCAAATAGCTAATATATATGCACACGAAAGCTGGTGAAGATCAAACACCCGGCACGTGCATGTACGAGCATGCATGTCAACGATGCTAACACAGTCGTTGCCTCTAACCTCATACATAGTAAGAGAGATACCACTAACCCTTATACGTTCTCCCTCCTTTAAACGCGCCTCCATCAACTTGTTAGCCCATGGCGAGAGATGTAATTTCAAGTTAGCAAATAACTGTCAACACTCGTAGAACCATTGTTGCAAGTTGGCCTAGTAATAATCTGCTAACAATGTCACCAGGAGGAATCGATAGTGTCACAAGCAGCTGTTCAT
Source organism: Boswellia sacra (assembly GCA_013180625.2). Taxonomy (NCBI): domain Eukaryota; kingdom Viridiplantae; phylum Streptophyta; class Magnoliopsida; order Sapindales; family Burseraceae; genus Boswellia; species Boswellia sacra. The sequence goes on from SNVD02009784.1 coordinate 49,486, forward strand.
CGACTCAGCTATATTTGTTTTCATGATATTATACCGTCGACCATGAAACTGTGAACGTTCCTATTTCTCGACTCCAATCTCTCGAAGATAAGTTGCTGTTGCTGGCATATACGATTCAATTTGTCGCATATGATTGTTGGAATCAGCACAATGATATGTCCTTGCAGCTTAGTAGTATATCTCCAACAATGTCTTGTCCTTGAAAGTTGCCTTCAAGTTACCCTTCAGATGATGAGTACACAATCCATGCAGTGCATGAGGGAAAACTATTATAATAGCTAGTTCAATGCTACGATGACGGTCAGAAATGAAAACAAGATTTTTGACATTTTGTACAACGTGATCACGCAACTATCTCATGAACCAGTTCCATGAGTCATTATTTTCAAAATACCCAACTCCAAATGCGAAGGGGTATATTTGTTTATTTTCATCCATACAAGAAGCTAAAAACATTGTACCTCTATATTTCTCCTTCAAAAAAGAACCATCAACTGCAATAACTGGCCTAATTTATGATGCAAATCCAGCAATAGAGACTCCCATACTCATTAAAAAGTATCTAAAATGGTTGTTGTCATCGGTTTCTAAAGAAGTTTTGGTCCCCGAGTTTGCTTTCTCAATCATGTATATGTACTGGGGGAGTAATGTGAATGATTCCTCATGCGATCCATGAAGCTTTTACAAAGCTGCCTTCTTTGCCTTCCATGCCTTGTTGTATGTGATATTAACACCCAATGACTCCTGAACATCAGACATAATATCCTTTCGATGATATATTCTCGATGCCTCAACGGATTTGCTCTAATATGTTTGTCAATGACATGTGCAATTACCTGTTTGTGATTTGGGTGAAGTCTGGCTCCAGAGCAGGTGTGATGGTTCTTATACTTTTTCACTTGAAAGAAATGTGAATCAGCTACTTTTATGGCACGTAAATGCCATTTACAAGATTTAGCACAGCAAACAACCTCAAACCTTGTTGCATTGGAGTTCCTCACCTTGAATTGAAAGTTCTATCTTAGTGCCAAATTCGATAACTTCTCACGAAACTCCGTTTTGCTGTTAAACATCTGCCCAACCCCAACCTCAATCCCATCAATTACAAACGATGAAGCATCATCGCCATCTGTGGATGATGAATGCACAATAGGTGGCATCCACCTGAATGTGTTAGCCCGACGACTGTCATTCTTAGACCCAAATTAGCTTCTTCATGTCTACGATTTCATCCATTCTCAGCTCATTATTCGATACCGGATCTTGCTGATGTCCGTATAGTGGAGGAGTAGGTGCGAAGTGAATTGGAAAAGGAACGGTAAACGGCATATCCTGGTTCACATCATTCAAGATCTTTGTCTATTTATCACTATCAAAATGTAAACCATCTACATCCTGGCCATCAACAATAAAATCATCCAAACCCTCGACATCATTCTCATGACGAATAGTGCAATCGTCATTGTCATCGTCAACATGCTCACTACCATCATCATTATCTTTGTAATCTTCATCACCACCATCGTCATCATTAACATCATCACTAGTATTACTAACATCAATATTACCTAAACTCTCAAACTCTCTAATGCTATCAAGATGACATACCAATCTCGATGGCATCAACGGGGGCACCCCTTCTTCATTTTCAACTAAGATCCTAACTGACTCATGTCCTGCATGCCCTGAATACTACTCAAACTCAATGCCAACGTCATCATTCAATTGTAGTTGTGCACAAATAAGAGTGGACTCACTTAATTGGTTACTTCCACTTGCTGAGCGAAACATAGAGGGATGTGAAGATCTTTGTCACCTACGTACTGCATCAGATCCTGAGTCTTCGCTTCTCCCTATCTTCAATTTTGACAATTAACGGTGTATATGACTGTTGGTCCTCCAAACAATGTTGTATAAAGATACAAACATCGTTGTCAGTCTTAATAGGAGTCAGCATTGGCGGAAGACCCTTAAAAGCAAATTGAACCTCTAAACCTATGTTATGCCTACGAAGATCCCAACCCATTTCAGTACTAATAAAGTGAACCGACTCATTATAGGTAGCAAACTTACGAATTATCAATAGCTTCGCCCTCCCACCGGTGTATAAATAACCACCATTCTCTTGCATAGTCCAAGAACCATTGTATAGAATAAGTATGCGTAAAGTTTTCATTTCCTGCATGATAGAGAAATATCATATAAGTCCGTGGACAATAAATCATTACAAAATTGCTTACAAAAGCCACAAAAACGATATTTCTGCCTAAACACTCGATGTAAACACTCGACACTAGACAACCATCTCGACACACGACGCACGATGATCGACGTTCGACTAACGCGACACACATATACTCGATACACGAACTCGACGAAATTTACATCCGACACTCCACTCGACGCACTAACACGACACTCGATCCTAGACTCGACACAACCCCTAGACACTCGATATGAGCATCCGACATGTCAAGAATCAATCCGACACAACCCCTCGACACTCGATGTATCGACAAATCTCGTCTTCTTCCCCGTCGACTGCGATACCAGATTTTCTCACAACAATTGCCAATTTCCAGTAAATGTTGACAAAAATCGCACTATCTAACCTTAGTTCACATACATATCCCTATTTTCAGCTACATAATACGGTTGACAGTTACCGAAATAATAAATAACCAAAACATTACAATCTACTGAAATTTTCATGCCATTTAGAAAGATATTAATGAAAGTTTTTCTTATCTTGTTGCTCAGCTTCAGCTGTTAAAGATTGTTTCGGACAGTGATGTGCATGAAGGAGTGACTAGTTTCTTTGTTTCATTTACTTCTTTTTTTTCTAAATTCAATTAAATAAGGGTAAGGGTATTTTAGTCTTTTTGTCAAAAAAGTGTCTATGGCATGAAAATTTTTCATGATGTGTCTAAATTTCACTAACGACCCCTAATTCTGTCCAATTTTTCAATTTTTCCTAACCCATATGCAGCTCAGGCGGCCTAAGCCCCAAATTTTTTTAGAGCCCTAAATATATTTCTTTCTAAAATCCTACATTTTGTGAATGTCTCCAACAATCACCAGAAATTAGAAATTAGAAGAGGTAACCAAATTTTAGATTGTGTTTTGCAAAATAACAACTTTAATATTTTATTTTAATTGTATAGTCAAGCTTAATGGTGGTCAAAATTACCCTTATAAAAAAATACTTAAGTATGTATACCTGTCAATACATTACCGATAGTCTGTACAAATTGACATGTTTAATCTGTTAGGGCGCGTTTGGGAACCAGGCCAGGAGTGGGATTGGACTATTATTTGGAACTAATTATCCCAACCTGCTGTTTGGACAATTTTTGGAGAATGGGATTGGATTAAGGTGAGTCCCACCTCTTTTGTCTTTTCAGCCAGTCATGGGACAAGGAGTTCCATATAAAAACATGGGACAAGAAGTTCCAAGATTGGGACAAGCATTTAAATTTTAAAAATAATAAAATAAATAATTTATAAAATATTTGAAAATAAATATGAGTGTAATAATATCAAAATAATCCATAAAAATAAAATTTTAATATTATTATGAATTATTAATTATGTAAGAAAATTAAAAATAAATTATAAAAAGAAAAATAATATAAATTTCTTAATTAAAATAATATTATATTTTAAAATTAATATGATTTTAAAACACTATAGTATTAATTTGTTTAAAAAATATATTTTATAATATTATTAAAATCATCAAATATATAAGCTTTATATTTTTAACTATATATTGCATTATAATAATTTTAAATAAATAATTTATTAGTAAAAACTTAATATTTTTTTAAAATACTATACATTTATTTTTTAAATAGATTTTACAATATTATTAAAATAATCAAATATGCGACTTATATATTTGTAATTGTATAGTATATTATAATATATTTAATAAATAATTTATATTTTATATTAATATTTTCTTAATTTTATGAAAATAAATTTTGATTAATTAATTATTTAATTGTGCTAATAATAAAAACAAGAATTATATAATTAATAATAAATTATTCTTGAACATAAAATATATCATAGTAATAATTAATAATTTTTAAATGAATTATAAATTTTAATTATATTTATATTTTTAATTATTTTATCTCAAATTCATCTTGATTATTTAATTTAAAATTAATGTAACAATAATATAACAAATAACCAATAACACTACTACATTCAATAATTTTTAAATAAATATAATTTTTAATTATATTTAAATTTTTAATTAGTTCTATCTAATATTAATCTTATTTTTTATAATAATTAAAAAATAATCCTAAATATTAAATTCAAATTTATAATTTATATAATAATTAATTCCTAATGTAATGCAAAATAATATTTTGTTTATAAAAATATTAATAGTATTTAAATATTGTCAATCTAAATATTAAATTAAATTATATTCCAATTAAACTTGAATAAAAATATATTAATTTGTATTTAAAAATTTATTTCTTAAAAATTTATTTCATACTAATATAGTCCAGTACGGTACTACACCAACATAAGACAACATTATCTATAGTCTAGTCCAATTCCAATCCCAATCCCAATCTTAATGCAGTCCAATCCAATTTGAACTCCCAAATGCGCCCTTAATATGTTACGGGTTAACAGATGATTAGATGCTGAAAGAAAAATTAATTTTAAAGTAAAATAGAAAGTCAACCGCTTACCTTAAAAATCCTTCTTTTCTAAATATTTTTAATGCAAATTATACAATTACATGGTTAGTATCGTAACTATCTTTGATGGAAATTATACAGTTAAATGGTTAGTATTCAATTTTCTCTCATAGATCAAATTTCTTTCCCGATGCTAATGATAACTCCTAGATTATAATTAATGTTTAATATTTGAAAATTCGAGAATTACTATAAAAAATTTAAGCCTATATATTTTTCATTACATTTATCATAAACTAATTGTTGACTATATTACATCAAATCAAACTCTCACGTATTCAACTTATAATTAAATTCTAGGTTCTTTCACTTCGTACTCTCCACTATTTTATGATAATTTTAAAATTGTTCCCGATGTTATTTTATTCATTTTTTTTATTATTTAACAGTTGTTTAATTTTTAACTTTGATTATGTCTAATAGAATATATGATAATAAATATTAAAAATTAAGACAAAAAGAATATTAAAAAATTAGTTAAAACTCAAAAAGGAATTCTTAATAAATTTTAGGGCTATCAATTTTTGATACGATACGATCACGACATAGTATTCTTACACAATTAATAAATGGTTTGGATTTATGTTACGAGTGTTCAACATGTCAAACTATTTAATGATACGAATAGTTAAACATATTTTATAATCCTTAACCTGCAAACTCATTTAATGACATAAATTCATACCTAATTATAACGTATATATTATAAAATAAAAAATTTTATGTGATGAATAAATTATTCTATATAATAATAAATTATGATGATTTTAATTTGTTTTTATACTAATAAGTGTTTATATTCTAATAATAAATTTAATTAATATAAATATATAGAATATAATATATTATGCATAAATATGTTAAACAATTAAGTAAAGTATGTGAATTAAAATGATACAATTATAACATCGACACATATGATACGAATTGACACCCCTAATAAAATTGAATAAGCCAAAAATAAAAAACACTATTAAAGAAAACTTTTTAGAATCCCTAAGTGGTCTAAATTTTTTGGCATGCCTATATTCAAATAAATAATTTTAGATGTACAACCAAATTATACAATCAAACCTATACAACCTACTTGACACAAAATCATTGGACATATAGATCCCACTTTATTTAGTTTAAATTCTCCCACTGAATTTCAACAATAAATTGTAATGATTTGATTGTTTGAGTTGATTGTATACGTTACTCATGTTGAAATTATTGGCCTTCATTTCAATGAACTTGGTTTGTAGTTTCCTTCTTTCATATTGAAATGTGGGAACTTAACTTACCTCAAATTGGCACTTGGCAAGGAATAAGTTGAGAACTGGTATATACCAATCTGGGCAAGCTTCAATACCTCTATCTCACTGCAAATTTATTCCAAGTACCATTATCATCAAATGTTTCCAAGCTTTCAAATCTCATAGGTTTAGCATATAACAGGTCTAGCCTTCCAGTCAATAAGGAGATTGGTTCACTATCTGAGCTCCAAATTTGTCTATTATCTTCCTAACAATGCGTTCACCCGGCAGATTCAATTCTCTTTCGGCGCGGATTTCATCCATTTGTTGAGTTTAGATGATAAAATTATGTAACTTTTAAAAAGTTTTGTAATATAAATGCAACAGTCACTTTCTTATAGTGATACTAAGCCAAATCTCACGGATAGCGAATGATATTTAACCCTTATGAGAATTTTGCAAACAACTCTAATAAAAAAATTCTACCAAACCTTAAGAATAATGAAGAAATGTCGATTACAAGAATTACCTCTAAAAGCACATCAGAAGCGTTTGAAGGGTATATAGATATCATTGACATAATAGTATTTAAGAATTAATTTACATAACTAGATAATATGAGTAATTGAACAACATACTAGAATCAAGATTCAACAATCCAAGTCAACTTGTTTTCTATATCTTTGTTTCTTGTTCATAATACAAGATGTTTTTTCAATCGTTGTTATTGTTAAATCTCTATATAGGAATTTAGGATTGTGTTCCTATTAGATACATATTTGATTCTCTCTTTTCAATTTTATTTCCTCTATTATACTATAATATGTATACCTCTTTACAATGGAATAAATACAAATTTTTTCTCTAAATTCGTTTCTCCCTCTCTCTCTCAACATAGTATCAGAGCGTGGTTTTGATCCCCTCTTATACTATTTATCCTTTAATTTTTGTTCAACCCATAAACCCTAAACCTCCCACCACCATCAACTTATTTTATCCCAATTTCATCTTTCATCCCTTAAAAAAAAAAATTACATATACTGTTCACCTATGTACTGTTCACCAGTGTTACTGTTCATCGATGTACTGTTCATCAGTGTTACTGCTCACGACGAGTACTGTTCATCGGACTGTTACCAGTGTTACTGTTCACAGACGAGTACTGCTCACCGAAGTTACTGTTTACAGACAGCACATAATTCGGTTTTTTTTCTTAAAAAATTTTTTCGTGTGGTGGATCTGTTTGGAAGAAAAATTATGTTTGGGTTTCTATGACTTCTCAACCGTCCTCTAATCCTCCTGGAGTTAGTGGTTTCATCACAGCCGTAAAATTGAATGATTCCAATTACAAGTTATGGGTAAAAGCAGTAACCAAATACTTGATTGGCCAAGGGAAACATAATTATCTTACACAAGATTCTCTATCGTCTGATTCAAAGGAGTATGCTAAATGGATTCAGGAAGATAATTTGATTACTACATAGTTGTAGAACAGTATGAAGCCATCACTTGCGACAACTGTGATGTGGATTGATACTACCAAAGAGTTGTGGAATTCACTTCAAGATAGGTTTGGCGGATCTCAAAATGTCTCTCATATTTTTTATGTTTACTCTACTTTATTTTCTTGTCAGCAAGGTGATAGAATATTAAGTGAATATTTAGGAGAAATCGAAGGATTAATGGGTGAGCTTAACTTTTATCATTCTGTTACTACTGATGTTGAGACATTACGTAAACAACGCGAAGAATTATTTGTTGTCAAGTTCCTGTCTAGCTTAAATCCTGTCTATGAAAGTGCTAAGAATAGTATCTTGACTGAGAAAGATCTCCCAAGTCTTAAAATTGCATATGCTCGACTCTAACGGTTACCCACCTCTCAACATAATCAGGAAGCTTCTGCCTTAGTTGTATCCAGTAGTCGAGGCAGAGGATCCTTTTCTGGACGAAGTAGAGGACTTGTTAGAGGTCGAGGTGGAAGAGTTCCTTATTCTCATTGTGGTAGACTTAATCATCCTTTAGAAAAGTGTTGGGATAAGTTTGAAAAACCTGAATGGGCAAATCAAAGCTCTGAGGAGCGTCTTTCCATTGGTAATTCATCTAACTCTCATGCTCCACCTTCTGCGCAGTCTACTCATAAATCTGAAGGTCAAACAACCAGTGAGCCTTCCGCTTCCTTAGTCCAAACAGGTAGGTCCACTGCCTTATTTTCTTCTTCGTACCCACATCATTGGATTATTGACTCTGGAGCCTCTTCTCACATGACTGGTAATGATTCTTTTTTTAGTTCATTTATCCCTTCTAACAAACAGTCATCAGTCGTTCTTGCTGATGGTTCTAAAACCCAAGTACAAGGGTCTGGAACGATTCGTACATCTAGTTTTCATTTATCTTCGATGTTACATGTTCCTAGATTTCCTGTTAATCTTTTATCTGTTAGCCAGTTAACTAAGAATTTAAATTGCTCAGTCACTTTTTTCCATCCTATTATATTTTTCAGGATCTTGGTACGAGGAAGATGATTGGTGGCGGGCATGAAAAGAATGGCGTTTATCACTTGTTTGAAGCACTTTCGTCCTCTCATACAACTCTTGCTTCTTTTGTCTCTCCAGAACAATGGCATTATCGTTTAGGTCACCTTTCAAATAAATTGCTTCAGCATATGGGTTATTCTAGTCCAACTCAAATTGAATGTGAGTCTTGTCAATTAGGTAAACATTCTCGTTTTTCGTTTCGTAGTCGAGTCAATAAAATTAGTGACCAATCGTTTGATTTAGTTCACTTAGATGTATGGGTTCCTTGTCGAGTTACCAACAATCATGGGTTTAAATATTTTGTATCCTTTGTGGATGATCATTCTAGAGTTACTTGGTTGTATCTGTTAAAAGATCGATCTTAGGTCCCTAGTATCTTTCAAATGTTTTACAATGAGATAAAAACTCATTTGGTATTTCTATTAAAGTTTTACGTTTTGATAATGCTTTAGAATATACTTCTTCCTCATTATCTACTTTTTGTAGCACTAATGGGATCTTACATCAAACATCATGTGCTTACAGCCCTCAGCAGAATGGAGTTGCTAAGCGAAAAAATACACATTTGTTAGATGTGGCTCGAACTTTGTTATTTCATGTGAAAGTCCCATCAAAATATTGGGGGGAAGCTTTACTTATCGCCTGTTACCTCATTAATCAGGTTCCTTCTTCTGTTCTTCATTTTCAGTCTCCGTACTCCATCTTATTCCCTAATCAACCTGCTTTTCCTCTTCCTCCTCGTATTTTTGGTTGTATTTGTTTTGTCCATCTTCATAGGGTTTTTGATAAACTGTCTCCTCGGTCCACCAAATGTATTTTTCTTGGGTATTCTAGAACTCAGAAAGGTTACAAATGTCTTGACCCTTACTCGGAAAAAACTTTTGTCAGTGCAAATGTCACCTTTTTTTAGTCCACACCATATTTTTCATCAAGTGGTACTAGACTTGATACTGGTCTAGTTGATCCTCCAATACCGATGTCAGTTCTAAGTGTCCCTCTACTTTACCACTTTTAGTTTATTTTAGGCAAAAGCCATATCAATCCCGTGCTACACAAGATGATTTACCGCTTACTGATCTGCCCATCACTCAAGCTTCTGCTTCTACTCTAGATCTGACTCCTCCTACAAATGAGTATTCCAATCTTGATCTCCCTATTGCTCTTCTCAAAGGTACTATAAATTCTCAGAGGTATCCTATCTCTCAGTTTGTCTCCTTTAATGCCTTATCATTGTCTGCTCGTTCTTTTGCTTTGAGTTTGTCTGTGGTTTCTATTCCTAAAAATTACCAGGAAGCTTTGGCTCATCCTGGCTGAAGAAAAGCTATGGAAGATGAGATGTCAACTCTCTATGATCGTGGTAGATGGGAGTTACAAAAATTACCAGACGGTAAAGAAGTGATCGGTTGTCATTGGGTCTTTGTCATCAAATATCATCTTGATGGTACTATTTAACGCTTCTTGTTGCTAAAGGGTACACTCAAACTATGGTGTTGACTATATTGAGACTTTTTCTCCCGTTGCCAGGCTCAATTCAGTCCGCATTCTCATTTCTCTCGCTGTATTTTTTGGCTGGCCCCTCTTCCAGCTAGATGTCAAAAATACCTTCTTGTATGGTGATTTACACAAGGAGGTTTATATGGAGTAATCACCTAGATTTGTTGCTTAGGGGGAGTTAACCACCTCTGTTTGTAAGTTAAAGAAGGCTATTTATGCTCTGAAGCAGTCACCTAGGGCCTGGTTTGAAAAATTGAGTGGGTTTTGGCTTCAATCAACTTCTCCCGTTGTCAATCTGATCACTCAGTGTTTGTTAAACATACAAGATCAAGTATTGTTATACTTGTGGTGTATGTAGATGATATCATTGTGACTGGGAGTGATTCTAATGGCATTGAAGAAGTGAAAAGACAGCGAAAGACACATTTTCAAACAAAAGACTTGGGGCAACTCAGATACTTTCTTAGTATTGAAGTTTTAAGGAGTAAAGAAGGTATCATTTTGTCTCAAAGAAAGTATGTGCAAGACTTACTTGATGAGACAACTAGTTAGGGTCTAAGCCAATAGAGACCCCTATGAATCATAATGTAATATTGGATGGTGATAGCAGTCCAGATTTGAAGATAAGAAAAGATATAGAAGTCTTGTGGGAAAGTTGATTTATCTTACTATCACTAGACTTGATATTACTTTTACAATAGGAGCAGTTAGTCAGTATATACAAAATCCGAAGAAGATCCATTGGGAGGCGGTATGCAGAATTCTACGATATCTAAAACAATCCGTTGGTAAAGGAATTCTTTACAAGAAAGGTAAAGAGTTGGACATTGTTGGCTATTCTGATGCTGATTGGGCTGGATCCAAAACTGATAGGAAGTCCACAAGTGGATATTGTACTTTCTTGGGAGGCAATCTAGTGACTTGGAGAAGCAAGAAATAAAATGTAGTTGCAAGATCCAGTGCAGAGGCAGAGTATCATGCTATGGCTCATACAACATGTGAGATTATGTGGGTCAAGAATTTTTTAACTGAGATTGAAATTGATTTCATAAAAGCTATCAAAAATGTTTTGTGATAATATGGCTGTAACATATATTGCTAGCAATCCAGTTTTCATGAAAGTACTAAACATATTGAAGTAGATTATCACTTTGTTCGTAAGACTGTAATGAGTAGAGAGATTATCACTCTTTATGTTAAGTCTGAAGACCAAATTAGAGATCTTTTTTACAAAGGCAGTTGATAAAGGAGTTTTTCTTCATCTATGTTCCAAGTTGGACATCGAGAATATCTATACTCCAACTTGAGGGAGAGTGTTAAATCTCTATATAGGAATTTAGGATTATATTCCTATTAGATACATATTTGATTCTCTCTTTCCTATTTTATTTCCCCTTATTGTACTATATATATGTATACCTCTTTACAATGGAATAAATACAAATTTTTCCCCTAAATTCGTTTCTCCCTCTCTCTCTCAACAGTTATCGTCTTCAGCCATCAAATCATTTCATTCTGCATAGAAATGAGATAAGTAGAGTATGTAATTAAGAATAAAAACTACATAGAGTTAATTTTTTGTAGGCATGTAATGTCTGAGCAAAGGGATGCAATATACAATTTTGATATTTGTAAACACTACTCAGAAGAATGACAAATTTTATATATGGCTAGAATATTCCTATTCATAAGCAAGCATAATTTTGTTTCTTTCCATGCACACATCTTACAAAATCCATAACCAAAATTCTACTCCAAGAATCTGCTGGATCTCAATGCTTTTTGTCTTGGCCGGTTAATTCACTTTTCGAAACCAAATTCATGAAAAATTCATTCAGTTCTCGATAATCTTTTGCCCCAACATTTAAACAAACAAATTTCCTGATCCAAGTGCTCACTCCATACGTAGGACAAAGTTATTGTCTCTCTAAGACTAACCTTTATCCCTTCTCATATGAAAATCCAACTTTTTGGGCTGATAAATGCTAACTCAGTTTTGTATCGGTTGTTTAAAATTACCAAATATAAACCTTTAATAACCCAATTTAAAGATTGTACATAACCACGCGCACACACACACACACACACACAATGTGCAAGAGATAGTTCAAGGTGAAAGTATACAGTAGATTCTACCCCATAGTTCTGAAGTTTTCTTTGATTTCTCTATAACCTGTACCTCCAATTTTTCATTTTTATCAATGTAAGCACATTTGTTACTTTCCGAGTCAAAAATCTGTGAACACGCTTAGCAGTCCTGCTCCCATATGCATACTGTTGACCATGGACAGGTTATCCTCTCGATTGATGAGGATCTTTGTCAATTGTTCACTTCAGAGATTCCCAGATTCCACGTCTTACTACAATGTAGATATATAAATTGGAATGTAATAAAGTAGATAACTACGACATGGGAGCATCACACTTACATGCATGACTTCCACTAGGCTATCTTGCTTGTGAAAAATTTTGAGAGATTCAATTGAACTGAACTAGGTTCAATTTCAAAAAAAAGTAATGTAAAAATGTTAGACAATTAAAGAGTTATAAGAAATGCTTACCACTTCCTTTCATTACTTAGCCAACAGGATTTAATTTCTTGTATAGATAACATCTGATTTGGAGAACTTTTTTCTCATTCGTTAGACCTTTTCCTGCACATTAGTCAACAAAATTACAAACCATATCCAAATAACAACATAAAAGAATATAAAGGTGATATTTTCCAACTTATTACCTTTCTCACCTCATCCATCTATTTATCAACCATATGCCTCCACAAAATTGACAATATATGATTTGAAGCATGAGAATAGCATTTCAAAAATACTCTTCTTGAGCTTTGGCATCCAATCAAGGATATCAACTTTTAAGATTTCAAACAAATGCAGCCTTAAGCTCCTCCTCTTCATTTATCAGAAAATTGTGATTCCTTGAATCAAGCAAATCATATTTCTAGTTCTATTTTTGGACATTCAGAAAATGTTATCCACAAGCCTTTAATAGTACCACGGAAAATAACTCCAACTTCTACCGCTTCAGGTTTTATGATCCTGAAAGTCAACCAAATGGTTGAAAATGTGATATATTTGTCATACTTGAAAATTAACACGCCAAAACAGACCTGCAAACCTTTGATCTCAATGATGAGGCCAAAGACGTCTTACTACTGAGCCAAACTTCGGATTTATTGCGTTGAGTAATAATTCAATAATATAAAACTGATTTTATAAGTTTTTTTTTTTTTAATTGTATATGATATTTCTTAACAATCCAAGAAATAAAAAAACCATAAACACATAATAAGAACATGCTTTATATATTTACTGAAATCTACAAAGATATAAAAAAATCCAGATATTAACCCATCATAAGTAAAAGACTTGAAGAGAAACAATAAGAAAAAGACTTGCCAAGCAAAAAATGGTAATTAAAAATAAAACACTGCCAGGCATGTATAATCCAAAGATAGGTTTGATGCACGTAATGTTTAGGATCTTATTGCTCTAGTGCTGCAGTTAATGTGCATCCCCTTGACAATATATGATAGGTTGGAATATATCTCACAATTTGCATTAAAGGTTATTAGACTTCCAATAACTTTTACAACTTTGCTGCATCTCCATTTGGGTCTTGAAGAAAAATTTCTTCCACTAAATCATGCTTATATTCACATCAGTAATTGTCATGATCATCATCTTCATCACCATCAATATCACCATCGCACTCCACATTTCCTCCAAGACAACATATAGTAGTCGCATCCTATCCCCTTATACAACAACAGTTAATACACCTATTCTCAAACTCTTTTAAATCTATTACTAAACTTAACACATGGACATAGGACTGTTTGATCTATATATAAGATGTTTTTTTAATCACTATCAAGAAAACTTTATACTCTGTTACAATCCTCTATGGTTGATCTTCCTAGTTACATCCAAGATTTGCCAATCAGCATTTTCTTCCATCTTTCTTTTCAAAACAAAAGGACAAATAAGTTATATATTGTGAAGACAAAATGAAACTTCCTGATTTGAATTTATGAGTGTAAATGAAAATCATATTGTTTCGGCTCATGCCCATAATAAACATTATATTTGAATATATGAAGCTCAAACTTCTAAGTACTAATTATATTATAGGGTTTTACATAGTGTTGTCAATAGATTCTATCACAACCTAAAACTGTTTAACAGATTGTTTGACAAACATGTAAAATACAAGTGGCAACTAGAATTCAATAATTCATCAAATAGACATAAATATATATTCTAAAAAGAAAATCAAGTTAAAGATCATTTAGTGCTCTATATATATATATATATATAAAATAACAACAACAATAATAATAAAATTTAAAAAATTTGAGGAGAACTTCAAACAATATCATGCTAAACTCCCCAAAAGAAAAATAAAATTCTTTTCTATCTTAAAAGATAGACATACTCACCTCATTATTCCTAAATATTGGTTTTGATGATTTGTTATAAATTTAATATCTAATATATTCTTATCATAAGTAAACTGCTTAATTATCAACATCAGAATATTACATCTTGGCATTGTAAATTAAGGTTTAACATCTCTGTTTCTGTTATGTGTTGACAAAAGACCTAATTAATTCTACGGATTTTAGAAGTGAGGGATCTTAAAATTAAATTTAAGAATTTTGCACTTCCGAGTTCGTGCATTACTATTCTAATTTGTCTCCAGACTTTCTTAGCACAATAAAAAATATAAACAATTAAGAATCACTAAAGCTGATATTTTACCAATATCAGATTGCCAGGACAGAGGACAGAGCAGATCAATATGAGGTGCAGCTTAAAGAACACTGCTATGACCAAATACAAACTGAAACCAAATTCAAGAAAGAGGTGCAGTGTAAAAAAAAATGAAACAAAATTCAGTTAATTGCAAAATTGTAATTTAAATTACCATAGTTTAGACTCAAATTTTAGAAAACCAACAAAAAGCAAACAATTCTGAAAAAAAGAATAATCTTACCATCAAGTATATTCAAATGCAAATAAAATTAAACTTACCCAAGCAATCAACAAAATAGTTTACTAGTTTCCACAATTTTTGACTTGATGAACTCCAAAATGCATTACGGTTATGAGTTTCAGTGTTAAAAACAAACTCAGAAGCCAATGCAGAGACTGGAATTGCAAATACATCTCTTGCTAATTGTAACTCGTGCATCTCAATTTCCACCACTCTAAAACATCAAAGTTATCTTCCTTACAATGTTCAAGGGGCTCTGACAAATTCCTTTCTACCTCATTTCTTTTATCATCCAATCCCATTATCTCCTCCCACTTCTTCATCTCTAGTAAAACACTATTAAATATCTTGTCAAAATGCGTGCCCCGCCCCCGCCCCCCCCCCCCCCACCTTACAGCAGTGTCCTCATCAGAAACTTGAGAACCATTAGATGATTGGGAAGTGAAGCCATTACTGCAACAACCACTAGCAGTATAGGACTCATAAAGCTTTAACAATAAAGCTATTATCTCCGATAGTCAGTGACTCAACCTTAGCAGCATCATATAATTTCTCATTATGAAATGCCACATATTTCAATTTGAACCTAGGATCAAGAATAACTGAAATTATCAACAACTTATTGACATTATCTACAGAACCCCAATACGTGTCAAACTCTCTTTTCACATTACTTGCCACGTTAACCAAAAGACTATCTTTACCTTGAATCAATTGCGTCAATAGAATTTCAACTACAGGCATCATAATAAAATAACTGTTGGAAGTTAAATTCAAAGAAGAACTGATATCTAACCTCTCACCATTAAAAATCTCCAAAATTTCAAAAAGAATTTTGAACTTTTTCCCAATCATCAATTGTAGGTGGCCCATCTATTTTCCTTCCATTGCCATCCTCCATAAAATAAGACTTATAAGACCCGTCCTCCTCCTCCAACCGTTCAAATGCTTTTGGAAGTTTCATAGCATTTTCCAACATCAAGTATGTTGACTTCCACCTGGTAGGCTCATCTAAGAAAACAAGCCCCTTGCAATTAATTTTCTCGTGCTCTACACATAATTTAATTTTCAGCAATCTTCCAGGAGAGGATCTCACATATCTCATAGCATGACGAATGCTAGCAATAGAATTATACATATCTTTCAACCCTTCATTCACAATTGTATCAATAACATGTGCCACATAACAAATAGTTAAGAACTCAATATTTAAAAATAATTCGTCAACTGTCCAATTATTCAACTTCTTCTTGATGTACTCAATGACTTAATCATCTGAACTCAATTATCAATGGTAACAGCTAACTGCAACTATGCCCCAATCAAGCAAGGACAACTCAGTAAGCTTCCAAATTGTATCCCTTTTATGATTTAAAATTGGACAAATATTAAGTATTCTCCTATTCAATTCCCAATCATCATCAATAAAGTGGGCAATGATTACCATATAATTGACATTTTGACTCGAAGTCCATGCACTAATGCCAAGACAAACTCTTTGCCTATTCTTACTGAGCAAACTTTTCATTCTTAGTTTCTCATGTAGATAAACTTTTAGCACATTCCTATCAATTATTTGCCTACCTGGTACTTCAAGTCCTGGAAAAACTACTCTACAAAACTCCTTGAACCCCTTTCCCTCCACAAATTCAAACTTTAACTTCTCTACATTCACCATCTTCATAATAGCATTCCTAAATTCCTCATCATTAAACCTGGCTCCCGCATAATTACAAAAAATGCAATCATCATGTACTGTAGATTAAGAAGTTATTAGAACTTCTCAATTCGTACCAAGTAAAAAGCTTTTGTATCCATCAGACCCCTCCAAGTGATTCCACAACCCTACCAGAAAGCTTTTGAACTTATCACAATTCTCCACATGATTCCTCAAATTAGTTACTCCACCTTTCATAATCACAGTACTTACATTTATACCTTGTCCCTCCTTCAATCTCATTGAAACAATCCAAAACGTTTGATACTTTGTTCAACTTTCTCCTCTTGTTAGAATCAGTCACAATCAAGAATCAACTTAGCTTCATCATCATCAATATCAAAGGGTGCATCAAAATGATTGAAATCAGAATCCCAATCTTCTTCCATCTGAACAAAACAAACCACCACACATTTACTACCTTTGTCATTAATAATTTAAACAATGGGAAAATATAGAAAGTAGCTAAATTATAGGCTGTTTTAAGTCAAACCCTATTTATTTTTATGTGGTAGCAAGGTGTCGAGCTGTCGAACTATCCGAGAGCAGGTTTACTCTCAACATCTTGTTAAAGACTAAAGTACAGTATCAAGCCTCATAAACGTTGCTGGAAAATGAAAATATATTTATCATTGACATTAAACTTGGTTTTATGATTATTATAAAAAATAAAATAAAATAAAATTAGGATTTGTTGCCTCATTTGCTGTAAAAGCTGAAAATTTTCTAAAATAAAAATAAATACAAGGTCTACAAACCGCAGCAGGAGGCTCCGGTGAAGATGACCGGAGCTGTCGATCGGCGGCAGTGCGGTGGCGAGATGGTGAGAGGTGGCGGCAGCTTGTCTGTTGTGAGTGTGCTGTTACACTCAGTTAGAAATTGTGTTTGTTTTGATAAAGGTGATTGTTAGATTCTCCTTCGCCGCCCAAGATTTGAACAATATTTTTAGACCCCTTTAATTTGGAAAAATTGTCAATTAGCCGCTCTCAGTCTCAGTTGCTCTTGCCTTGCTCACTACGCAAGCATTTTCATTACTTAATATGAAGAGTGGTTAGGTGTTGTTAAAACTTGAAAGGTGGTTCCATTCTGATTTTGCCATTTCTTTAAATCAATCCTATTGTATATTATTATATTTGTTTTCTCAAAAGGTCAAAAAATATACCTTATATATCTAATAATTTAGGATAAATAACGGTTTCGTAGGATTTATGAAAATCACATTTCCTCTTAAAATTTACTTCCTTTTTGTTCTTTAATCTCGATTTTTACTATATAAATTCAATGATAAAATAAAAATTTTATAGTTATAAAATAGTAAAAAGATGGCAAGTGAATAAATAAACAAAAAAGACGGTGACAACCATTTGAATTTTAATAGCATTTGCAGTGACATATTAGCCTCATAGCCTATTTGATTAGAAATTAAAAAAAAAAAAATTCAACATGTTCAAAGTTAACAAGAGAATCCTCCTTTGGTGAAATCTTAAACTAAAGACATTTTCCCAAAACGCAGAATCTTCAACTTTTAATGTTACTGTTCAAGAGAAAGAAACAAGCTTAACTACTACTAATGGGAGAACAGTACACATACTATGATATAAAACATTAGAAACATGTATTTAAATCAAATCAATAACTTAGAACTGTCACTAAAAAATTTTACTGGATAATCTTAACCCACCAGTAACAAAGAAATCCAACTTTGTAGGTCAAATGAAACAAAACTTAATCTATATCTATAGTGTAATGAAAATGATAAAATTTTTAACAAATTAAACCTAAAATAACATAAAAAAATATATAGTATAAATATAATATGAAAGAATTAGTATAATAGCATGAAAACGATAAGTATAATATATAAGTATTAAAGGAATGCATGACAATAGAACCAAAACGGTACATTATAACATTTATGCAGGCTAAGTACATGGCAGAAAAGAAAACGGAGACCGGACAAATCGCATACGCATCATAACGATAAGTTTCATTCCAATTTCATTATCCAATTGATTTTCATGTGCTTCTCCCGAATCCCCCCTCGTCATTGTAAAATCTTTTGGCTCCAAGTTAACATTTTTTAATGTACCCTCCGGTTCATGCCGTTTGTTCCACCACTGGTCAAATTGTCATCATTCTCAGAATGTGATTCAGTTCATTTTTTTCTTTGGAGTCTTTGGATCCACCTGCCGCGAAAATTAAACAATCCCAATATTTATCATCAGCAATTACATGTTACCTAAATCTACAGAAAGCATGGATGTTTCAATGAATTTTGAAATTTCAACCAAGGAACAAAAACATTACAACAAAAATGCAAGTATATTGTAGCATAACAGCATCATAGATAACTGTCAGAATGATTCCTTGTATTTGTTGATGTCAAGAAAATCATCTTTCTAGATTTTGCCGGCAGCAGCAAGCTTCTGTGCACCTTGTAAATCCTTTGGACAGTTTCTGTAATTGGCCTCAAAAGCTTCTTTAGCAGCTGATTCCTTGGCTGCTTGTTCTTGTAAAAAAATTATAGCAAAACTGAACTGCCATACAGTTGAATATAAAATCAATTTATTGTTAGAATTGTGGCTCTTTAGCCATTGTGTGTGTGTGTAAGGATCCCGCATGGAGTGGGAGTCTTTGTGTTGGAGAGACTTGGGCTTATAAATTAAAGCCAAGTCTTCTCACTTAGTGTCCCATTAGAAATTCTCCTCTACCCCCTCTATTTGTAAGGTCTCATATATAAGACCTCATAGTTTAAGAGCCTTTCATTAAGGACCTTAAAGTTTGTAATATTTACTTTTTTTCCTTTGTTTTGGGTATTTGTAATATTGTCCAATTGTTTGGGTAATTACAGTTTGACCTAACTATTTGAGTAATTACAGTTTGGCCCAATAGTTGTAGAATTTGTATTGTGGCCCAAAAGTTTGTAATTCTTTTTGAAGATAGTGGAAAGTTTCTTCAGCGGCACCCGAGGACGTAGGTATTTATACCGAACCTCGTTAAATCTTGGTGTTATTTCTATTTCTGCATTGTGGTTGATTGGTTTGCCTCTTTAGTTGCTATTATATTCAATTATCTAGCATAGTTTGTGTTGTGCACTTGGTTGTTCTGTTGGTTATCGCTTCCGCTCGTGCATAACAATTGGTATCAGAGCCGAAGGTTTTGGGTAGTTAGTGGCTATTTCATTGAAGCACTTACTACTATTCTGGGCTGTTGATTTTGGATTGCTAGTTGTTGAATATAATGGTTTGTTGGAGTTTGGTTATTGGTGATTTGTGTATCGAGCTTATTTGTGAGAGGTAGTAATGGCTTCATCGTCGACTGTAGTAGAGAAGACAATGACTATGACAAATGCAAAAATAGATGTTGAAAAATTTGACGGCCAAAATAATTTCGGCTTATGGCAGAGTGAGGTGTTGGACAGGTTGTATCAGCAAGACTTGGATATTGTTCTGGAAGAAACAAAACCAGAAGATATCACTACAAGAGGTTGGAACAGGCTGAATATAAAAGCTTGTGGGTTGATTCTCTCTTGCTTGTGTAGAGAACAAAAGTATCCGTTCACTAAGGAGACATCTGTAAACAAATTGTGGAAGGCGCAGGAAAATAAATATATGAAGAAAAGCAATGAGAATCGGTTGTACCTATTGAAGAGATTGTTCCGTCTCCAGTTGAAATCAGGTACGAGCATCAATTCTCATATTGATGAGTTTAATAAGTTAATTGCTGATTTGTTAAACTTAGATGAAACCTTCAAAGATGAAATTAAGGCTATGCTATTGATTGGCTCACTTCCGGATGAATTCGATCATTTGTGCATTACTCTTATCCATGGGAAAGATAAACTGTCTTTTGAAGAAGTTTGTTTTGCTTTGTTGAATTATGAAATTCGTAAGAAAGATCAAAGGGAACATAGGGATGAGTCAGTAGATGCATTGACAGTGAGAGGGCGTAGTCAAAGTAGGAAACGGGGAAAATGAGAAAATCTTGGTCGAGGGGCAGATTAGGAAAAGATGAGTGTGCCTTTTGCTGTGAGAAAGGGCATTTGAAGAAAGATTGTCCTAAGTTGAAAAAGAAAGATAAGGGCAAGGCTATTTCTAATACATGTGTTGTTGAGCGTGAGGATGATAGTGAGTCAGATATATGTCTAGCTGGTCACCTATCCACTTCTGGTTCTGATGAGTGGATTATGGATTCGGGTTGTACTTATCATATGTGTCCACATAGAGTGTGGTTCTTTCAGTTTGAGGAGCTTGATTGTGGAGTTGTGTATATGGGCAATGATGATATTTGCCATACTGCTGGGATATGTTCGATCCGTTTGAGGAATCATGATGGACTGACTAGAGTTCTGACAGATGTTTGGTATGTACCGAAGTTGAAGAAGAATCTCATCTCTTTGGGAGCCTTATAATCTAAAGGCTGTGGTATATCTATTCGAGATGGTATTCTGAGGTCACTTCAGGCGCTCTTGTGGTATTGAAAGGCACTAGGAGGAACAACTTGTATTACTATAATGGTAGTACGGTTATTGGATCAGCTGCTATGGTTTCTGATAATGATGCAAATTCAGAGATCACGAGACTGTGGCATATACGTTTGGGACATGCAGGTGAGAAAGCCTTATTCAGTTTAGTGAAAAGAGGCTTATTGAAAGGTGCAAAGACCTGCAAGCTAGATTTTTGTGAGCATTGTGTTCTGGGAAAGCAGAAGAGAGTGAAATTTGGCACCGCTATTTATAATACCAAGGGTATTCTTGATTATGTTCACTCAGATGTGTGGGGACCTACTAAAATTGCATCTATGGGAGGTAGGCACTACTTTGTTACTTTGGTTGATGATTTTTCCAGAAGAACTTGGGTGTACTGTTTGAAATCAAAAGATGATGTACTTGATGTTTCCTTAAGTGGAAAAAGATGATTGAGACACAGACTGGCAAGAAGATCAAGCATCTCAGAACAAATAATGGTGGTGAGTATTGCAGTGATCAGTTTTTGAAATTATGTCGAAATGAAGGTATTGTACGTCATTTTACTGTTAGAGGTACACCACAGCAGAATGGGGTGGCATAACGCATGAACCGGACATTGTTGGAGAAAGTTCGGTGTATGTTGTCCAATGCTGGATTGGGCAAAGAATTTTGGGCTGCGGTTGTGACTTATGCGTGTCATCTCATTAATCGTCTACCTTCAGCTGCTATTGGTGATAGAACTCCATTGGAGGTATGGTCTGGACAACCTGTTTTTGATTATGATTATTTACATGTTTTTGGTTCTTCTGCATATTATCATGTGAAAGAATCTAAGCTGGATCCTAGAGCCAAGAAAGCGATTTTCTTGGGATTTGCTTCTAGAGTAAAAGGATATCGTCTTTGGTGTCCTAGTTCAAGGAAGATTGTATCCAGCAGAGATATGACATTTGATGAGTCTTCAATGGTGAAGAAATCAGAAAACCAGACAAAGGGGAATGGTACTCCGTAGCAAGTGGAGTTTGAAACGACGACATTAAAGCCAGTTAGATCTGTTGAGACAGATGATGGTACTCCTGTGACAGAGGGAGATTTGGGAGATGATGGTGAGGGTTCTACTCAGGAACCTCAACAGCAACAAGAATCTATTGCAGTTAATAGGCCAAGACGTGAGATTCGCAGACCTGCTCTATTTGCTGATATGGTGGCCTATGCACTTCCAATTGTAAATGCTGATGTTCCTTCCACTTATAGAGAGGCAGTCAGATGTTCTGAAGTTGATGAGTGGAAGACAGCTATGAGTGAAGAGATGCAGTCTCTTCAAAAGAATGAAACTTGGGAGCTAGCTCAACTACCGAAGGGTAAAAAGGCAATTGGGTGCAAATGGGTATATGCAAAGAAAGATGGATTTCCTGACAATAATGACATCCGCTACAAGGCAAGGTTGGTGGCTAAAGGCTACGCTCAAAGGGAAGGAATTGACTACAATGAGGCATTTTCTCCAGTTGTGAAATATTCTTCAATTAGAATTTTGTTGGCCTTGGTAGCTCAGATGAATATGGAACTAGTTCAACTTGATGTAAAAACTGCATTTTTACATGATGACTTGGAAGAGGAAATCTATATGACTCAGCCAGAGGGATTCAAAGTTGCTGGTAAGGAAAATTTTGTTTGCAAACTGAAAAGATCGCTTTATGGTTTGAAGCAATCTCCCAGACAGTGGTATAAGCGATTTGATCGGTTTATGATAGGTAAGAAGTACACAAGAAGCAAATTTGATAATTGTGTGTATTTTCGGAGGCTACATAATGGTTCTTTCATTTATCTACTCTTGTATGTTGATGATATGTTGATAGCATCGACGAATGTTGAAGGAATTGCAAAGCTGGAGACTTAGTTGAATCGAGAGTTTGAGATGAAAGATTTGGGAGAAGCTAAGAAGATACTAGGCATGGAGATTAGCAGAGATAGAGGGAGAAGCATGATTTGTTTGACTCAGAAGCAGTATCTGAAGAAGGTATTACAGCGGTTTGGCATTACAGAGCAGTCAAAACCTGTAAGTACTCCACTTGCTCCTCATATGAAGCTCAGTACATCTTTATCTCCTAGTAAAGATGAGGAACGAGAGTATATATCTTGAGTTTTGTATGCTAATACAGTTGGTAGCCTGATGTATGCTATGGTGTGTACAAGACCCGACATTTCACATGCAGTTGGAGTTGTGAGCAGTTATATGCATGATCCTGGTAAAGGACATTGGCAAGCAGTGAAATAGATTCTACGGTATTTGTTGAGAACCGTAGATGTTGGCTTAGTCTTTGACAGGGATGATACATGTGGTTAGTATGCTATTGGTTATGTTGATTCAGATTATGCTGGTGATTCGGATAAACATCGGTCAACAACCGGTTATGTGTTTACTCTTGCAAGAGCACCAGTGAGTTGGAAGTCTACTTTACAATCTACAGTGGCTTTGTCTACTACAGAGGCAGAGTATATGGCAATGACAGAGGTTGTGAAGGAAGCTATTTGGTTATAGGGATTGCTAGATGAATTGGGAATTGGGCAGAAGAAGATTAGTCTTTATTCTGACAGTCAGAGTGTTATCCATTTAGCGAAGAATCCAGTGTTCCATGTTCGTACGAAGCATATTGATGTTCGGTATCATTTTGTGCGGGAGATTATTGAAGAAGGGAGAATCTTACTTCAGAAGACTGAGACTGCCGAGAATCCCGTAGATATGTTGACTAAGGTTATGACAGCGATCAAGTTCAGTCATTGTTTGGACTTGAACAATATTGTACGAGTTTGACCGTGCCATTGGGCGCATTTGGAGGCGTTGCAGTTGTGATAGAGAATGTGGAAAAAAGAAGAAATTTGTGGTGGAATGGCTAAATCGCCAAGGTGGAGAATTGTTAGAATTGTGGCTCTTTAGCCATTGTGTGTGTGTGCAAGGATCCCACATGGAGTGGGAGTCTTTGTGTTGGAGAGACTTGGGCTTATAAATTAAAGCCAAGTCTTCTCACTTAGTTGTCCCAAGTGAAATATCCTTCACCCCCTTATATTTGTAAGGTCTCACATATAAGACCTCATAGTTTAAGGGCCTTTCATTAAGGACCTTAAAGTTTGTAATATTTATTTTTTTCCCTTTGTTTTGGGTATTTGTAGTATTGCCCAATTGTTTGGGTAATTACAGTTTGACCCAACTATTTGGGTAATTACAGTTTGGCCCAATAGTTGTGGTATTTGTATTGTGACCCAAAAGTTGTAATTCTCTTTGAAGATAGTGGAAAGTTTCTTCAGCGGCGCCTGAGGACGTAGGTACTAATACCGAACCTCGTTAAATCCTGGTGTGTTTTCTATTTCTGCATTGTGGTTGATTGGTTGCCTCTTTAGTTGCTATTATATTCAATTATCTAGCATAGTTTGTGTTGTGCACTTGGTTGTTCTGTTGGTTATCGCTTCGGTTGTGCATAATATTTACTGCACAAGTAACACAAGTAAGAAAATAAATAAAAATCCAATTTGTGTAGTTTATAGACCAACCTAAACAAATAGCTGCTGTGAGTAATAATCAAAATCAGCAAATTCCTCAAGATCCAACTTGCCTGCATGACAAGGAAGATTTTCCCAGCTTTGTCTTAGATTGGTTCAAGAAGACGAAGAATAAACATTTTCATAAGAAAAATATCCAGTTAAGTACAGTTTTAAACCCAAAAGATAACCACATGCTATTAAACAGGGGATAGTGTCACTCGATTTATGGGCCGCGTAATGATTTGGGGATGAAATGTAAACATGTATTTATAGCAAAAAAGCTTATTGGAAATGATTAATAAAATATTGGGCTCAACAGTACATGATTCATATCTCCTCAAGATACTCCAGCTTCATTTTTCCTAAGTTGTCTTTTTGCAATGCTTCTCCTCCTCGTTGTGAAGATAGCCGTCAACCTGAGCATCAAAGTAGGACGAAACGAGTCATGATCGACATGAGTTACTAATCAAAATGAAGTGCATAAATTGATATGCAGAATAATCCACAGGAA
The DNA here is from genome assembly GCA_013180625.2 of Boswellia sacra. Classification (NCBI taxonomy): domain Eukaryota; kingdom Viridiplantae; phylum Streptophyta; class Magnoliopsida; order Sapindales; family Burseraceae; genus Boswellia; species Boswellia sacra. The sequence goes on from SNVD02009784.1 coordinate 74,725, forward strand.
TAATAAATGCATTATTTAAATATAAAATGGTTGATGAGCTATATTCATAGCAAAAAAATTGACAGAATTATAAATTTAGGAAGATAATTTACCAATGGATCCTCCTAAGATTTTAAAGTGATCAATGACAAATGTCACAAATTGCGAATACAGAGTGCTTTGAGTACAAAATCTGACAAGATGTACATAGTCAACTCCGGCAAGCTGTCAGGACCAGAACACAACTGACTCCATGGATATTTTGGTTAATTAATAGGTTTCAGAAATTAAGCAAGTAAAATGAAGATTATATTACTTTTTTAGAAAGCCTTTCTTTTAGTGCTAAATGTGTAGGATTTGGAGCAGTAAAGATTTACCATTAAACAAATTGATTGTTTTCACCTTTTAGCAAAAACAAGTAGAGGGCAGTAGTAGAGTTTCAGAAATATTTGAAATATATAAAACCCATTTTGCAGCTTAATCATAATCTAACTTCTAAGATTTCTCAAGTAAATAGCTTATCACAATCTGAAAGCAGGATTTGAGGATGTAGAAATTCTCCAGTTCATGTAATGAATCATTTAGTTTTGCCCACATTGGAAACACAAACATTCAGAATGAAATAATCTTTTGGTCATGTTCTTCTACTAGTCATATGGCCTTTATTATCAGAACTTCTAATCTACGCAAAGTGAATCTTTTAACCTCCTAACCTAATTTCCTATATGCTCTTAGATGTCTTAAGAGATTACAAAAGACAATAATAGAACTTAATTGTACACCTCAAGATCGTCAATGTCAGAAAAGTTATCTGATCCATCTGAAGCTTCATTATAAAATCAACTCCTGGTGGTTCATTGCAATGACCAGCTGCCTGTTTAGTACCAACCCCTGAAACCCCTGCAACAATACATTTTCAAGAAAAGAGTTGAGCATTCTGACAAATGACGTTACTAACACAGTAATGCTTCACTGAACAGAACAAGAGTAACTTGCCAATACTTTCTGGCTCTGTCGACTGTGCTTTTTCAGCTGTGCTCGTAATTGTGCTCTGTGATTCTCTCTCAAACTGCCAGCAAGAGATTTGACTATAAGGATAGCGAATGTCGCTTACCACTGAGAAGCCGAGCAGCTAAGAACCATATTAACTTACAAACCGGCTAAAACATTCCCTTCCTTGAAAATCTGAGAAAAATACGCACATCTTGGAAACATATATAGTAGAAACAATGAACCACTGATTTTTACTTTCTTAGGGCGACTGGAAATGAATCTTTATCTACGTGCTTAGTAATAACTTGAGCAAATCACGTTATTGCAGGCAACACTTACATCAAGGCACGATCATTAAAAAAAAAAAAAAAAAAAAGGTATGCATTTGTTGAGTAGCAATTCTTGTATCAACCCAACCACCTTATTATAATTAACTATAGAAGATTGCTTCTGAAAAATGAAAAAAAAAATTAAAAACCTGGTATTGTGTGGCATGACCCTGCATCAAAATTATAAAAGGCAACTATCTAAAAAATATTCAAAGATACTAGTGGTTCAAAAAAAATTCTTGGATTGGAAAATGTATAAAGTACATTCTTCAGTATAAAATACTTGTAGAAAAAGTCAACAAAAGGAGAAACTGAGAACATAATTGTTCGATTTTGTAGTAGTGCTGATCCCTTTTTTTTTTTTGGAAACAATCAATTTCGTCCCAGCCCATGTCAATCGAACTCCATAAAACACTTATCCCTCACCATTTAGCAATTAAATAGAATCCCTGTAATTTAACCTCAATAATGTAACTTGATAATGGATTATTAATGTAAAACTTTTCAAGCTGCAAAACAACATTACTCCAGCAACGTTACAGGAATTTAAATCCAGGTACCTGAGATATTCCTTTTTAATAATACCAATGATTACAAAGCTTACTTTGACCTTCCAAGCGAGAAACAGAAATTAAAAGCAAGAGGACTAATTATTACTGTTTTCATTGGTCACAGACTTTCTCCAGGAGGTGTTATGGAAGCAAGCGTAGGCTGCGTAGCCAGTACAAGTCTCTGCCAAATTGTTATATTCAATGAATTAACATATATAACAAGCATTGATGATATGAATCTCAAATAGCCGTGGTGCTGGAAGTTAAATTACAAAATAAAGAATTGATCAATAAGAGAAAGAGATATTTATAGATTAATGAATACCTCATATTTTGTTACTTGATTCGATCACCACATCATCAAGCTTATTATAAGGGATATGAGTGACCTTGTGCCAATCTTCGCCTATTCCTTTTTTGCATCTTTCAATCAATTCAGGACTTTCTGTAATTGCTAATCTTTTTAAAGCAGTGAGGCGACCTATGCCCTCCGATAGAGATGATAATTTTCAACAATTTTGAATTCCCAAAATCTCAAAACTTTGAGCAGAATTTTGAAGAAGCCACCGAGGCAATTCCATCAATTTCGGTAATCCCATCATCGCAAGTATCCGAAGTTCTGATCTTGATGTCTTGAGGTCTTGACGACTGTCTTCCCCTTCTGAGGTCATCTCCACATTAAGATTAAGGTTTTCACAATTACCAATATGCAAATTTTCTAATGACATCAAGTGTTTTATACCATGTGGTAATACGAGTAGACTTGGACAACCATATTGTTAATGTTCGAACAAGTCTTAGTTGGCCTATATCTTCCATCAAATATATTAAACTTTTGCGCCAATAGATCGTCAAGTGTCTAAGAGAATTTAAGCAACCAGTTTGATTACTTGGCAGACGCTTTTCTTTGTTGATTACCATTAACATTCTGAGGTTAATTAGGCACTTCATATCTCTAGGTAATTCTTTCAATTCTTGACATCCACAGAGATATAGAGTTTGCAAACTCTGTAATTTGCAAATGGAGTTCGAGAGTTTCTTGATTTTACTACAGTCTCTTAAATTCAAGTATCTCAGATGCTTCAAATTGCCTATCCTTTTTGGTAATACCCTGATTTAGCGTATCTTAAATTTAGCAACCGTAGGAACTGAAACTTTGAGATGCATGATTCAACAAATGATTGGCTTTGGCCCCCTGCATTAGTGGGAGAGAAAATCGTTCTCGAGCGACTGGAAGAATATTTGTAGATGGATCAACACCTACAAATGATAAATGTCGAAACTTTTTGGAAGGAACTTGAATATTGGAGTTCACTATTAAAAACTCATCTTTAGATCTTGATAGAGCAAGATCATCAATAACGTCATGCATTTTAAAATTGAACGCATCAGCATTTTTCTCAAAATCTTAAAAGAAATATCTTGACCATAATGTCTTCAGATATCGCATACCAATTTTTCTATCTCATTATTTTCATTAGAGGCATAGAGAAGCCCATGACCCATCCAAAATCGAATTAATGCAATACTAGTAAATTCATAATCTTTTGGAAAAATAGAACAATAGATAAAACATTGCTTTAAGTGAGATGGTAAGATGTCATAACTTAGTCGTAGAGCTGGTACAGCATCATTTTCATTTTGCTCTAATTTCCAATTCTCATTATCCCTCACATGATTCCAATCACGCTCATTTGGGGAATAAAGTAGGCTTCCTAATGTTTTTGACAGCCCCCAAATTTTTCACCAATTTCCTTTGCAATTTTTTAAGAGGTTTGGACATTGTGTCTCTTGCCCTTCTTTAAATGCATATTTCAAAAACAAAGAGAAACAATTCTCATATGAAAGACCTTCTAATTTGTACCCATATTTAAAATCTTTCTTTGTGCCCATAATCGAGGCAACACAGTTGCTACGTGTACTTAACAATATGTTACTTCCACTAGCACCTCCTAACAATAAAGTTTTGAATTCATCCCATACTTTAAAACCCTCACTCCAAACATCATCCATAACAAATAAATATCTTTTGCTAACTAAAGTATTTTGCAAGACCTTTTGTAACTGTTCTGCTTCAAAGTTGCTACAATGTTCACTACTTGTAGATTTAAGAATTTTGGCAATCAATTGTTTTAAATCAAAGTCTACGGAAACACATCTCAAAATTTTGAATTCGAAATGATTTTGCCTCCTTTCATCATTATACACCAATTTTGCAAGTGCAGTTTCTCCAAGTCCACCAAGTCCCACAACAGGAATGACAGATATAATTTCACCACTACTTGAGTGCATCAGATCTCTTCCTTATCCTCATCTCTACCAATAATGTCTGAAGCAAGCACAAAGGAGTGGACCATTTCCCTCTCCCTGTGCATGACATGCCTATCATCAAGTCGCACAGTAAGATTAAATTCAGCCTTGAAGGTTACAATTGTTAGAATTGTGGCTCTTTAGTTATTGTGTGTGTGTGCAAGGATCCCACATGGAGTGGGAGTCTTTGTGTTGGAGAGACTTGGGCTTATAAATTAAAGCCAAGTCTTCTCACTTAGTGTCCCATTGGAAATTCTCCTCCACCCCCTCTATTTGTAAGGTCTCACATATAAAACCTCATAGTTTAAGGGCCTTTCAGTAAGGACCTTAAAGTTTGTAATATTTTCTTTTTCCCCTTTTGTTTTGGGTATTTGCAGTATTACCCAATTGTTTGGGTAATTACAGTTTAGCTCAACTATTCGGGTAATTGTAGTTTAACCCAATAGTTGTGGTATTTGTATTGTGGCCCAGAAGTTTGTAATTCTCTTTGAAGATAGTGGAAAGTTTCTTCAGCGGCGCCCGAGGACGTAGGTACTAATACCGAACCTCGTTAAATTCTGGTGTGTTTTCTATTTCTGCATTGTGGTTGATTGGTTGCCTTGTTAGTTGTTATTATATTCAATTATCTAGCATAGTTTGTGGTTATGCATTTTGGTTATTCTGTTGGTTATCGCTTCCGCCGTGCATAACAATTGGTATCAGAGCCGAAGGTTTTGGGTAGTTAGTGGCTATTTCATTGAAGCACTTACTACTGCTCTGGGCTATTGAATTGGATTGCTAGTTATTGAATATAAAAGTTTGTTTGAAGCTTGGTTATTGGTGATTTGTGTTCGAGCTTATTTGTGAGAGGTAGTAATGGCTTCATCGTCAACTGTACCTGAGAAGACAGTGACTGTGATAAATGCAAAAATAGATGTTGAAAAATTTGATGGCCGAAATAATTTCGGCTTATGGAAAAGTGAGGTGTTGGACAGGTTGTGTCAGCAAGATTTGGATATTGTTCTGGAAGAAACAAAACCAGAAGATATCAGTACAAGAGATTGGGACAGGTTGAATATAAAAGCTTGTGGATTGATTCGCTCTTACTTGTGTAGAGAACAAAAGTATCCGTTCACTAAGAAGACATCTGCAAACAAATTGTGGAAGGCGCTGGAAAACAAATATATGAAGAAAAGCAATGAGAATCGGCTGTACCTATTGAAGAGATTGTTCCGTCTCCAGTTGAAATCAGGTACGAGCATCAGTTCTCATATTGATGAGTTTAATAAGTTAATTGCTGATTTGTTAAACTTAGATGAAACCTTCAAAGATGAAATTAAGGCTATGCTATTGATTGGCTCACTTCCGGATGAATTAGATCATTTGTGCATTACTCTTATCCACGGGAAAGATAAACTGTCTTTTGAAGAAGTTTGTTTTGCTTTGTTGAATTATGAAATTCGTAAGAAAGATCAAAGGGAACATAGGGATGAGTCAGTAGATGCATTGACAATGAGAGGGCGTAGTCAAAGTAGAAAACCAGGAAAAAGGAGAAAATCTTGGTCGAGGGGTAGATTAGGAAAGATGAGTGTGCCTTTTGTCGTGAGAAAGGGCATTGGAAGAAAGATTGTCCTAAGTTGAAAAAGAAATATAAGGGCAAGGCTGTTTCTGATGCATGTGTTGTTGAGCGTGAGGATGATAGTGAGTCAGATATATGTCTAGCTAGTCACCTATCCACTTCTGGTTCTGATGAGTGGATTATGGATTCGGGTTGTACTTATCATATGTGTCCACATCGGGATTGGTTCTTTCAATTTGAAGAGCTTCATTGTGGAGTTGTGTATATGGGCAATGATGATATTTGCCATACTACTGGGATAGGTTTGATCCGATTGAGGAATCATGATGGACTGACTAGAGTTCTGACAGATGTTCGGTATGTACCGAAGTTGAAGAAGAATCTCATCTCTATAGGAGCCTTAGAATCTAAAGGTTGTGGTATATCTATTCGAGATGGTATTTTGAGAGTCACTTCAGGCGCTCTTGTGGTATTGAAAGGCACTAGGAGGAACAACTTATATTACTATAATGGTAGTATAGTTATTGGATCAGCTGCTATGGTTTCTGATAATGATGCAGATTCAGAGATCACGAGACTGTGGCATATGCGTTTGGGACATACAGGTGAGAAAACCTTATTCAGTTTAGTGAAACGAGGCTTATTAAAAGGTGCAAAGACCTGCAAGCTGGATTTCTGTGAGCATTGTGTTCTGGGAAAGCGGAAGAGAGTGAAATTTGGCACCGCTATTCATAATACCAAGGGTATTCTTGATTATGTTCACTCAAATGTGTAGGGACCTACAAAAATCGCATCTATGGGAGGTAGGCACTACTTTGTTACTTTTGTTGATGACTTTTTCAGAAGAACTTGGGTGTACTGTTTGAAATCAAAAGATGATGTACTTGATATTTTCCTTAAGTGGAAAAATATGATTGAGACACAGACTGGCAAGAAGATCAAGCATCTCAGAACAGATAATGGTGGTGAGTATTGCAGTGATCAGTTTTTGAAATTGTGTCGAAATGAAGGTATTGTACATCATTTTACTGTTAGAGGTACACCACAGCAGAATGGGGTGGCAGAACGCATGAACCGGACATTGCTGGAGAAAGTTCGGTGTATGTTGTCCAATGCTGGGTTGGGCAAGGAATTTTGGGCTGAAGCTGTGACTTATGCATGTCATCTCATTACTCGTCTACCTTCAGCTGCTATTGGTGATAGAACTCCATTAGAGGTATGGTCTGGACAACCTGTTTCTGATTATGATTCTTTATATGTTTTTGGTTCTCCTGCATATTATCATGTGAAAGAATCTAAGCTGGATCCTAGAGCCAAGAAAGTGATTTTCTTGGGATTTGCTTCTGGAGTAAAAGGATATCGTCTTTGGTGTCCTAGTTCGAGGAAGATTGTATCCAGCAGAGATGTGACATTTGATGAGTCTTCAATGTTGAAGAAATCAGAAAACCAGACAAAAGGGAATGGTACTCCGCAGCAGGTGGAGCATACTCAGCAGTAGGTGGAGTTTGAAACGACGACATTGAACCCAATTAGATCTGTTGAGACAGATGATGGTACTCCTGTGACAGAGGGAGATTTGGGAGATGATGGTGAGGGTTCTACTCAGGAACCTCAATAGCAACAAGAATCTATTGCAGTTAATAGGCCAAGACGTGAGATTCGCAGACCTGCTCGATTTGCTAATATGGTGGCCCATGCACTTCCAATTATAGATGCTGATGTTCCCTCCACTTATAGAGAGGCAGTCAGATGTTCTGAAGTTGATGAGTGGAAGACAGCTATGAGGGAAGAGATGCAGTCTCTTCAAAAGAATGAAACTTGGGAGTTAGCTCAACTACCGAAGGGTAAAAAGGCAATTGGGTACAAATGGGTATATGCAAAGAAAGATGGATTTCCTGACAAGAATGACATCCGCTACAAGGCAAGGTTGGTGGCTAAAGGCTACGCTCAGAGGGGAGGAATTGACTACAATGAGGTATTTTCTCCAGTTGTAAAACATTCTTCCATTAGAATTTTGTTGGCCTTGGTAGCTCAGATGAATATGGAACTAGTTCAATTGGATGTAAAAACTGCATTTTTACATGGTGACTTGGAAGAGGAAATCTATATGACTCAGCCAAAGGAAATCTATATGCATGATCCTGGTAAAGAACATTGGCAAGCAGTGAAATGGATTTTACGGTATTTGTTGAGAACCGTAGATGTTGGCTTAGTCTTTGAGAGGGATGATACATGTGGTTAGTATGCTATTGGTTATATTGATTCAGATTATGCTGGTGATTTGGATAAACGTCGGTCAACAACCGGTTATGTGTTTACTCTTGCAATAGCACCAGTGAGTTGGAAGTCTACTTTACAGTCTACAGTGGCTTTGTCTACTACAGAGGCAAAGCATATGGCAATGACAGAGGCTGTGAAGGAAGCTATTTGGTTACAGGGATTGCTGGATGAATTAGGAATTGGGCAGAAGAAGATTAGTCTTTATTCTGATAGTCAGAGTGCTATCCATTTAACAAAGAATCCAGTGTTCCATGTTCGTACAAAGCATATTAATGTTCGGTATCATTTTGTGCGTGAGATTATTGATGAAGGGAGAATCTTACTTCAGAAGATTGAGATTGTCGAGAATCCCGCAGATATGTTGACTAAGGTTGTGACAGCGATCAAGTTCAGTCATTGTTTGGACTTGATCAACATTGTGCGAGTTTGACCGCGCCAGTGGGCGCATTTGGAGGCGTTGCAATTGTGATAGAGAATGTGGGAAAAAGAAGAGTCTTGTGGTGGAATGGCTAAATCGCCAAGGTGGAGAATTGTAAGAATTGTGGCTCTTTAGCCATTGTGTGTGTGTGTGCAAGGATCCCACATGGAGTGGGAGTCTTTGTGTTGGAGAGACTTGGGCTTATAAATTAAAGCCAAGTCTTCTCACTTAGTGTCCCATTAAAAATTCTCCTCCATCCCCTCTATTTGTAAGGTCTCACATATAAGACCTCATAGTTTAAGGGCCTGTCAGTAAGGACCTTAAAGTTTGTAATATTTGTTTTTTTCCCTTTTGTTTTGGGTATTTGTAGTATTGCCCAATTGTTTGGGTAATTTTAGTTTAGCCCAACTATTCGGGTAATTGCAGTTTAGCCCAATAGTTGTGGTATTTGTATTGTGGCCCAGAAGTTTGTAATTCCCTTTGAAGATAGTGGAAAGTTTCTTCAGCGGCGCCTGAGGACGTAGGATCTAATACCGAACCTCGTTAAATTCTGGTGTGTTTTCTATTTCTACATTGTGGCTGATTGGTTGCCTCGTTAGTTGTTATTATATTCAATTATCTAGCATAGTTTGTGGTTATGCATTTTGGTTGTTCTGTTGGTTATCGCTTCCGCCGTGCATAACAGCAATCTCATCAAACCTTTCTCTAATTTCTTTTATTTTATAATCCATCCTAAAACGGAAAGCAAGCGGATCATTTAAGCGTGAAAGCGTTCTTTATACCTCTCTTCCAATGCCCAGCTGATTAGTGACTTGCCTTCTTAAAGCTTCAACCTCGAACTCATCAAGTACATCCTCTGGATCACAACATAACAACCAGTCTCTTAACTCCTGACTATGGATATGTTGTTCTTTCGCATCCAATAGCATAGCTTTGACAGTGTATAAGATCTCCTCCAGCTTTGTTAGATCAGCTTTTACTCCCCAAGCCGAGCAAACTTCCTAATAAGCTAGCTTACACAACTTTTCAGCAAGGGATAATTTTGACTCAAAACCCGTTGTTTTGAAAACGGAAATCCCAACTATGTAACGGTAAAATGGTAATCATACAATATTAATGTTAACAAAATAGTATATAATAATGATTAAACCAGCTCAACTAAAAAAATCTTGATTAAAAATTAAAACATATTAATTATAATTTAAATAATAATTAAAAATAACTCTACCACCACCTCCAAACACCACCACTCACTAATTCATCCTTTGACTCTCCAGTCTGCTCATCACTCACCAAATCATCCTCATCATCTGACTCCACCAATCTTGTAGCCACCCCGAACACTTTCTCCAATTCACTCCTCTCTATCCCCTCCCACTCTTTATCCTCACGATTACCAGTTCAACCTTTGCTGGAATTTATTCTACCAACCACTCTTCACGATACAACTGGCCCTTAGCTGCACAGGTGAATCGTACATAAAACTATGGGCTGGAAACTATTATCTAACTCTTGTCTTTCTCATAAAACAAACTTGAAGATAATTCAATAAACTTCAATTATAATAGCTAATAAAAATTTTCTAACGTATTTATTGCAACCTTAATGATAATATTAAATACGTCCTTGCATCATCACGTGACATTACCTCGAGACTTGCTAACTGGATCACACCTTACTTTCACCTGGGGGGAAAAGGTTTTAAAAAGAAAACTAAGGTTAGTATTAACTCAATGAGTGGGGTTAGGGATATATTTTTAAATTAATCTAAAAAAATTATATTGCAAAATAAATCTTTGCTCTATTGAAAAATCTTCATAAAAGCTTCTAATAGTTGGGATAGGATAGAATAACATATCATCTAATACTTTATAAAACTTTAGAATAAATAACTACCGATTGAATAAGTTCATCAAAATACTTCTTCTTGTTGTCTATACCTAAAAACAATAAAATAATGCAGATTTGAATCATATAAAAAAAATACTCTTTATAAATCATGCTAAAACATTTGTTTAAATGCTATTTGAAACAAAACATATAACTTTCAGTAAAATCTTCTCTTAAAAAAAAAAAACTTGTGTAACTCATGAAAAGAATTAAGCTTTACTTTTCATAGGACTACAAAGTAATGAGGCTGTTAACAATATATGCATAAACTATCATCATAAAATTGTTTCTACAAATTAATTTATGAAAATTTATCCATATTTGCTAAATATGCTTCTTTTCTGAACTCTTTTTTTTCTTTAATTCATATAAAAAAACACATGCTGGTATACTTAACAAGTATCCTAGAAGCTTTCTGATCATACCCAGTGAGATCTAACACCGCACAAGTCTATATGAAACTCCTCATACCTGGTGAGATCCAACATCACATAGGTAAAGCTATCTATACCTAGTGAAATCTAACATCGCGCAAGCCTACTAAACCGGTCATACGCATGCACAAAGCAGCCCCCAAAGGACTAAAGCACCTAGATCAGAAGGCCCAAAGCCTCTATATGTGTCTGAACGGGCCCTAAAGGCCTCTATCTGTATAACTATTTATCTAAATCTGCTGTCTCACTATCTAATGAGCTAGGTAATAGCTTAGTATGATATAACTAAACTTTTTTATTTTTGCTAAAACTAATTTCTTTTTAAAATTGCTTCATATGCTAAACCCTTGCTTTTCATGCAAATTTATCAAAATCTTAAAAATTTATGTAAGTTGAAGTTGAAAATATTTGAATTCTTTGACATCCATGATAAATCTCTAAAAGAGTAATTTCAAATACTTTTAAGAAATCTTTAAATGAAATTGTCTATAAAAACTTTAAATATCATGCTTTAGCACTTTCTCTAAAATCGTAAAATATATCTTTTTTATAAACTAGAAAGCACTGTAAATATAAAATCTTAATTTTTCCTTTTGAAATGTCATATCTTTATTCAAAACTATTTCTGAAACTAAAAATCAGGTATGGAACTATTTTGAAAACTAGCTTTGAAATATTTTAATAATTGAAAGCAAGCATAGTAAATGGAGTCATATATCTTCTAGAAATACTATAGAAAACTGACTTGAATACTTCTAAGTTCACTAAAATTCTCAGTAATTCCATACGATGGTAAATAAACATCACTAAGTAAATACTAAATATGTTTCTTAGTTTATCTAGAAAAATAAATATTCTAATCTCTCTAAAACTTTCTAACATATTCATAAAAATAGCATTGAGAGAAATCATTATAACCCATAAAATAAAATACTTTTCAACTCACAAATTTGATTGCACAAACTCAGTTAGCTCATAATATATTCCAAGGTTAATGTCCCACCTAGCTAGCCATCTCCTTTAACATAGAATTAAATCCTTCATTGTTCGTACAACACAAAAGAACTCGTCACATCATATTTAATTCATAATCAACTTGGATGCTTAAGATTCCAATACCCAACTTCATATCTCAGTCCAATCAATGTCAATTAACTGCATTTTCAAACTTCCTAAAAAAAGCAACTCTAGTACTCCGACTTTTAATAAATTATTGAGTCATCTAGATAGTCTAAGATTTTGTAAAGACCTTCTACACATACATATCTAACATCATATAAAATTTCATAATATTATAAGTTCATTAGATACCTCAAAATCTTCATGTTTCTAGATACAATAATTCTGTAAATCAGTTTCGAAAACTGACCTCTCTCTTTTCCTAAATGCATAACAATTTGTGGTTAATTCTAAAATTACAAAACTCTCGTGATTAAAACTAGACATGAATACAAACGAATCTACAAAATTTCACGATTTCATGAGAACTGTAGTTACCTCAAATAATTTTCCCAAAATAGACCTCTTGCATAGAACTGAAAATTCCAATATTCAAAAATTCATAAAAAATTGTATACTCAACTTTTTTCAGTAAAACATATTTTAATCAAACCTTTGAGATATCTATTTTAACATATGTAAAACTTGAGATCAAAACCAAAGCCAATTAATTGCAAAAATTTTTTGAAATGTTACTGTTCACAGCAACACTAAATTTTCATCACCATCATTAACACTTAACGCTTCTTTAAACAAAATCCATAAAAATCAAGAGGAATGTGAAATTCCTTGAATGAAACTTCCAATTTCATCATTGTTCTTCCTTCTCTCTCCAGCTTCTCTCTCTAGAAACACTAAAACATAAAACCATTCCTGCTATTTCAATTCCCTTGAATGAAATAACAAAAAAAAAAAAATAACTCTACCTAGTTTAGAAATTGAGAAAGTTACCTAGTTTCCCTCTTGAAATAGGCCCTTTTTTAGCATTTTCACCAATTTTCCTCCCTCTTTCAACTCTCGATTTGCCCTTTCCCTTCTCTAGATTTTTTTTTCCTTTCATTTGCATATATAATTCTAAAAGGGGATGAGCTTCATTTAATAAAGAAAGGTGCTTTGGCTTTGCTTAACAAAATCAATTGTGTTGGGCTATTAACTTGACTAAAACTCATGGGCTTAACACTTCATCCTCATCAATGCCACTTAGCAAAGCTTCCACCAATCTCACACTAGATGCCACCGAGATCGGCATCCTTTGCTAGAATTCTTTCCCACCTCCTCCAAGGCAACCCACCTAGCAAAGCAATAACCAAATCACAAATCACAAATCAATCCCAATGATAATGAAAATCACCAAATTACAAAACCACAAGCAAATTACAAATCAAGATCCAAATTACAAAACCACAAGCAAATTACAAACGAAAATCACCAAATTAAAAAAATCACAAGCAAATTGCAAACAAAAATCAACAAATTACAAAACCACAAGCAAATTACAAAGCTAATACAATGAAAATTACAAATCAATCCCCATTATCCAAATTACAAATCCAATACAATGAAGCAGTGAACGGCTAATCTCTGATGAAGATCACTGATAAAGACCCTTGGGTTTTGATGTGCAACTGCCGCTGAAACTTTTGGAAGGGGTGATGATGGCAGACTCGCGATGGTGGAGAACGGTGTTTGATGGTGGAAACGATTCGGATTTTATGGGTTTTGAAGGGGTTACAACGGGTTTTAGGGGTTGGTGATAAGGGAAAAGTTGTAAAGAAGGACCCAATTTATGGGTTGGCGGTGGGGGTGAGATGCCGCCTGTTATCATCGATGAACAATAATAGCAGAGAGAGGGAAGAGAGGGAAATGAGGAGAGATAGAGGAGTTTTTGAATTATACTATTAAATTATTATAATAAATAATTTAATAAATAAGAATATAAGAGTGAAATGGTATGAAAGCCATTACAGTCATATTTTAATATGAGATTATGATTATACGCCTAATTCTATTAGGATTTCCATTAATAGACAAACCTCATGGGGCAAAAAGACTTTTTTCGAAACAGCAGTTTATGTATTAAAATAAGGCCTAACCTCGGAAGGCAAATAGTCATTATCCCTTTCAACAATAGATGGAAAGAGTGTAATATCCTAAGTTTTGTAAGGTACATTATATCATGTGTTGTGGTTACATGTGTAATATTATGTATTAATGTATTGGTGATGTGTTTAAATTGTAGTGTAATAGATGAGAGATGATGGGCTTAATGGAAATAAAAAGGGGAGAGAGAGAACTAAATGAAAATTTGGCCTCATGTTTATCTATAAATGGGAAGAATTCTAGAATTCTTTCAATCTTGCTCTCTAGCTCATGTTCCCAGCTCTTCACTCTCTCTAAGTTTTTCACAAAAGAAGCTACCAAGAACTCAAGGAAACGAAGGAGAAGAAAGCGAGGAAGTGGTAAGAACTCATCTCTTCTTTAGAATTCTTGTTTTATTGTGTATGTGTTTGCAAGAATTCTTTTCGTTTGTGATGTGACTATGAGCATTGTTATTGTATTGCTGGAAACTTGTGTGGAAATATGAATTTGAATGAGATTTGAAGGTGTCTAAGTAAAGGGATGAGGATACAAGCTAGAAATGAGAGTTTGGTTCAATCCTGCAGTTTTTTTTACACCGAGCAGTGCATGTTCCGAAAATTCCCAAAAACGAGGGGGATGTTTTCTTGTTCTAAAATTTTTATGGATGAAAATAGACATGTCCAAGAGTTTATAGAAATTAGACTCACTCAAAAATTTGAAGAGTGTGAATTGGAGTGAATTTTTGAACTTCTAGTATGGGATGTGCATGTCTCCTCTGTTTTAGAAACAGAGTAAGGGAGAAACGGTTTGAAACATGGCTCCTAGCAGTATGTCTGACAAAACACATAGGTGAGTGTTGAGTGGTTAGGCAATGCGGTGTCGAGCGTCGAGTGCTCGACTGTCTGGTGCTCAAGTGATGTAATGTCGAGTATCGTAGTGCTCGACTATCTAGCGGTCGAGTGATGCATTGTCGAGCGTCGAGTGCTCGACTGTGATGCATTGTCGAGTGTCAAGTGGGACTCGAAATGAGATTGTCGAGTGTCTAGTGGGACTCGACGTGAGATTCGAGTGTCGAGTGTCGAGCACCAAACTGTCGAATGTCGAGCAGAAACATAGAATTGCTCTGAATGCACCTTTTTGACAGGGCAGTTTGAAATGATCGGGTTTGAATGAGTTAAACACCTTGAAAAGCCACTATTTTTGGTATGGAGGTATATATATGTGTGATGTACCAGCCTATAAATTATGGTAGCCATTTAAGTAGGATTGTAATTCCTACAAATTTTTAAGTCTGTACTGCTCAGTGAAATGAATGCAATGGCAGAGTCGTTGAGTTAACAAATTTGGTTATTTTGAGTGGGCAAATGACCTCAATTGGCTCTAAAAATTTTAAGGAGACAAGATATATGAGTGTAAAAGATGTTTACACAATTGTGTGAATTTTTGGGAATAGACAATAGTTGTTGTAAATTGTTTGACAGAGTATGTATAGAAATAGAGCCAAAAAGGGGAAATGTTTTACAAAGGTGTATGGTGACCTAAAAGAGATTTTGTTTTGTTTTTAGGTCAATCCCAAGCATCGAAAAGGAGCTCTACAAGGTAAGTAAGCTAACTACTCTGAGGCCACAATAAATTGTGTTTTACTGTATGTAATATAATGGATTGTAATACTGTTAATTGCTAGCACCTTGATGCTTGAATGTGGGATATTGTGACTGATTGTGAATTGTGAAACATGATTGGCATGCCAAGACCTAGGAAGCTTAACTCTCATAGCTTGAGGGGAGGTCTGGACAATGTGTTTCTCTATACGAGATTTGGTGGCATGGGCCCGGTATCATCCGGATTGTTGGACTAGCCTCAGGCTATTTCAAGTGTAGGCATACAAATGTATTTGTACTGTTCCATACTATCTTAGCTTGAGGGGAGGTCTGGACCATGTGTTTTTCTATACGAGATTTGGTAGAATGGGCCTGGTATCACCCGGATTGTCAGACCAGCCTCGAGCTACTTCAAGGGTAGGCATCTGAGTGAACCTATACTGTTCCGTGTGGCGGGATAGAGTCCAGCAGGACTATATGGCTGTCACCTTTGGGTGATGACGGATTTGTGCAATGTAGGAATGTGATAAATACTCACTGCGACGATGCCCTGCCTACGAATGCCGCCGATAGGTGGCTAAGTAATTTGGGCCTATACATTGGAACTGACTGTGAAATGAAAAGTCCTACCTTGATTAGAGAGCCTTCTTTCCCTAGGTGACTGTAACTGATACTGTGAAAGCTTCCTTATTATACGATTGTGATTGTACATGAAAATGCGATGCATGGAGAAATGAACGGTCTTCATGCTGTGGACCAAATTTTTTACTGTTACTGTATATTGTTGTATATTTGCTTAGCTTACTTACTGAGTTTTACTCACTAAGTTATTGTATGTGCCTCAGGTGATCAGTAGGCTGAGATCCGGATGGAGGACTTTTGGCATCACCGACAGAGTTCCCTTAACAACCGCAGACCGCTGCCCTATATTATCATAGCCATATTGTAGGAATTCTTTTGATTTTTGAATGTACCTATATATAGTGTAATGGTGTGGTTGTGATTAGGAACTCTGTATTTGATAATACTCATTATAATTTCATAAAGAAATTATCAGAGTTCACATGCAAATGACTGTGTTAATGTTACATTCTGTATGTACAGTATGGGTTGTGATAGTAGTGGTATCAGAGCATAGGTTTAAGGCTTTGTAGACACTTTTGTTACAAGCGGTCAAGGGAACCGAGTCCTTGCCAAATCCTCCATGGTAAGTAAAATTGATAATTGTTTGATTTCCATGTTGAAATCTCTGAGATGGTTGAATATGAATGGGAATTACTAATTATTATTATTATTAGTATTATTGTTATTACATGGTGCTTCATTCTATTTTGATAATCAGAACTTATAGTCATGTCTCGACCTGGACGACCCAAGAGAGCCAATAACTCCACCATGGAGGAAATGAGGAGAGTTAGCTCCACATCCAGAGTGAGACGAACTTCGGAGTTAGATGAACCTGCTTTGGTCAGAAATAGAAGACCGAAGAGACATGCTAGGACTAGTAGCAGCTCATGGGCTCAAGATACTACAGTCCAGGAGTTGGTACAGATTTTGACAGATGTAAGACGAGAGGCTGCACAACCTAGTTCCACCACTTCTAAAAATGTACACGTTGTGGAGTAGTTTATAAGACTCAATCCTCCATCCTTTATAGGCTCAACAGATCCATTAGTTACAGAAGAATGGGTTCGTGAAATGGAGAAAATATTCGAGCTTATCGGGTGTACTGATGCACAACGGCTCACATGCGCTACTTTTATGTTAAAGGGTAATGCAAGTTATTGGTGGGAAATGACAAAGAGAGCTCACACTGTGGAAGATGGAGTGCTCACCTAGGCTCACTTTAAAGAGTTGTTTTATGACAAGTATTTCCCTCAGTCATTAAAGAATGAAAAGATTGCCGAATTTGTACAGTTAATTCAAGGGTCTATGTCCCTCACAAAATATAAAAGGAAGTTTGAGGCTCTATCCAGATTTGCTCCACATCTCATCAGTACGGAAGAGGAGAAAGCCAAGTTCTTTGAGAGAGGCCTAAAACCAGAAATTCGAAGGCATGGGGCAGTTCTAGAATTGAAAAGCTATAGTGCAGTGTTGAGGAAGGCACAGATTTTGACCAGAGATGAAGAAATGGCTGAAGCTGGCAAGTTTAAAAGAAGAGGGTTCTGGTTCTCAATCAAGGAAGCCATGGAGGAACAATAGTAAACGGTTCTAGAGAGGCAAGGGAAAGAAAAAGCAGAATATAGGTAGGAAAGAATTTGCCTGTATGTGATACATGCCACAGACCACATAAAGGAACGTGTTATTTCAAGACTAAAGCGTGCTTCCGATGTGGCAAAATCGAACACTTTATTTCTTCATGTCCTGGAGCCAGTCAAGCTCAAATTGCTCCTAGTAGAGTTCAAAATACCCCCGGTAGAGAACCACGAGCGCAAGGAAGAGTCTATGCCCTTACCACCGCTGAAGCTCGAGAAGCTCCATTTGTTGTTTCTAGTATTATCTCTATTCTTGGTCACAATGATTATGTATTGTTTGACTCGGGTGCCACTCATTCATTTATGTCTCGTACTTTTGCTTATAAAGTGGAAGTAAAACCTTCGACTATAGATGTTGAGATGTGTGTCTCTACTCCTTCGGGGACGGCGTTGTGTGCTAGAGAAGAATTGAAATCCTGCCCGATTAAAATAGGCAGTCAAGAATTGGAGGCCAATCTAATCATCTTAGAGATGCGTGACTTTGATGTGATTCTGGGTATGGATTGGCTATCTAAATATCACACAGATGTCAAATATTTTGAGAAGAAAGTAGTATTCCATACACCACTCGGTTTGGAGTGCAGTTTTGTCGGGGCGGACATGATTTTATGGACACAGGTTGTCTCAACTTTGAAAGCTCAAAAGTTCCTTCGGAAGGAAGGTATGGGTTTCTTGGCTTACGTTATGGAAACAAAGAAAGAAGAAAAGAGCATTCAGAACATTCCAGTGGTAAATGAATTTACTGATGTATTTCCAAAAGAATTACCCGGACTTCCTCCTGATCGAGATATTGAATTCACTATTGATCTCTTACCAGAAACCACTCCTATATCTAAAATTCCATATCGGATGTCACCGATAGAACTTAAGGAATTGAAGGAGCAGTTACAGGAGTTACTGGATAAGGGTTTCATCCATCCCAATATCTCTCCTTGGGGAGCACCAGTTCTGTTTGTGAAGAAAAAGGATGGAACAATGAGATTGTGTATTGATTATCGTGAATTGACTCGGGTGACTACAAAGAACAAGTATCCACTTCCAAGGATTGATGATCTACTCGATCAGTTGCATAGGGCAAGTGTGTTTTCCAAGATTGATCTTTGATCTGGATATCATCAATTAAAGATCAGAAAGGAAGACATTTCCAAGACTGCCTTTCGAACCAGGTATGGGCACTATGAATTCTTGGTGATGCCTTTCGGACTCATGAATGCTCCAGCTGCTTTTATGGATCTTATGAATCGTGTTTTTAAGGAATTCTTGGACAAATTCGTCATTGTGTTTATTGATGATATCTTGGTATATTCTAAGAATTCTAAGGAACACAAAGAGCATTTGAGAAGGGTGTTGCAGTTATTGAGAGAGAAGAAACTGTATGCCAAATTCAAGAAATGCGAGTTTTGGCTCAATCAGATTTCCTTCTTGGGTCACATTGTTTCAAGTGATGGAATCTCTGTAGGCCCAAACAAAGTGGAAGCTATTGTGAAGTGGCCCAGACCAACGAATGTAACTGAAGTGCGAAGTTTTCTGGGATTGGCTGGATACTATAAGAGATTTGTTGAAGGCTTTTCCAAGATAGCCTCGCCCTTAACACAGTTGACTAGGAAGAATGTAGCTTTTGTATGGTCGGAAGACTATGAAAAGAGTTTCCAGGAACTCAAGAACCGATTGGTGACAGCTCCAGTATTGACCATTCCTTCTGGTTCAGAGGGATATGTGATCTACAGTAATGCTTCTAAGAACGGGTGTGTTTTGATGTAAAATGGCAAGGTTATAGCCTATGCATCTCGACAATTGAAGGACTATGAGAAGAATTACCCTACCCATGATCTAGAACGGCAGCCATGGTATTTGCATTAAAAATTTGGAGGCATTACTTGTACGGAGCAAGCTGTGAGATCTATACTGACCACAAGAGCCTTAAATATTTCTTCACTTATAAGGAATTAAATATGAGGCAAAGGCGATGGCTTGAATTGGTCAAGGATTATGACTATATCATTAATTATCATCCTAGGAAAGCGAATATGGTGGCAGATGCCTTGAGTCGGAAGTCTTCTGGATATATGGCTACTCTAATTTCCACTCAACAGTCAATAATGCAAGATTTGGAGAAATTTGCTATTGAGATTGTTCAGCCGAATAAATGCCTACACTTGGCTTCATTGATCGTGCAACCCACCATTGTTGAGAAGATCAAGAAGAGTCAGAGTGAAGATGCCTTTTTTAAGAAGGTGATGGAAGAAGTTCCATTAGGAAAGAGGCCAGGTTTTGCTACCTCCTCTGACGGGGTATTATATTTTGAAGGAAGATTGTGTGTGCCTAACTTGATGGAATTGAAACGAGAAATTTTGAATGAAGCACATAATTCTTCTTATTCAGTACATCCTGGCTGTACAAAGATGTATAGGGATCTCCGAAACAACTACTGGTGGGCTGGTATGAAAAAAGAGATAGCTCAATTTGTTGAACAATGCTTAGTCTGCCAACACGTTAAAGCTGAACATCAAAGACCATCAGGATTGCTTAATCCACTATCAATACCCGAATGGAAATGGGAACACATCACTATAGATTTTGTTGTGGGTCTACTGAGGACTAGAAATGGATGTGATGTAATTTGGGTAATTGTGGACCGGTTGATGAAATCAGCGCATTTTCTTCCTGTGCGCACCACCTTCACTATGGTCAGATATGCCCAACTCTATGTAGATGAGATTGTTAGACTACATGGAGTGCCGCTATCTATTGTTTCTGATCGGGACCCAAGATTCACCTCCCAATTCTGAAAAAGCTTGCATAAGGCTATGGGCACTAAACAGAAGTTCAGCACGGCTTTTTACCCTCAAACAGATGGTCAGTTAGAAAGGACCATCCAGATTCTAGAGGACATGCTTAGAGCCTGCGTGTTAGACTTTAAGGATAGTTGGGACAGACACTTGACCTTGGTTGAATTTGCATATAACAACTGCTATCAATCCACAGTTGGAATGGTCCCTTCTGAAGCCTTGTATGGAAGGAAGTGTAGATCACCCATCCATTGGAATGAGGTTGGTGAAAGAAAGATACTTCGGCCTGAAATTGTGCAACAAACATGTGATATCATCCGAAAAGTGAAGGACAGAATGAATGCAGCGTAAAGCAGACAGAAAAGTTATACAGATAAGTGAAGAAAGAAGTTAGAATTTGAAGCAGGAGATAAAGTCTTCCTTAAAGTTGCTCCTATGAAAGGAGTGATGCGATTTGGAAGGAACGGGAAATTAAGTCCTAGATATGTTGGCCCTTACGAGATTCTGGAGATGATTGGAGAGGCAGCAAATAAACTTGCTTTACCACCTTCATTGTCTGGAGTGCATGATGTCTTTCATGTCTCCATGTTAAGGAAGTATGTTTCCGATCCATCTCATGTGCTAAGTTCCGAACTTCCGGAGTTAAGAGCCAATCTTACATATGAGGAGAGACCGATTCGAATCGTAGATCGCAAAGAACATGGACTACGGAAGAGGAATATACCATTGGTGACAGTACTTTGGGAAAATCACTCCATAGAGGAAGCTACTTGGGAGTTAGAGGAAAAAATGTGTACCGAATACCCCTCTCTAGTCGAATGATTGTGCCGAATTTCGAGGACGAAATTCTTTTAAGGGGGGGAGAGTTGTAATATCCTAAGTTTTGTAAGGCACATTATATCATGTGTTGTGGTTACATGTGTAATATTATGTATTAATGTATTGGTGATGTGCTTAAATTGTAGTGTAATAGATGAGAGATGATGAGCTTAATGGAAATAAAAAGGGGAGAGAGAGAACTAAATGGAAATTTTGCCTCATGTTTATCTATAAATGGGAAGAATTCTAGAATTCTTTCAATCTTGCTCTCTAGCTCACGTTCCCAACTCTTCACTCTCTCTAAGTTTTCCACACAAGAAGCTACCAAGAACTCAAGGAAACGAAAGAAAAGAAAGCAAGGAAGTGGTAAGAACTAATCTCTTCTTTAGAATTCTTGTTTTATTGTGTATGTGTTTGCAAGAATTCTTTTGGTTTATGATGTGATTCTGAAAATTCCCAAAAACTAGGGGGATGTTTTCTTGTTCTAAAATTTTTATGGATGAAAATAGACATGTCCAGGAGTTTATAGAAATTGGATTTACTCAAAAATTCGAAGTGTGTGAATTGTAGTGAATTTTTGAACTTCTGGTATGGGAATTGCATGTCTCCCCTGTTTTAGAAACAGAGATGGTTTGAAACATGGCTACTGGCAGTATGTCCGACAAAATGCATAGGTGAGTGTCGAGTGGTTGGGCGATGCGGTGTGGAGCGTTGAGTGCTCGGCTGTTTGGTGCTCAAGTGATGTAATGTCGAGTATCGTAGTGCTCGACTGTCTAGCGATCGAGTGATGCATTGTCGAGCGTCAAGTGCTCGACTGTGAGGCATTATCGAGTGTCGAGTGAGACTCGACATGAGATTGTTGAGTGTCTAGTGGGACTCGATGTGAGATTCGAGTGTCGAGTAGGACTCGACGTAAGATTGTCGAGTGTCAAGCACCAAACTGTCGAATGTCGAGTGGAAACATAGAATTGCTCCGAATGCACCTTTTTGACAGGGCAGTTTGAAATGATCAGGTTTGAATGAGTTAAACACCTTAAAAAGCCACGATTTTTGGTATAGAGGTATATATTTGTGTGATATACCAGCCTATAAATTATGGTAGCCATTTAAGTAGGATTGTAATTCCTACAAATTTTTAAGTCTATACTGCTCAGTGAAATGAATGCAATGGTAGAGTCGTTGAGTTAACGAATTTGATTATTTTGAGTGGGCAAATGACCTCAATTGGCTCTAAAAATTTTAAGGAGACAAGATATATAAGTGTAGAAGATGTTTACACAATTGTGTGAATTTTTGGGAATAGACAATTGTTGTTGTAAATTGTTTGACAGAGTATGTATAGAAATAGAGCCAAAAAGGGGAAATGTTTTACAAAGGTGTATGGTGACCTAAAAGAGATTTTGTTTTGTTTTTAGGTCAATCCCAAGTATCGAAAAGGAGCTGAATAAGGTAAGTAAGCTAACTATTCTGAGGCCACAATAAATTATGTTATACAGTATGTAATATAGTGGATTATAACACTGTTAATTGCTAGCACCTTGATGCTTCAATGTAGGATATTGTGACTGATTGTGAATTGTTAAATGTGATTGGCATGCCAAGACCTAGGAAGCTTAGCTCTCATAGCTTGAGGGGAGGTCTGGACCATGTGTTTCTCTATACGAGATTCGGTAGCATGGGCCTTGTATCACCCGGATTGTCAGACTAGCCTCGGGCTATTTCAAGTGTAGGCATCTAAATGTATTTGTACTATTCCGTACTATCTTTGCTTGAGGGAAGGTCTGGACCATGTGTTTCTCTATACGAGATTCGGTAGCATGGGCCTGGTATCACCCGGATTGTCAAACTAGCCTCGAGCTACTTCAAGGGTAGGCATCTGAGTGAACCTATACTGTTCCGTGTGGCAGGACAGAGTCCGGCAGGACTAAATGGCTGTCATCTTTGAGTGATGGCGGATTCGTGCAATGTGAGAATGTGATAAATACTCACTGCGATGATGCCCTGCGTACGGATATCGTCGATCGGTGGCTAAGTCATTTGGGCCTACATATGGGAATTGACTGTGAAAAGTCCTATCTTGATTAGAGAGCCTTATTTCCCTAGGTGACTGTAACTGATACTGTGAAAGCTTCCTTATTATATGATTATGATTGTACATGAAAATACAATGCACGGAGAAATGAACAGTCTTCGTACTGTGGACCGAATTTTTTACTATTACTGTATATTGTTGTATATTTGCTTAGCTTACTTACTGAGTTTTACTCACTAAGTTATTGTATGTGCCTCAGGTGATCAGTAGGCTGAGATCCGGATGGAGGACTTTTGGTATCACTGACAGAGTTCCCTTGACAATCATAGACCGCTGCCCTATATTATCATAGCCATACTGTAGGAATTCTTTTGATTTTTGAATGTACCTATATACAGTGTAATAGTATGGTTGTGATTAAGAACTTTGTATTTGATAATACTCATTATAATTTCGTAAAGAAATGATCAAAGTTCACATGCAAATGACTGTGTTAATGTTACATTCTGTATGTATAATATGGGTTGTGACAAAGAGGGTTTAACCAATAAGATAAATGATTCAGCCCTATAAGTTTTTGAGGTGAATAAGGAAAGAGGGCTTTAGGCGATTGTAAGTGGTTTTGCTCAAGTAGTTTGTTGACTTTGGTGTATCATTGAACATGGAATTTGGAATCAAGAATCAGATTTGGTAACTTTAGGGTTTTAGGGTATTATTTGAATTTTTGCTTTATTATTTGATAGGAATATTAACTAGCTGTAATTTTAAATAAATATTCAATTATATGATCACTCTTTCACTATATAATGAAATATTTGATTAGTTGAGTACATATAAATTTAAAATTTTCATTATCTGATCTCTCTTTTATTATTGATTGAAATATTTGAATATTTGGGGTTATTTTTTTATTTGACCCCTTTTGGGGTCATATAATTAAATGTAACCCCTTTCTTAGATTTTACTATTTTTGACCTCTTTTGCAAGTGAAAAGACTAGAATACCCTTACTAATATTAATGAGAGGAGGTGTTGTAAAAATGGTTATCTGCACAAGTAATTCTACACGTAAAATCTACACTCCAAACTCACTCTATTAACATAAACTGAATGTGAAGTCAATTTGTGAAGATTCAAAGCAAACAACTATGTCAACATTGAAGAAGTCCAGGTAATATTTAAACCCTTCTTCATGATTTTGATAAATATTGTTCTTTAAACTTAGGTTTGTGCTATAGTTTAGATTTATACTTTAAAATTGTCTTTTTCCGTTGTTTAACATTGATATCTATCAATGTGGATCATGTTTCAGAAAAATAAATACTAAAATTGTGAATTTTCGGTTTCAAATTGTTGAATGTTCGTCCGTGGTTGTTGTTGTCGTGCTGCACAATAGTTTTCTTCAATCTGTCATGCTACACAACTGTTGTCTCAAATTTGTCATGTTGCACTATAGTTTTTTCCAATTTGTTATGTGGTAGGACTGTTTTCTCCAATCTATCATGCTACACGATGGTTATCGCCTAACTGTTGTGCTGCACAACAGTTTTCGTAAAGCAGTTATGCAACTTTTTAAGTTTAAAAAAATTGGCTAATTTGTGATATCATGCATATTTACATAAATTTTCTTATGTTATTACATGTTTAATTCCCTTATGAAACCATTCTTACAATTTTTACAAATACAAATATTGTTATACATTTAGAATTTGAATTAATTATGTTGTATTTTATATGCCTTGTAGGTTACAGTAAATGAATAATGTTCATTTTCCCATTATGTATGATGGTGAACGGGTGTCCATTGGTAGAGAATATTTTTTTCATAGTCGTAAAAGCAAAGGTGTAACTTTGCCCATATCAATAACCTATGAAGAGTTAGTATGTAAAGTTTCTGAAGTCACCAATAAATCATTATCGGAAAACATCTTTTCATTGCAATATGTGTTAAGGGCACATATTCCACTTCCTCCATTAATAATAGAATGTGATGATGATTTAAAATATTTCTTGGAAGAAAACCTTAATGTTGACCTATCAAATAGGATTCCTTTATGTGCAATTGTCGAACCCCGTTCACATGAAATTGGTATTCAAAACTATATGGGTTCGAAGGAGGGTGGTAACCAATTTTCTAGTAGTGTTCCTACAACATACCAAGATGAACGTCTTCATGCAGTTCCATCTACTATTAATAAAGATGATGTCCTAGAAGAACCATTAGTTAATAATGATCTCAGTGGTATTCACCTCGACGAGTTACATAATTTTGATCCTGCCCAAACACTAAAATCGCCTTCATGTGAAATTTCTCAATCAAATCATAAGGTTATTTTCCTAGAAATAATGGGCCTTCAACTAATCATGATTTAGAGAGTAATTCAAGTTCATTTGCAATTTCTAATGTTGGATCATCATGTAGAATTTCTAATAGTAACACTAACATACATGTAATCATTGTGTTCAAGAATAAGAGTGACTTCATGGAAGCGTTATGTTCAAGAATAAGAGTGAGTTGTAGAACCAGATTAGCATTTTAGCAGTAAGAAGGAACTTTAGATTTAGGATAAAAAAGTCAACTAAAACCCTTTACAAGATAGCATGTGTAGATGAATTTTGCATGTGGCAACTTTGTGCTATGAAAGTTAAGAATTGTGATCTTTTTAAGGTGACAAAGTTTTGTGACACACATACATGTGCTCTTAATATTCTTGAACGAGATCATCGTCAAGCTACATCAAAGTTAATTGATATAGATATTCATGAGAAGTACAATGATATTAGAGTAACTTATAGGCCTAATGATATTAGATATGATATGTTGTTACTGCTTATTAAAAGCATTTTTGAAGGAATGCATGTATGTGTTGCTATCGTTAGGTTGGACAATGAAGTGGCTGATGTTGTTAACTAATGACTTGAGTAAGTACAATTTCCCTGGAAGATTGATTAGGTAATGATAAAAGTTATTCAGAACTAGTTCATGTATAACGGTAACTCATTTCAATATAATGCAATTTTATTAGTCTTACGGGGTAATTATCTATAATATCAAGAAAAAATGAAAAAAATAATATCCAAAAAAGGACCATTGCATTGCACGATTACGATGTGTTAGTGCAAGTGCCCATAATACAAAAATATGGGTTTTGGAATTCTACACCCCCAAGTCGTGCAACTTGCACAACCATGTCATGCAGTAATTGTAAACAACATAAAAGTTCTCACTATTTTTTTGCAAGACTACGTCGTGTTAGTTCACGACCCATTCATGCAAATAATTACTTCTGGAATTTTGCACAACCATGTCTTGCAGTAATTGTCAACAACATGAAATTCTCACAATTGTTTTGCACGATTATGTTGTGTTAGTGCACTACCCATTCGTGCAGAAAAATCACTTCTGAAATTTTGCATGGCCATGTCATGTAGTAGTTGTCAACAACATGAAATTCTCACTATTATTTTGCATGACTACATCATGTTAGTGCATGACCCATTCGTGTGAAAAAATCACTCCGGAATTTTGCATGACCATGTCATGCAGTAATTGTCAACAACATGAATTTCTCACTATTGTTTTGCACGATTACGTCATGTTAGGTCATGAATCATTTGTTCACAAATGTACGTATGTTTAATTCAATTTCCTTATAAATGTTGTCATTTTTGTAATGGCAGACTACCTAGACATCTTATTTATTCGCGATCTCAATTGCCTTAATCTTGGTTAATTATTAGTTGCTTGTTCATGAATACTTTTGCGAGAGGAAAAAAACCCGTATATATTTAAATTGGATAATACTATTCAAGCATTTAAAAATTGATAATCATGACATTTTTGTACACAATTCTGCTTAATCTATATTCAAATGCAATGTTGTCGCCTACTGTGATTTCAATATCTTACTAATATTTGGTTATCATGACAAGATGCAAAATTCTATATGAAATCAGACTAAAGTATTGCTACAAGGCATATAATTTAGAAGCTTGACCTGTTTCTCAAGCGTAACTCTATATTTGAAGCTTGATGGAGCTGAAATTTGGTTCGGACCTATATTCTCAAGTATATGTTCCAATCATTGAACAACATCTGAGAAGGAATCCCCATAATTTGCATCAAACAATTCTTTAATAATGTTTACACAAACCTTCTATGTGCAAATTGGGAGATTTTGCATAGGCCTTAGCAAAAGAATAATGTTTACACTATACAAATGTTACTCCTTTAAATCTCAAGAGTCAACAATTAAATATTGCAACTCTTGTCACAATGTAGAAATTTTGTTGGCCTCTACAGCCATGACTAATCCTGTTAAACGATGATTTTCAACTACAAAATTGATAAAAAAACATATATTAGACAGTTATGTTACAATAGTTATTTGTTTGGAAGTAAAGACAATTAAAATCCAATCCATTCTCTTGAAATAACAATATAGAATCACAAGAAGGGTAAGAATCTGTCAATTTGTATGGACATGTACAATTCATAGAGACTATCTTATATAAAAGAAAAATAGATGTTTTAAAATAAAGAAATTAAACACTTGGGATACAGAGGATGCTTGATAATGTAATGCTCAACTTTTCACAGCTTAACAATAATGAGTAATGAAATGTAGTCTAATAGCATAGAACAAAGCAATACAAGTTTATATCCAAGGACTTTACTTACAAATGTAAAGACCTACATGAAGAAGTCTCGAGTATAATATTATAGGTTATAAGTAATATAAATCAAGTGGTTGGTACTTCAGCAAGGTTATGAGTACAATGGTTAGAGTGAATGCCAAAAAAATGTTGATTTGCCTAACAGTAAACGTCTTGCATGGACAACCAGAAGTAGATATCATGACAAACTTTTCAACTGTAGCTTTGATTTACCATTAGGATTCACTTTAAAGTTACTCAAGAAAATGCATATCAGATATAAAATCAAAATAAGCAGATTGCAATATTACTTGCCTCACCAGTTTCAACCTGCTGAGTTTGCATCGGAAAACTGAAGTATCAACAGCTGGGCCGCATGTATTTGAAACAACACTGATAAAAAGGAATGAACAAAATAGATGTGAGAGTCATTCACATAATGGTGTAAAAGTTTCAGAAAATGATACAGATAATCTATCTTAAATAAATGTAGACTGATCTTACTTGAATAATTTTACAATACAAAATATATGTGAGAGTCATTCACATAGTGTAGACTGATTTAGATTGTGGCATTAATTCGTGGTGTAAACCAGTTAAATTCCAAAGGACGCTGAAGACTTTTACTTACATAAAACTTTTTCTGTATTAATTTTGGGTGTAAGTGAGATCATGAAGAACTGCCGCTTTTGGATATATATTAATCTAATTGCAGACTGTTAAAATCTATAAAAAATATATAAATTGAAGAAGCATTACCACTATCTGAAGCGAGCAAGACGCAAGCACAGTAGCGGAGGTGAGATGCAAAGACGTCGCATCGAAAGCGAGCAAGACGCGAACAGAGAGACAGAGCGAGGCCAGATGCGAAGATGCAGGGCCGGGAGCAAGCATGACGCAAGCAAAGCGACGGAGGGAAGATGCGAGGACGCTGTGCCGGGAGTGAGCAGGAAGTGAGCAGACCAGCGGAGGTGAGATGTGAAGCGAGTGAGATCGACAAAAGGTGGTGGGCTTTCCGTGTGTCGTGATGTTTGCACGGACAAGGTTGTGGTTTCATGTTGTTATTTTTTTAATTCTTACGTGCATTTCGATATTTTCCTTTCATAAAAGGGGTTAAAATTAGTTAAATTTGAAAAAAGGGACATTTTTAATTAACGGATGGTGTATGAGACCATTTGATGAAAATTACACAAATTTTTGTTTACACAAAAAATAAATAAAAATACATCAAATAAAAAATTCAAAATTAATTGTATAAAGGATAATAATTCACATAAATTATTTTAAATGATATAAATAATTTTTATTTTTCACAACACCACCAATTCCAATCTAAACTGACCTAACCTGTAACGATAAAATTTGTTTTAGACTCCAATAACCCAAATTAGAACTTTTAGATGGAACCTTTACAAGGGGTAGAAGGAGGCCCATCCTTTTGAGTCTTTCTTTTTAAAGCCTTGCCTGTTTCAAGGCATACAATTCTGCTTCTTTCTTTTACATGTAACAGCAGCTTCTTGTCGTGGGTTGCTCATATCTGACATTTATCTAGATGATTTGACGTTGGTCGGCTGAAGAAGGTTTATTTGATCCGCCATGATCATTTTGGGAAAAACTACGGTACAGGAGCTGTACCGGTACAGCCACTGTTCATGTGTGCAAAAATCGTAAATGCGTTGTAAAAATTATAAACGAATGAATAAAAGTTGTATGTAAAAAAGTGTATAAAAGTCATAAATGGAAAATATGTAAAAGTCGTAAATACGATTTTTTTCAGTTGGATTACGATTTTTAAAAGTGCATTTACGATTTTTATACGTTACAGTACAACGGCTGTACCGGTACAGCCGCTGTACTGTAGCACGACTCGATCATTTTCCATACGATCAAGTTTACATGATTTGATAACTGTTAAAATGTAAATTGATTTTATTAGCTCAGATTTCTCACAAAGCTCAAGGGTTATATTGATATATTTTAAATTAAATCACAAAAAAGAAGAGAAAAATTAAACAAAAAGACATGTTTTTGAGCCAAGATATAAAAGAGTCTTCAAATTTTTTTATTTTAGAGTAGCTAATCACAATTAAGATAAAATTTCACAGAAAAAAGAAAAATTAAATTTATCTGTAAACTGCAACTTGCACTCCTCTGACCACGTCACTTAGAACGCGTTTAGGAACCAGGACAAGGGTGGGATTGAACTATTATTAAGGATTAATTGTGCCAACCTCATGTTTGGACAATTTTTGGAGAATGGGATTAGATTAAGGTGAGTTCCCATCTCTCTTGTCTTTTCGGCCAGTCATGAGACAAGGAATCTCATATAAAAAGATAGGACAAGAAGTTCCAAGATTGGGACAAGCATTTAAATTTTAAAAATAATAAAATAAATAATTTATAAAATATTTTAAAATAAATATTGGTGTATTGATATCAAAATAATCCATAAAAAATAAAAATTTAATATTATTATGAAATTATTAATTGTATAAGAAAAATAAAAATAAATTATAAATTATAAAAAGAAAAATAATATAAATTTCTTAATTAAAATAATATTATATTTTAAAATTAATATGATTTTAAAACATTATATTATTAATTTTTTTAAAATATATTTTATAATATTATTAAAATCATCAAATATATAAGCTTTATATTTTTAATTATATTTACAATATAATAATTTTAAATAAATAATTTATTAGTAAAAAATTAATATTTCTAAAATATTATACATTTATTTTTTCAAAATAGATTTTAGAATATTATTAAAATAATCAAATATGCAATTTACATATTTGTAATTGTATAGTACATTATAATATATTTAATAAATAATTTATTATTTATATTAATATTTTCTTAATTTTATGAAAATAAATTTTGATTAATTAATTTATAAATTGTGCTAATAAGACAAACAAGAATTATATAATTAATAATAAATTATTGTTGAAAATAAAATATATCATAGTAATAATTAATAATTTTTAAATTAATTATAAATTTTAATTATATTTATATATTTAATTATTTTATCTCAAATTCATCTTGATTATTTAATTTAAAATTAATATAACAATAATATAACCAATAACCAATAACATTACTATATTTAATAATTTATAAATAAATATAGTTTTTCATTATATTTAAATTTTTAATTAGTTCTATCTAATATTAATCTTGATTTTTTATAATAATTAAAAAATAGTCCTAAATATTAAATTCAAATTTATAATTTATATAATAATTAATTCCTAATGTAATGCAAAATAATATTATGTTTACAAAAATATTAATAGTATTTAAATATTGTTAATCTAAATATTAATTTAAATTATATTCAAATTAACCTTGAATAAAAATAAATTAATTTATATTTAAAATTTAATTTCTTAAAAATTTATTACATACTAATATAGTCCAGTCCCGCACTACACCAAACATAAGACAGCATTATCTATAGTCCAATCAAATCTAATCCAGTCTCAATCCCAATCTCAATCTCTGTCCATTCCAATCCAATCCGAACTCCCAAATGCACCCTTAGGCTTCATTTTATCTTTTTATTAAGATATTATAATTAAGCAACTCAAACAGTGACCTTTGAAAGCTTATCAGAGAACATATATATTATACCTAAATCTAATTAAATTCCATAACTAAAATTGTATGATTAATTGAACAACAGCATACTAGAATAGAAAATAAACAATTCTAGTTACCTTCATTGTGATCATCATCTTCAGCCATTGAGTCATCTTCATTCTGCATGTATTGAATTGAGATAATGAGAGTATGTAATTAAAAATATACATAACATAAAAACAAATATTGTGGGCAAGTAATGTATGAGCAAAGGAAAAGTTATAGGCTTTTGACATTTGTAAACTATTTAGAAGAATAATAAATTTTACATAAGAGTAGAGAATTCCTATTCATAACCATTGTCAATGGTTCACATTAGAGCCTTCCTGGATTCCATGTCTTACTACAATGCAAAGATATAAAATGAATGTAACAAAGTAGGAAACTTAGATATATAGCATTAAATTTAAGTGCATATGGCAATATGAAGTAGTCACATCCTATCCCCTTATATGAGAGATTCTCAAACAGCTACTCTCAAACTGTTTTAAATCTACTACTAAACTTAACACAGGGACATAGGACTATTTGATCTTCATATTATATGTGCTTGTATTCATTATCAAGGAAAATTTGTATTCTGTCAAGAACCTCCATAGTTGATTTTGCCAATTACATCCAAGATTTGACAATCAGCATTCTCTCTTCAATCTTATGTAGACTAAATGAAAATTTCTGATTTAAGGCCCAAGCCCCAAAAACAATTATATTTGAATACATGAAAATCAAACTGTTAACTAAATACTAACCATATTGCAGGCTTTTATGTAGTTTTGTCAGCGGATTGCAGAACCTAAACACTTTGAATAAATTATTTGACATATATGTAAAATTCAAGTATTAACTAGTATTTAATAACTCATCAAACAGAGATGGTTATATGGTAATTTAATCTAAAGATATAATCAAGTTATTGATCATTTAATGTTGAGAAGCTAATCATATAATCAAATTTATAAAACTTGAGGAGATTTACAAGCAATATCATGCTAAACTCCGCAAGAGAAAAAAATAAACAAATAAACTTCTTTTCTATCTTAAAATATACACATTCACCTCACTGTTCCTAAATATTCTTCTTGATGACCTGTTATAGATTCAATATTCAATATAGTCTTATTGTGCATAAACTGCTGAAATATCGAAGTAATACTATTACATCCTGGCATTGTAACTTAAGGTTAAACATCACCGTTTGGTTATGTGCTGACAGAGCATCTAATCAATTTAATAGATTTTAAAAATTATTAATGTCTTCCCCTATCGAGACATTGTTGGGAAGTTCAAAGGAGATAATTCTAAGGAAGATTTTGATACCTTTAAAAATAACTTAAACGCCTCCAACTTTCAATATATTAAAACCTAGATTGTAACTTATAATCCTAGAAAACAAAAGCATTATGTTGCAAGACAGAGCAGAATGAAACTAAATTCAACTGACATTATATCAGTATCAGATTGCCAAGACTAATACAATGCTTATATGGTTCTTGGGACGTTGGATTGAGGCCAAAACAATGTAAAAGCAGAACGTGTTCTCTCTTCCCGTAGGATTTCCTTTTTCAAAATGTTAACTCATCCTTAGGATCTTATATTATTTTTCATAAATATATCCTTTATTATTTTTATCATTTTGTGCTTGTATGTATAATTTAGTATTGTATTAGTCTCAGCATAGACTGCAAAGGGATGAACCAAGTCAAAACTACTCCAAACAATACACACGGCCACTAGACAACTCTAATTTTATATACATAGAGCATTGTTAAGGAATAAGTGAACTTTAATTTTAAATTTAAGAAATTTGAATGTCTTAGTTTTGCATGACTATTTTAGTTCATCTATAATCTTTACAAGCACAAGAAAAAGGATAAACAATAAAGACAATATTAATGCTGACATTATATCAGTATCAGATTGCCAAGACAGAGCAGAATGAGTAGCAGGCTAAAAGAAAACTAACATGACTGAATACAAACTGAAACTAAATTCAAAAGTTGAAGTTTAAAAAACTGAGATAAAATTCATAGTCAGTTTGAAATTGTAGTTTAAATTACTGTATCTTTAGACTCCAATTTTAGAAATCCAACAAGAAAACAGTTCTAACACGAATAATCTTATCATTTAAGTAGACGATTTAAATGCAAATAATTAAACTCACCTGAGAGATCATCAAAAAAAAAAAATGTACTAGTTTCCACCATTTTGGACTCAATGAACTCCGCAATGCATTGGGGTTATGCCCTTCAGTATTGAAAACAGACATGGAAGTCAAAGCGGAGGCTGGAGTTCTTGCAATACGTGACAAAGTTTTGTACCTTGTACAACTAGATTTCCACCACACTAAAACATCAAAGTTATCATCATGCCAATGTACATGCCACTCCGACAAGTATTTTTCAACCTCATTTCTTTTATCATCCCGTTCCAGGCTTTCCTTCCACTTCTCCTAACTTGATTGGAGCCGGGTACGATAATTTTTAAAAGTTGCCCCTACACTTGTCACCTCATTAGATGCTTGCGAATCATTAAATATTGTGGAAGTGGAACCATTACCACTACGATCACTAGCACTATAGGACTCATAAAGCTTGAACAATAAAGCTTTTGTCCCTGATGTTAAGTGATTCAACCTTAGTAGCATCATATAATTTGCAAAAACAAAATGTCACGAATTTCAATTTGAACCTAGGATTAATAAAGACTGAAATTATTAACAACTTATTGACATTATCTACACAACCCCAGGACTTTTCAAACTTTCTCTTGACATTAGCTACCACGTTACCCAAAAGACTATCTGCCTGCGCTTTGAATCAAACTTGTTAATTGAATTTCAGTTGTAGGCATTGTAGAAAAATAAATGTTGGAAGTCACATTCGAAGAAGAACTGAACTCCAACATCATATCATAAAAGATCTCCAAAACTTCAAGAAAATTCTGAATGGTTTCCCAATCATCAATTTTAGGTGGCCCATCTTTCTTCTTTCCATTCTGGTCCTCCATTAAATATGACTTATAAGACCCATCCTCCTCCAATTTTTCAAATGCTTTTCGAAGTTTGATGAAACGTTTGAACATCAAGTATGTTGAGTTCCACCTACCAGGCACATCTAAAACAACAAGCTCCTTGCAATCAATTTCTCATGCTCAACACATGATTTAAATTTTTGCAATCATACAGTAGAGGATCTCACATATCTAACAGCATGATGGATCCTAGCAATAGAATTATACATTTCACTCAACCCCTCATTCACAATTGTATTAATAACATGTGCCAAACAACGAATAGCGAAGAACTCGTCATTTGAAACTAATTCATCGACTTTCCAATTATTCTACTTTTTCTTGATATAGTCAATGACTTCATCATTTGCACTCACATTATCAACAGTAATTGTAAGAACAGCATCTATACCCCAATCAAGCAAGGGGGACTCAATAAGCTTCCAAATTGTATCCCCTTTATGATTTGAAATTGGAAAAATGTTAAGTATTTTCCTATTCAACCTCCAATCATCATCAATAAAGTGGGCATTGATTACCATATAATCAACATTTTGAATCGAAGTCCAAATGCTGATACCATTAATACTACGAGGCTCAGAGTACAAGCTCTGATTCCATTACTAGAGAAAGTGATTACACAAGGGATAGACACACGAGAGACTCGGCTAGTATTCCGTGTCCCCATACAAAGCCCAAGTATCCTTTATATAGGCCAAGCCAGGATACTATGCTAGGATGCTTCCTTATCTCTAAGGAATCTCCTTTACACGTTTACACTACTTTACAACTCACACCTTATCATTATCATCATTACACTGAACACCTCACTACATGACTCACACATAAAGACAATACAACATCATTATACTAGCATGACTCAACTTATGCTTTATTGCTTTATGTCACATCAAGTCATATTCCAAAAAGTTTTTACATTTGGAGTGTTTGGCACCTGAATTTGAACATCAAGCTCTTCCGAGGCTCAGAGTACAAGCTCTGATTCCATTACTAGAGAAAGTGATTACATAAGGGATAGACACACGAGAGACTCGGCTAGTATTCCGTGTCTCCATACAAAGCCCAAGTATCCTTTATATAGACCAAGCCAGGATACTATGCTAGGACGCTTCCTTATCTCTAAGGAATCTCTTTTACACGTTTACACTACTTTACAACTCACATCTTATCATTATCATCATTACACTGGACACCTCACTACATGACTCACACATAAAGACAATACAACATCATTACACTAGCATGACTCAACTCATACTTTATTGCTTTATGTCACATCAAGTCACATCATGTTGGTTAAAAAATTTTTGTGTGTTTGTTTATATATCTAATCACTTATTTTCAGATAAAATTGTCTGAAAATAAAAAGTGAAAATTTATCACTTTTTTCCTTTCAAATGTCTAAAAATTTTGAAATGTCTAAATTGTCCTCTTGTTATAATTTTATTCCATAAATACCCTTTTATATTTAATTAATAAAAATTATATAATTAATTAATAAAAATTCTGGAAACGGTGTCACTGTTGGCCGGCCGTCGCGAACCGCCGCCGAAACGAGCGTCTGGCGACACCGCCTGCGCCATCATGACCGCCTCGCCTCGCCATGCATGGCTGTCGGATTTGTTTTGCAAGACAAGTCGCCGTTTAACCGTTAAAGGCCAAAAAAGCTTCGGCCGCCGAATGTTTTCATGCATTTCACGGCGAAACGCCACCATTTCACCAAGAATCGTTTCAACAAGCTTGTAGATCGGTCAAATCCGATCATGATGGTGTAATCGATGTACGAAACGCGCTATATCTCCGGCGGCGGACGACGGACGTCGGCGGCTCCGGATGGCAGTTTCGGCGATGCAATTTTCAAATTTTTTTATTTTTTTAAAATAAAATATTTAAATAATATAATATTACTTACTAAAATTCAAATTTTAATTTAAAAATTAAATTATGTGTGTTCATGATATAAAATATATAAAAAGAATAATTATAATAATATAATTTATTTAATAAATATGCATTTGAATTTTTAAAATTTGACTTGTTTTACAGGCATTGGTTAATAAAATTAATATAAATAAAAATTTAATGTAATAAATTAATAAAAATAATTAAATTATATAATTATTGATAATCTTGACTTATATCAAACAAAATATAAATATATTGGTTTTTATAATAAATAAACATATTAATTTATTACTATATTGATATTTCAATATAATTTTGTAAACTATTTATTTTACACACATTTAAAGCCATATATTTTAATTTTCATAATAAAAATAAATATTTTATTTTTAAAAGATTGTAATAAATATAACAATAGTTATTTGAATGAAAAAAAAAATTTGATTTAATTTTCAGAACTTGCACAAATGTAATATAAATAATTTATATTTTTATTATAAGGATAAAAATGTTAAATTAAAAATAAGATGCACCTTTACCACTTTTTTTAAGTGGTATATAAAAGAGTAAACAAATATCCTATTAAGTGGGATAAATTAAGTCCTAAAAAGTGTTTAGATCTAAAAAGTGTTTAGATCTAAACAAACACTATCTAACTCTTTGCTTATTTTCAATGAACAAACTTTTCACTCTTAGTTTCTCATCTGAATAAACTTTTCGCACATTCCTATCAATTATTGGTTTGGATTGTACTTCAAGTCCAGGACAAACTACACAAAAATCCTTAAACCCCTTTCCCTCCACGAATTCAAGCTTTAACTTGTCAACATTCACCATCTTCATAATAGCATTCCTAAATTCCTCATCATTAAACCCGGCTCCCACAAAATTACGAACAATGCCATCATCATGGATTTTATATTCAGAAGTTGCAACTTCTTGATTCTCACCAAGCACAAAGGTTTTGCATCCATCACGCCCCTCCAAGTGATTCCTTAACTCTACCAGAAAGCTTTTGCACTTATCACAATTCTTCAAGTGATTCCTCAAATTCCTAGCGCCAACTTTCTCACTGTCACAAGAACATTCATTATCACAATACTTACACTTGCACCTTGTGCCTCCTCCAATCTTAGTGAAGCGATCCCAAATCTTTGATCCTTGGTTCAATTTTCTTCACTTGTTCAAATCACTCACAATCACCTCAACTTCATCATCCAGTGCATCGAACT
This sequence comes from Boswellia sacra, assembly GCA_013180625.2. Classification (NCBI taxonomy): domain Eukaryota; kingdom Viridiplantae; phylum Streptophyta; class Magnoliopsida; order Sapindales; family Burseraceae; genus Boswellia; species Boswellia sacra. The sequence continues at coordinate 112,520 of SNVD02009784.1, forward strand.
CATTGCCATCAGAACCCCAATCTTCTTCCATCTAAACAAAACAAACCACCACATATTTACTGCTTTTGTTATTAATTATATCAATAATGAAAAATTTACAAGTAGTCAAAGGAGGTCTGCTTTGAGTTTAGTCAAATGTTTCGTGTTTAGTCAAACCCTGTTTTTTTTTTAAATATCTAAGTGTCCAATGTGACAACTTGACGAGTTATTACAACTCGATTATCACTTCATACTAGATACTTGTCAAACACAAATTGCGCTTTACATACATAATTCAGAAAATAAATGTCGGTTAGACCATAAAAGAAATTAGGGTGAAACCCATAACAGACTCCTGTGCTGTAAAAGAAGAGTATTTGCTAGAATAAAATAAAATACGAAGTCTAATAACCCCAGCGTCGGAGTGACCTGAGCTCCCTCTATGCGGCCGCAGGGGCGGTGGCGTGATGGGGATAGGTGGTGGTAGCTTCTGTCTTGCTAGTGTTTTGTTAGAAGCTAGCCCGTTAAGCTTGGTTTTTTGTTAATGTTTTTTTTTTTTTTTTTGGCGTCTAAGATTCCAATAAATATTGTTTAAACCCCTGTAATTTTGGAAAACTTTTAGTTCACCGCCGCTCGGTAGGGGTGACAATTTAGTTTATGACACGTAAACACGACATGATTATGACACGAACACGATACACGATTAATAAATGGATCGAATTCGTGTTGAAGGTATTCAACACGCTAACCTGTTTAATGACACGAATAGTTAAACATATTTGATCTATATTTAACATGTAAGCTCATTTAATGATATAAATTATAACCTACTTACGATATATATATTATAAAACTGAAAATTTTATATTATAAAATAACTTAATTTATAAAATAATAAATTATGATGATTTTAACAATATTTTATACGAACAATAGTTTATATTCTAAAAATAATTTTAATTGATATAAATATATAGAATATAATATATTATGCAAAACTAGGTTAAAAAATTAAGTAAATTATATAAATTAAATATGATACGATTATAACACATGAGTAACACGTTTAATAATTGTGTCGGATCCGTATTTCATGTCTTAACACGAAATAATTAAATGGGTCGACACGAATGACACGAATTGCTACTTCCACCGCTCGGTCGCTCACCATTCACCCATGCACGCAATTCAAGCATTATACATCTAGCATGTAATTGTCTGTTATTACCTCTTTATTTTCGTCTTTTCATAAGTCGATTAGTATTTTCATTTTATTTACTTCAATGCATACACATCCTTCTCATTTCAATATTAAATAAAATTGACGTGTTAATTTTAAATTAATAGGAGGATAAGATGAAAATTTGAAATAAGATTTGTGATGCGTAAAATTACATTTTTTATAAACAATTTTAAATTAGGGTTTCAATGTGCCATGATCTGACAATCGAAAAATTGTTAGCCAATTTTGTAGACAGATGTAAGGAACACGCCTCTATCCCCATGGTGATCCTGATGAAGAAATAGAGAACATTCAGCAAAAATCACAACTAATGAGATTCTATTCATATTTCATTCTAAAGTTAACTACAAAAACCGATTAGCAATCAGTAAATCTCTATCAACAAAACAACATTAAATGCTATTCTTTCTTAAAGTTCAGAGGCAAGGCAAATAAAATGAATTTCGTGCTTGCCTAATGTGATCATCTGCCAATTACAGCTACTTAGATCATTTCTAATATCAAACAGGAAGTTTCTCTTCCTATACTTGTTGGTATGAACCTAAAATTTCAGAAAATGGGACCTGCAACACCAATATTAACACTTCTACCTTTTTCTTTGCTCCAAATTATCCGCAAAGTTTGTGGAAAAATGGCTGCTAGACCTACAATATCGAAGCCGATACTAAAACTCTATGGCCGATGCAAAATTGATAAATTTCTGGACAAACTGGAGCCTTCCATGTGATACAGACAATAACCAAAATTTGCTAAAGTTTGGTGATCAGAGGGACCAATTACACCGAAGCACAAGGGCAAGCACTTTGGCATCTCCATCTACCACATATGCGACACCTGGCTTCAAGCTGAATCTCTTACCTAAGCGAAGAGCTACAAAAGACTCAAACTGGTACTGTTCCCATCCTTTAAGACCATCAATCCCGCTGAGACTTACACCCCATCCTAGTTCGTCTTCAGAATTATCAGACATGGTGACAGCCCATCGTAGATGCTTGCTGTTTGAATTTTGCATCTCAATCCAACCTCCAATTTTTGTACTCTCATCAAGTTCTGACTCCAGCTTCAGAGCAATTGATCCAGTTGAGTGAAGTTCCCAAGTGTTTATTCCCGAAGATGAAGCAGTGGCTTCAGGAACCTTGCGCTGCTTCAAAAAGCCTACTGGTAGTGTAAGGGATCCAAGACTGAAACGGTGATTTAGTAATCTGGGCACTTGGTGAAGACCCATGAGAGAGAGTTTTACTCCTCTTGGAAGCTGACAGACAACTTGCCCAAAGGTGCTGAAGCAATGTCCAATTTCATCCGGACCCAGCTGCATTTCCATTCCAGAAAAAGATTGAGCCAATGATGCAACAACATTTGATTTTCTCACCGTTAAGCCAATGGCACCACCATTACGTTGATTCAAAAGTGGTGGTTCAAATGATGAAATATAAGTGAGGCCATTTTCCTACAATACAACAAAATCCTTGTTAATATACCAAATGTAAGTTAGAACCCTGAACATTTATAGCAGCAGAAAAAGTCAAAAGAAAAAAAAAATGAGAAGGTTATGAAATGAAGCAATAGGAATATACCACTTAAATCAAAATTCAATGTAGTTACTTGTTGAAATGGAAAATATCAGCATACTGAGAAAAAGGTGAAGAATGAGACAGCTGGAAAGTCATACAGTTATCAAAAAGAATCATAAAAATGAACACTTAGAATTAGCAACATGCATCAAAGTTTACAGCTTACAAACTCAAATCAAATTAACTCAAATCTGAGAGATCTTTAACATGAATCTAATTCATTAATTGTTTAGGCTAGTGGCTGGACAAATATGTTTTAAGTAATTAAATTGCAAAACACATTTAACATGCTAGAACACAATGGAAATTGAAACATAACTCGGGTTACAAAAAAGTATATACGAACAATAGATTGTACCTGGCTGGAAGAATCATTAGAGATATCAAAATCTCTGCATTGAGCTCCCACTGCGACTGCAGTTGCAGAAAACCAATCACTTACATTTGCCACATAAAACAGTTTTGCAAGAGAAAGTGGACTTCCTGAGATGTCGCCAAGGTTTTCATTCCCCATTTGGCTGGCTTTGAACTGTGCTACAAGAGTATCTTTCTGCCGAACAGAAGTTTCAAAAGTGATCCTTGAATTTATCCCAGTCCTGATTCCTGCTCTACCAAGGGCATCAAAATGCTGCTGATCTATGTCTCCCATCATCAATACAGCTCCCAGAACATCAACCTCTCCCCTTACATGAGTGCCAGCTTCTTGAAATGGACTTCCCTTCGACGCTTTATAGAAAGAAAGAATTCGCTCAACTTTGTCTTGTCTATCTCTAAGTTTCATCAGATCTGAAAATGCTTCTCGTTGCAACCGCTTCAAGATTTCAATCTGAAAATAGAGCAACCAGAAGAGTTTTAGAGCCCCAAAATACAGATTGTTACTAACTATGGAAGTAATCCAAAAGTAAAGGCTGACAATATATCACGGTGGTTACTTATGGAAAAAGAATGAAATCTAAAAACCTTCGCAATGTGCTCATACCATCTAAAAGTAGTGGCATATCCAGCAAGGTGAAAAATAGTTCAGATAAACTAAAAATGCACCATTAACATCAAAAAGTTACTAGTTTTCGTTCAATACTTGTGGCAGCTCTCCAACTTTGCTTAAAACAAATTCTATTTAGCAAATGAAAAGAAAAATAAAATCAGCCCAACGTACAAAAATTGCCAACTATGCTCCTGTCTAAAATATTTACATGCTTGAATTTAATTATCTAAATGCAAGTATTCTCTTATGTAACCCTTTAATATGGTAAAATTAGGAAATAGTTATCCTGTCCTTCATGGATGGAAATATATTCGCAATAAAAATTTGTTAAAATAAAAGATCAAAGTTATCTCTATAGCAAATCTAGAACCTAAGACTAGATGTAGAAAACCTAAAATGCTCTGCATCACCTAAAATGAAACAAATCCATTTTATCAAACAACATTCATCAATGAAAAGTGAATTTCCACAGCCAACATTCTCTTGCTAGTTACATCAAATTTCATTTTGTGGACACGCTTCTAATTCTGAGTCCTCGAAATCAAGCCACGTCCTCACGTGACAACAAAACTCAACTGAGTCAAGTCACTACACATATCCGACTTCTCAATAACTCACTCGCAGACAAGATTACGCCTCCAAAATTTATTGATCTCACCTAATCAAAACCCTAATTTGCATAACAAGAAGCTAATTCTACAACTAGCAAGAACAAGAACGCAAGCTATCACATTGAAACACAAAAATTTAAAAATTTAAAAAAATAACAAATACCGGATTGCGGCTGTACGAGCGGTGGCGATAAACGAGAGCAGTAACCAAGTCCTGACTCCATTTCGCCACACCTTTCACTTTCTCAACTGCTGAATTTACAGCGTCCATATCGTTTCTAAAACAAAGCAAAGTCGGTTTTTGTGTTTCAGATGTCCCGCGAAACCAGTCCTCGTAAAAAGAAGATAACTCTAAGGACAATTATGTCATCTTGTTACAATTGCGAGGACGGTTTTGTCCACTTATATACAATTTGTTAGCGGAGAAGTTTCCGAGAATGTTGAAGACAGCTGGAAAAATCTGTAATAATATTTTTGAAGAAAGGTTAATGAAATCCGGGGACTACTGACCAAAGGTCGGCGGAGATGACCGGAGCTGGGGCCGGCGGCAGGAGAGGGGACGAGGTTGAGAGGGGCGGAAGGGGAGTGGGGATGGCGGCGGATTCTCCCTTTCTCGTCGCTTTGAATTGTGTTGAGTTGTTGGAACGTTGTGGGTTGAAATTACGGTTGGACCATTAGTGGGGTGGGGGAGTATAATTAGGTGTGGGCAGAACATGATAGCTAAATACGGCGTCCAATCATCACGTTGAAACGTGGTGCTTATGTTTTTTAAGATGTTGGTACGGTATATTGGTCAATGTTTGAAAAAGTTGGCGAATCTGATATTAGGGGTAGAAATGTAAATTTTGAAAATATTAATGATAGCTGTCACTTCGTCAATTTTCTTAAGCATTAAGGTTAATTAAGAGCGGTAACTGAAATTTACCCAGCTATTATTTTAGTGGTAACGACTTTCTCACGGGCCCCGAGTTTGTGAAATATTAATGTCCCCTAATGATTTCAAAAAATTTACTTAGCACCCTTCTTTTATTAAAACTTAAGAAGTTTAAACTTAACAATTTATGGGCTTATGGGGGAAATAATTAGGGTGCTTTAAGTACTTCTTTTGGACATAAGTATATAAATTGTGTGCATGAGTATATAAATTATAGACATATACATAAAAAATGTCAAAAGTGCTTCGTACAACTTTTATATATTCGTATACAAAATTTATATACTCATGTACACAATTCATATATGCATGTACAAAAGAAGTATCGGTACTTTAAGGTACTATAGTCAAACTCAAGCTATGTGATGATATAGACTCTAAAATATTTTAAAAATTTTGTTAAATATTTCTCAAATAAATATAGTCTTAACGTGTACCCTTAGAACTTACATTAAACCCTCAAAAATTGTAATTCTCTTAAATATTGCATAATTCTCTCAAAAATTGTAAATTCTTTCAAAGATGGTATAAAAATCAATAAATGTATAAATTTCAAGTGAATCTATATAATTTTTAAAATATTAAAATATGTCCTTAAGGTACAAATTAAAGTAGTGTTTGTTTTCATTACTTAACACTTTTTAGATTTAAACACATTTTAGAACTTAATTTATACCACCTAAAATTATGTTTGTTTACTATTTTATATACTTTTTAAAAAAGTGATAAAGGAATATCTCATTTTTAGTATGACAATTTTACCTTTATAATAATAAATATAAAAAATTAAATTAAAATATTAATAAATTAATAAGCTTACCTATTATAAAAATTAATAAATTTTAATGTTATTAATAAATGCATGTAAAACAAGTCAAATTTAAAAAATTCAGATACCTGTATATTAAATAAATTATGTTACAGTGATTATTCTCTTTTTATATTTTATATCATATGTAAAAATAATTTAATTTTTAAATTTAAATTTAAAATCAAGTAAGTAATATTACATTATATAAATATTTTATTTAAAACAAAAATAAAAAATTTTGAAAATTTGAATGCTGAAGCTACAGTTTCTCCGCCACCGTCTGCCATCTGTCACCAATTTTGCGCGTTTTCGACACCTCATACACCATCATGATCGGATTTAATCAATCTATAATGTCATCAGATTAGTTTTGCAAGAAATCATACCATTTGGCCGTAAAATGCCCAGAAACATTCGATCGGCATTTTACGGCCAAAGAGTGTTGTTTCTTACAAAAGCGATCCGACATTTGTGTAGAAAAAGTCGAGGCAGTCATTATGGTGCCAGTGTGTCACCAGACGTGCGGCTCAGGCGACGGTCGACGACGAATGGCCAATAGTGATGGTAAAGCTCGTGAATTCGTTGCCGGTTTCAAGAATTTGTAATAAAAAATAAAATATTCAATATTACTATATTTTTATTTTTAATATGATTTATTTTTAATTAATTATGTAACTTTTATTAATTGAATGTAAAGAGTATTGGAATAAAAAATTATCAAAAAATGATAGTTTAGACATTTCAAATTTTTCAGACATTTTGAAAAAAAAAAGATAAATTTTCATTTTTTATATTCAAACAATTTTATATGAAAATAAGTGATTAGATACAAAAATAAACATACAAAATTTTTTTAACCTCTTAAATCTAAATGGATTCAGATTTAAGTGGTTCGAGGCCCCAAGACTACCTTTTGAAAAAAATATCAGACTTTGAAATTAACCTTCAGTTGTATTAATATTTGAGTTTTTTTTAAGAAAAAATATATTAACACAATTTTTTAACCCTTGATCTCGTCAAATTTAGTGATTGAGATTGAAAGTCACAAAGTTATATTTAATATTCTCAATTTATCAATCAATTCAACTATTAGATTTTATAAATCAGTAGCTAAAACTTTTTATCTAGTTTTATATTAAAAAAAATTACGTTAAAATATCTCTTCCCTCGGTACTGAGGTATACTGACTAGAAAATTGCCTCTCAATCTTCTCACTCTTCCTCCGTCCTAGTACTCTTAAACATAACATAAATTGGTCAAAGTAAATGAGATGAAAATAAATTTCAGCTTAAAATCATAAGTCTTGTAAAAAAAAAATGCATACACTAACAAAACTAAACTTGAAACTTCTAGCAACAAAGCCTAAATGAAGATGAGTGTAATTTTTAATTAGCATTGAATTCAGAATGAGATAAACTGTCTTTAACTTTCTGCTTTGTTTTGTGCATGGTTTTCCCAGGAATTTCTGCAGCAGATCTAGCTGAATCCTCCACAGTTTCTTTGCTCTTTTCCAACGTTTTTGATGCAGCCTCTTTTACATTCTGCCCACCTGATCCTTCAGCTTCTTCATCTGTTGCTTCATTACTACCCCTGAAACTGAGTAATAAATCAAAGATGACAAGAAAATAGAAAACAGAAACAAAACTTTTCCTCCCTTGTAATGAGCACATGAGCTTACGTAATAAACTGTACTAATTAATACTTTTTTTTATCAACTTTCTTTCTTAAACTTGAAATAAATTTAGGTTATTTAATCCCTCTAAACCCTCCTATAGTGCAAGGAACTTTTAATCCAAACAATTCCATCCAGTCTCTATATACCTAATCAACTAATAAATTAATCATTAGTATAGATCACATAATTGAATTTAATATTTCATCAATATATTACTTTATTGTTATTATTCCAATACTAATTGATTTTTATTTTTTTCAAATTTATGGTAATCTTGTTTGATTAAAGGAAAAAAATAAAATAAAATCTTAAGTCCATGAATATTTGGTAGTGTGAATATTACACCTACAAGTCTCAGATATGTAGTGAAGCAAAATCTTAGCTAAGAAGGGGCATTCTCTATTGTTTAGGCAAGTGAAATTTTCTCTAATGCCCTTCATTTTCAACAACTTAATTACATATATATTGAAAAATTAACGAAAACTTCATTAATAAATATGGATTAACTACATATAGAAAGGAGAACTTACTCTAGATTTTGGGGAAAGAAATAAGCATGTGCTTGACTAATCGATGTTCTGAGTTTGACCCAGAAATTAGTACTTATAGGAGAACTTGTAGAGACAGAAAATAAACTTCTAATCATCTCTGCAACAGATGGTTTCTTCACTGCTTGTTCCTCCGAGCCCTGTTGCATTTGATCAGCCCCCGAAATGGATACAAAAATAAACAATGTCATGCAAACGATGAAAGGAACGAAAGTACTTTCTCTTATGTTTATATTCCATGTTTCTATAAGCCTAATATTATTAGAGCTTTTTCAATGAATTGAAGAGAAGGAATTCAAATAAAAGGACTCGCTATATATCTATGTTACTGGTAGGTTTTCTTATACTAGAAAAGCAGAAGCATTATTGGAAAGAGGAGAAGAAACGCTTTGGTAAAAGCAGATGGGTCTTAGCTTCTTGACACGTTTTTAGTTTTGCAGAAGAAAACAAAGAAACATTGTCATGGACGTGGCTTCTGCTGGCAGCTCGGGGCTTTTGCTGTACATGCATGTTGGGAGCTACATTTTTGCATCATCATCCTATGTTGTTCTTCTACATTAGTATTTATTAATTTATTTGAAATTTTAGATTGTTAAACAACCATTTAATTGACTTAAAAAATTAAATTTAGTTAAAGGTTTGGTATTAATATTTGAGTTTAATTGGTTTCTTCATTAATATTTGAACTAGTCTAATATGTCTCTTTATATGAAATATAGATCTAATTTTAAGATCTAATGAATATGTGAGATACAATAAAAAAATTGATCTGAAATTCTAACATACGTAAATTCTAATATTTGAGTCTAATAGACCTTCTCATGTGAAATATGGATATATATAATTTTAAAGTTTAAAGGATTCATGAGATAACACCGAAAATCAGTCTATAAGATAGAATTAAGATATTGAAATTTACTGGAGTCTAATAGTCCCCTCACGTGAAATGTGGTTCCAATTTTAAAGTTTAATGGATCCAATGAAATAGAATCAAGAAACTAAAATTGATTTAATTAAGTGAATTAATTGCTTATAGCGGATTCAAACTTTAAACATTTAGCTTTATATCATTTTCGAAAATCACTTTGACCCATAAACTTAAAGTATCGAGTAAAAACTCAGTATTAATATTTGAGATTAACATGCATTATCTTATATAATATATCGATAATATATGTTAAGAAACCACATTTGTTTAGAATAACGAATTTGCAAAAAGAATTTTTTTCTTTTTTTTTAATATTAGAAGTTCTTTAATCTCTATTTCTTAATCGTCACTTAGACGTCTAATGTCTAATGTTTGAAATGTTTACTTTTTCTTGGCTAATGTTTGACATGTGTTAAAAGATATTTACTTACAAGTCCGGTTACAGTACAGCAGCTGTACCAGTCCATCAAAATTTTTGTATAAAAATCGTAAACTCATAAACAAAAGTTGTAAATAACTATATAAAAGTTGTAAATTATAATTGTATAAAAGTTGTAAATAAGTAATATAAAAGTTGTAATACAACTTTTATATTACTGATTTACGATTTTTATATATCTGTTTACAATTTTTATACAAATTGATATATTGTCCATCAGATGTATCACAGTCATTCCCTTTACTTTTATTTAATTTAAAAGTTATGTTTTAATCTTCTTATATAACAAAACCATTCTTTGTATTCTACAATTAGAAGATACTTGCGCATTTATTTTAAACAACCAATAAATTTTTATTAAAAACTCTATTTTTATAAGCTCTACTTATAAAATCTAGTATCATAAACTTTAATTTAATTGACGAAATCGAAATAAACTAACTCCAAATCAATTTTTTGAGTCGAATACAATGTTAAGAATATAATTTACTATAATATTTTATCTGACAAATATATCTTTAGAATAGCAAAATTGGGCTGAAGAGTGACATCAATTACTTTAGTAAATATTAAGATAATTGCAATCAACAGAATAATAATGTAATTACAAAATTAGCATCCAAATTTATTCTAGTTTTATTCAAGTCATGTTGTTGTTGACTCGAAATAGTTATACTACTTATCACACGGATCCATCATTCTCAAGTGAAGTCGACAAATAAACTACTACATTATCACATCATAAAACGAATGTGTAAATTTAGAAAATTTGCTGGTAAATACAGATAAGACACAATACAAGAGGGAAGAAATACATGCCGTACACACTCCTAAATCCAACTATTCCTTGGATATAACTTCATGGGTAACAATTGACAACTTAATTTGAGATTCGAACTGTTGGGTTTTTTTTTTTTTCTTTTCTTTCTAATGTTTATGCATTTTGTTTTAAGACATATTTAACATCAAAGTTTAATACAATTATTGCTTTTGAAAACAAGCGATCAACATTTTGGAAAAAAAAAGAACATTTTTTTAAAGCTTTTTTTCTTTGTTAAAAAGTTTTCAGGTACTAGTATAAAATTAGAAAACAAAAAAAAATTCTTTGGCTATCTTTGTTTTTATTTTTAGAAAATATTTTCTAAAACTGCACATTAATCAATTTATTTCAAATCAATATCAATTATATATCATTCTAAAAAAAATTTAAAAAGAATATTAAAACTAACCATGTATTTTTTACTTAATTTTGAAAAAAAAATACACAAATTTCATAAATAAACACATCATCTTCATAGCTTTTAACTCTAAAAAAATAATTAGATATCGTACCAAACAAGTTTTCAGGTATAAAAAAATATCGAAATGCAACTCAACTTTTGGGTATTTTGAAATTTATGTTGGGTCACAAATCAAATAGGTTCTTAGTTTCTTAATATGTAATTGTAAATAAAAAGTTAACTGAACTGATTTTAAATTTAAAATAATTTTAGATTAAAAAATTTATATTATATCTAGATTTTTTTAATTCTATGTTTTGTGTCATTCTACTGTGGCAAATTTCATGTACCTATACATTTTATAAAAATTTGTATAATAATTATAAATAAGTATATAAAAGTTGTAAATAAGTATATAAAAATTATAAATAATTTTTTTATAATATTTACAATTTTTTGTTGGATTAAAAATTTTTATACAAATTTTTATAAAATATATCGATACATTTCATGTACCATAATTATTCCCTATTTTTCACATTATAAACCAAATCTAAGCAGTGAGTAGAGCTTAGGGGCGTTGAGCACCTAACTTCTCTACTTGGAGATGAGGGGTTGGATGAGGGACCTCGCAAGATTTGATTGTAATGATGATGTTGAAAATATATGTATATTTTTTTGATTCAAGTTGGTTGCTCCCCCTTTTACTCATTGCTTTTTGGTCTTTTTGGTCATGATAAGGTTAGTTAATTTAAGAAATAATTATAGATAATCATTCTAAATATCCATATTGTCAAGTTACATCGGAAGAAAAAATAAATCCAAAACTAAATTTTGACTCATTTTTCAATTGGGATTTATTGTTTTTGAAAAATGAAATTATTTTCCTAATGTTGGATTAGAAAGTTATTAAATGAAAGCAAAATTATTGGTAATTATTTAAAGTATTAAAAATTTATATAAATTGAAAAATAATCGTATATTTTAATATAATTAGTATTATTAATAGATATTAATGGTATGAAATACTATTTAAATATTTGTTAAAATTATCAAATACATTGAAGCTTAATTTTCTATCCTTGATTATTTTCAAGCCACAACTATATGAACATTTGTAATAATTGAAAATTTTCCTATGTTTGGTACGCTAGAAAATGATCATTAATACAACTAATAACAACCAATCGTAATTATGTATTTATAGAAAACGTAAATTAGCACTAATAAATTAATAATTAACTTCAATATACACAACAGTGATATTAATTAACAAGTCTGACCAATAATGGTAATAAATATCAAATATAGATGCCAAAAAATGTTTATTTTTAACAATACCCAAAATCAAAGTCATTAATGCATGGTCAAAGTAATTTATTGAATTATAAAGAAAGAAAAATAAAAGATTGAAATATGTGAAAATTTTCCTTTTCCTCACTTTGAATAGTGGATTCAAATATGTAAAGATTTGACCCTCATGCATTGCGTAATAATAACCCCGAAATTGATTTCATATCCAAAAATATATACTTTGAGCACAAAATTTCCAAATTTTAATCATATATATATATATATATATATATATATATATATATATATCACTATAGATACCATATTTGTAACATTTTTCTAATTTTACTATAAGATCTGCTTACCAATAGTTAACAATATTATTAAGTTTAGAGTAATGCTACTCTTACAAACTACTTATACAAACTGATGTGACATCCTTATATAATCGCCACATCACCCATATTAATTAATGTCATTTATTATTAATATATATTTATCAAATCATTGCATTTATTTATCAAATCACATTATGCCATATCAGTTTGTATAGGTAAGTTTGTATAAGTAATTTGTAAGAGTAGCATTACTCTTAAGTTTATGAACATCCCTCAAGTTTAGGTTAACTTTAATTTCTCGAGAAGTTTTAAAAATCATTTCAAAATCATAATTTTAGTGAACAAAGAAACTATAATGGTACAAGATGTTTTAAAAAAATTATAGATCTCCAAACGTTTTAAAAAGTAAATACAAGACCTCTTGATCAATTAAGGTTGTGTTTGTTTATATTTTTTAAAAACAGTTTTATAAAAACGTATACTTTCCAATATATTTAAATTGATATTAACTACATATCATTTTTAAATTTAAAAAAATTAAAACCAACCATATTTTTTTTCAAATTTTGAAAATAAAAACTCAAAATATACAAACAAACACAACATAGTTTTGTTGGATCAAAACTCTTATACGAATAAATTGTTAAGTATTATGAAAAGGAACTTTTTTTTATTGAGCTATTTATTTTTTATCGCAGGTGTCAAATTTGTAATAAGGATATACATTTCTTTAAATTCATCATTTTGATCTAATTGTTTGGATAATTGATTATGATCTTAAATTTGACACTTTACCTCTCTCGAAAGCTATATATATATATATATATATATATATATATATATATATATATATTAAAAAATATGTTTCTTTCTTATTTAACAGTTTAATAATTGAAAGATATGAGGTATGAAAATGAAATATTTTCTTTATTGATTGCAAGGCTCACTTGCAATGTGGACTCAACTGCACCTAGATGGAGTGTGCACGTGTTATGTGCAAAGCTCTATGCACTTACAACTAAACTCAAGTAACCGCACCCGAATCAAGTGTCATATATCTCAATAGGTTTTACAAACAGGTCAAATAATAATAATATTTTTTAAATTAATTTTTTTGAATGAGATGGAGAGGATTCGATCTTATGACCATTGAGTCATAACAACTTTAATATCATGTTACTTATATCATTTTATCTAAAAGTTTAAGTTTGTAGATACGTGTTTTAACTTTAGTAATTTTATTTTGTAATAATTATATAACTTTTATTGAAAAATTGATGCGATAATTTTTAGTTTTAATGATAAATTTCTCTAATTTGTGTTTTTGACTTTTTAATGACCAAATTTGTCTTATTATACAAATTTTAGCTGGGCTCAATCCTGTAATCTTTACAAATTAACTTTTGCCAGTTAATTCAATGCAAATCATTTTTCCCAAAAAAAATTCCAGAACGCTGTCACCAAACCCATCCACCGACTCATTCTACTCTTGGTTATGATTTTTTTTTTATGCTTTCTAAATTACAAATATTACAATAACCATGAATTATAAACAAAACTTAGCCAAATAACGGGGTGTAAAATAAAAATATTTAATTTCCACCTCTAAAATATTTATAAAATAATGATTAATCCCTTGTTCTGTGGTTCCCTGCTTAGATGCATAATTTAAAAAAAAAAAAACCCAAAAATTAAAAGGAAAAAGAGGAAAAAGTTACTCTAGTACAGGATATTCTTGTCCATTTGTTAAAATTTCTGGGGAAAAAAGTCATTAGAAAAACTATAGGGACAAAAAGGATATCTACACAATATGAGGAACAGAGCTGGAAAGCTCAGGGGCAATTGAGACATTTCACCTAGTTCACTCCAAAGATGATTGGAGAGGGTAAAGAGTAAGGAAAGAAGAAGGTGAACGGTGGGAAACGGAGAGAGAGTGAGTTTTCTAATTTCTATCTCCGACATTAAAAATAATTAAAATTAAACAAAATTAAAATAATAATAAAAACAACAATTAATTTATTAATTTTATTTTAATTTGTTTATTTTTAATGGATAGTTTAGTAGTGGGTGTTTTTTTCATTTGCAGGTAGAGACAACCCACCAGTTGTTGCGGCTCTTTGAAGAGAAAGAGAGAGAAAGTGAGTGGTTTTTGCAGATGGGATCTCGCTTTCATAACTGTTAGCTTCGTCTCTGCTTTGCTTTGCTCTACTAGTAGTGTATCACTTCACCATTGAACAAGTTTCCTTAGATTCATCAAATACTCACATTTGCTTTCCAGGTATGCTCTTCTGGGTACTCTTTCCTTTTTCTTATTATTTGCTGATTCCTTGCTGTTTGCATTGCTTTTCTGGTTTCAGTCGGGGGAATGCTCTGTTTGGCTTGTGGGAAAGTTGGAGAGAAAATGTGGGTCAAGGAGATGTGGACGGATTTGTTTGGGTTTGGAGAGATTGATTGATCTGTTGTGAGATTTTGTTTTGTTGAGATGTGTGGTGGAAGAAATGTTTAGGCTTAGAAAAAATTTCCAGTAACTTTCCAAAATTTTGCTTATTGGAAGAGGGCTTTGTTTTTTATTTTATTTTTTATTTTTTAATTAATTTACTTAATTGTGGATTCAGTTTGTAGATCGGTTGTTGTTATCATTCATTTTAAATCTGGAGATTGATTAATTGGTCTTATGATTCCCTTTTCTATTGCTTTGTTGAAAAGAAGGGTATCTGTTGTTTGGCAATGTAAATGATGTATCCGTGTTTCCATTTTGGTTCCTTTGATGTTAAAGAAGCACTTTTATTTTCTTGGATATTATATGAATTTTAGGTTTGTTTTGGTAAAAATTATGTAACTATGAAGCGAGCTTACTTGTGTTGTAGCTTGAATTGAAAATTGGGGATGACATCTAAAATTTCAGATGTTTAGTAGTGATTTACATTTCTATGATTTATTTACTGCAATTGCTGATTCAAAGAATTATCAGTTATGATTTTTGCTATGTTCTATAGTTATACGTGGTTACTAACAGCAGTTGATGGATTGATTTTTGGTTTTTGGTGATTGCTTCGTTGTGACCATTTTGTTGTTCTGAAATGCTCTCAAGTGCTTTGACCTTTTTTTTTTTTTTTTGCAGCAGGGGTAAATATTCATTGTCTGGTTTCTATTAGCTTCCGTGAAGAGGCTTGATGGGTTCACGGTACCCATCTCATAAGCTCGGGAATGGCCTTTACGTATCAGGTCGGCCTGAGCAGCCTAAAGAAAAGGCTCCAACAATGAGCTCAGTAGCAATGCCATATACTGGGGGTGATATTAAGAAATCTGGAGAATTGGGAAAAATGTTTGATATCCCTACAGATGGCTCTAAGTCTAGGAAATCTGGACCTATTACTGGCGGTGCTCCTTCAAGGACGGGATCTTTTGGGGGGGCTGGTTCACATTCTGGGTCAATTCCTAATGCATCTGGTCGATCCGGCTATAACATGTCTGGTCCGATATCATCTGGGGTTGGTTCAGCTTCAATGAAGAAAACGAATTCTGGACCGCTGAATAAACATGGAGAACCGATAAAGAAGTCATCTGGCCCTCAGTCTGGTGGAGTTACACGGCACAACTCTGGCCCTATTCCACCAAATCTCCCAGCTACAGGTCTCATTACATCTGGGCCCATTTCTTCAGGCCCTCTAAATTCTTCTGGGGCTCCTCGTAAAGTATCTGGCTCTTTAGATGGCGGAGGATCACTCAAAACACACAGTTCCTCTATTGCGCAAAATCAAGCTGTTACTACAATCAGTCAAGATGATGACTTCTCCTTCACAAAGAACTTTCCAAAGCCAGTATTATGGTTGGTGATTCTGATATTTGTGATGGGTTTCATTGCTGGTGGTTTTATTCTTGGAGCGGTCCACAACCCCATTCTCCTCATTGTTGTTGTTGTTCTTTTTGGTGCTATTGCTGCAATATTTGTTTGGAATTCATGTTGGGGCAGAAGAGCTATTACAGATTTTATTGCTCGTTATCCTGATGCTGATCTCAGAACAGCAAAAAGTGGACAATTTGTGAAGGTCACTGGGGTATGTAACTTAACCATTGCTTACAGAAAAAACTTTTTATTTATCTGTTGCTTTTAGATTGCAATGAGAAAGAGGGACTAGTGACTTCATCTCATTTATAGAAATAATATGCATACAGCATTATCACATTTGCAGATTTAATGTACTTTCATAGACTTGTGCATATGTGAATAGAATATATAGCATACATCTTGGTATTGTATATTTATTAAATACTTGTCTTTTTCAGTAGAGTGACATATCATTGGTGTTTGATATTTCAACTTCAACAAATAGGACAGAAAATTAATTGCGTTAACATCTAACTATGGATATAGTTCTTATTATAATAAAAGAAGAAAAAAAAATAGAAAAAGAATAGATTCAAGAAATGGCTACTGTAATGATGAACAATAAAAGGGGAAGCCATATTCTATTTTAACTGGCTAGAAGTATAGTGGTGCCTTTCTTAGTTTCCCTTTCTCTAGAAATTGGCTTTAGCTCATATTCAAGTACATGAAGATGACGAAGCTTAAAAATTCTTTACACAACCTATAATCAGAACGAATTAAAAATGGAAGTCGGATACTTGAACTGAAAGTTTTACTAATGGTACGTTAATTTTGGAACCAAAAAACCATTGCCAGTGAATTAGAAAAGAAAACCAAATTGGAATATGCATGACACATAATTGAGACTTGTTTTCCTAGAACTTTTTATTGTCATGTTTCAGTAATTCAGTATGGCTAGCAGTCTTACGAGTAGCATACTTACAGGTACTTAATTTTGAAGGATCTATAAAGTTAAAGCTGCTTAGTGAGCATGATAATTTGTTGGCCACTAAGTGCTTCATGGCTTCATTGTTAATAACTTCTTAGTGAAGATATTGTTAGCAGCTTGTAAGAAACTTATCTAGCTTCATAAAGCTGTAAAGGTTGTATTATCCCTTGAGTCCTCTGGGGCTATAAGCTAGGGCTGTAATGTTTCATTTGGGCAGAAATTTTGAAAGAACTACTTTATGAGCTTAGTTGTTTGTGCTTGGTGAGTTACTGTGCTTTTGATATGTTATACATGTAATTTTTTAGGAGTGATTCTAGAAATCCTATTGAATGATTCTTGGGAATCCTTGGTGTGAGGTAGGTCTCAAGGATGATTCATGTTGTTTGTTATGGAGCACAGCCTTTGTTGGAATGGAACATCCACCGAATAATAGTTCGTTTGCAGTGTTAGGGTTTATTTATTTATTTAGTTTTTAAATAGTAAGGATTTTTATTTTTTGGGTCTCTCTCTTTCTCTGCCAATAAATCAAACTTTCCTGGCTCTTGCATAGAATTTTAGATATCTGAGACAGCTTTTGTTAGTTTTGGTTTTGTGCTCTCCCACAATTTTCCCATGTACCAGGATTGTGCAATCTTTTGGTTTTAGTGTTGCAATGATTTATTAGTTATCAAAAAAAGATAACAAATTTTAACTAGTTAAATTTATATTTTAATTTCAAAGCATCTAATGCCAGTTATATAATACTTAGGGCTTAGTTACAATTATGCATATAATTTTGTTGACTGGGAACTTGTAAGAACTTAAGACAACTAGTGAGAGTTGGTTTCATTGTGAAGATCGCACAAATAAACCATTCTATCATCAATACTGAGTTTGGACTTAATTACATCCTTTTTTTAATTAGGCAATTTATCATGTCATTTTTTATTATTCCCAAATCATATAGGGTAATATTTGTCAAGATGGAGGTTTATGGGCTCAAAGATTTGTAAATAGCATAGCTAAGTATGGAAACTGAAAATTGGAAGAAACTAATCAAACTGTGTAAGGGCATGTGGAAAAGGTAAAATGATATCATTTGGTTTGTCTTTATATATTGTGGTGTGAGGAGTGTAATTTGTATGTCTAGTTCAATATCATATACATGTCAACTTTAAATGTCCATTAAATTGACTTGAATAAATAGTTTCCTTGATAGATAATTTCTGTTATCTTTGGCTTGAAGGCCTGCCTTGTATCATTTTGTTAGAATGTTTATTATTTACCTCTTGCTTAGGCTTCAATCATAATGATTGGAATGTTTGCTGACATTTTCCTTTTGTTGTTGCTGAAGGTGGTTACCTGTGGCAACGTGCCCCTAGAATCATCATTTCGGAGAGTTCCTAGATGTGTATATACATCTACAAGTTTGTATGAGTATCGTGGATGGGGTTCAAAACCAGCCAACCCAAAACATCGTCATTTCACCTGGGGATTGAGGTCATTAGATGTGAGTAACGTAAATGCTGTGTTTGTAACTTTGGTTGGTCATGAATCATCTTTTTGTTTTTTAAATATACGCCAAATCATTATTGATATAATTCTTTAGTTTATTAGATATGTATATAAGGTGAGTTTTTAAGGGGGCAGAGTGATCTTATTCAAATCATATATTTTCTTCTTAAGAATTTTTTACACAAAATAATATTTTAAATTAGTGAAACAAGAAAGAACCAGGTCATTACCCTTTCCCTTGGTATATTTGACTGAAGGTTGGATCCAATTTGAAGTGATTGCCCTCTTATTTGAATGTCTGGAATGAGGCATGAATGTCTTGCATTTCAGTAAGAAGACGCCTTATTGAAAGATTGATTATTCATAACCTTGAGATTTATTTATCAACGAGTTCTGAATTAAGGCCTACTGCCAGATTTTATAACCTTTGGTAGTTAGAAAGCCTGTGGGATATAAAATCCCAGCTCGCCCTAGTTGCTTGAAACCTGAGGTCATGGGTCTGACTCACTTTCTTTGTGTTTCTTACAGCGGCATGTGGTCGACTTCTACATCTCTGATTTCCAGTCTGGATTGAGAGCACTGGTTAAGACTGGAAGTGGTGCAAGGGTAACTCCTTTTGTGGATGACTCTGTTGTTATTGATGTTAAACCAGAGAACAAAGACATGTCGCCAGAGTTTGTTAGATGGCTGGGAAAGAAAAATCTATCTAGTGATGATCGTATGATGCGACTTAAAGAAGGGTAATAATATCTTCTGTTGAAGTATCAAGTTCATCCTGGTCTTTGCAATATTTCTCATTGCTGGTTATACTAGATATTTCTGAGGCTTTCAGTAGAGGCAATGCATAGATTTGTGTGCAATATGATTTAGAAGTTGACATGCAAGAGTCATAAAGCATTGTTTATTTTTTAACAACTTATTGACGTGAGCGTTGATCTTATGGAAGCTGGAACCACTTCTTTTGTAGGTACATCAAAGAAGGGTGCACGGTTAGTGTAATGGGAATTGTTCAGAGAAATGACAATGTTCTTATGATTGTTCCTCCACCTGATCCAATGGCAACCGGATTTCAATGGACCAAATTTATCTTTCCAGCTAGCCTTGAGGGTATCATATTGAGATGTGAAGATACATCAAATAACGATGTCATTCCTGTCTAGTAAGTAGTATTGTGCATCTGAAAATTTATCATGTGTTACTTTGTTGAAATATATTAGTTTCCTCTACTAATTTGATGCTGGTGTGTGGTGGTTTTGTAGTGATAAGTGACCATTAGTATGGTGGCTTAAAATGAGGTGCTGGGTTTCCTTCTTTTTTTTTTGAAATATTTTTCTTATTTTTTCCGTAAACTTGGTGTATAGTTTTGGGGTTTTCATTTCCATTTTTTTTAGGGCTTCAAAGCATTAGCAATGGGGCTGACTTGATGTAGTGGGTAATTTTACTTCGTTTGAGCGGATTTCTGTTATGTGATCAACGGAAGGAAATGTTTATGAGTTATGATCAGACAGTGTTTTACACTTCCACTTGCAACGTAAAATATGAAACCCATGTTAAACGCTGAAAATTCTGTCAATGTAGCTTATTATTTTTGTGTTATATTGGGTCACGTCTGTAAACTATATGAATTCTACATGGATTTATCATTCAATAGTTTGATTCTATTTTCTTCTTCTGGAATACTGTTACAAAATGTGACTGGGCAAAATCTTTTGTAAGTTTGTAAGCTTGCTAGATATGATTCATTCTTGTCATTGTTTTTTGAAAGTTGGATCACCATCTATGGAATAAGAAATTTGTTCGGAAATTCTGATGTCCTTTTGTTTCAAGGCTTTCTGGTTTTGTTTCTGGATTATTATTATTATTATTTTTGGTTACATGAAGATCAAGTTGTTTCAACTTGGAAGTTGATTTGGACTTTGACATTGAGATGCTTATATACATGTATGAATGCTATCAAGCACATTTGACATTCCTCAATGGAGGAATGTCATAATTTCACGACACAACCATCTATTTTTGGAGATAAAAGTAACTCTATTGCATATATCACAAAAATAACTCC
Source organism: Boswellia sacra (assembly GCA_013180625.2). NCBI lineage: Eukaryota > Viridiplantae > Streptophyta > Magnoliopsida > Sapindales > Burseraceae > Boswellia > Boswellia sacra. Next base: position 133,468 of record SNVD02009784.1, read on the forward strand.
ATCCAGTCTAAATAGCTTGAATTTTATGGTTAACCAAATTATATAAGAAATATGTAAAAATAGTTAAACTTTTAAAGATTTCTTTTTTAGATATATTTGAATCCTATTTTATTTTAGAATAATATTGTATCTATACTCATCGACAACAAACTTATTTTATAATTGATTTGGTAAAATATCACTAGATGAATAAAAAATGAAAATAAATTTATGAGGTTAAATTATATGACATGGTAATTATCTATCTACTAATATTTTGTTCAAACAATTACAATTATAAAGTTATTAAGTTATTTTGTTAGAGAATTTTTCAATTGGACAGTGTTTGATAATTTTATTGTTCTCGAGGAATTTGTAGTATATTTTATATTTAATATTAACTTGTTTACGCTATTTCTTAAAAAAAAAAACCCCTCAAAACTTGACCTTTCTATGCAATTTTTTTCGATTATTTACAAATTTCTTAATTGAATTGGTTTAATTTATTAAGATAAATATATTATATATATGCTAAAAATAATTGATTCATCTAATTTAAATAATTTTAATTAAAGTGATAGATGTGTTATACATTAATTCCTTCACATCTAAAAGGATGTTATATTAAATTGACTAATCCATTAAACTATATAAAGAAACTTTTTTTTTTCAATGTCAATTTCAATTAAGGTAATTATATTATATATTTAAATTAATTTACTTTCATATAACGTTAATTACATGACTTTACTATCCATAATATTAGATAATATAATATCAATAATATTAGGGAAAATAATAATGGATCTGGATCATATTAAATTGTCCAGAAGAATATCACAAAATTATTCTCCCATATCATTGTTTATAATAAACATCTGATTTTAAAATTAACTTGTATTTTTTTAGGAATGTTTTAGCAAATTTTCTTTGAATTGTCTTTCACACAATCATCTGTAAGCATTTTTGTAATCTGTTACTTATCACATGCTTCTTAATAAAAATATTATAAATGCTTTTCTATTTTTTTCAGCATTACTTCTAGCAAAATCAACCGACCAAATGCTACTTCAAAAAATGTTTCTAATGTTTTTCGTGTTTTAAAAATCAGTTTCTTCGATTTCAATCAAATATCATAAACCATACACAAACGTATTGTATTTTTCAAGCTTGACATTCATAAACCATTACTTACTTGACTCCATTTTCTTTCACACAAAACGTTTCAAGACTCAAGAGTGTCATTTAAGCTTGACAAATTTTCTTTCACTACATGATTGCATGGTCTTTCAATCAAACCATTCTTTGATTGTTCAAAAATGTTTTTACTACTTTCAGAATTGGGATCTTTTACTTTATTGTACGGATAAAAATATTTTAAAAATTATAAATTTTATGTTTTTTATCGTACATATTTCTTTAAAAGTTATTAGGAAAATAAAAAAAAAAAACACTTGTCAAGTAAAATCCAGATAATGGTTATGAGTTTTAGTTACTTTTTTATTTTTTATTCTATGTTTTTAGCTTGACATTTTGTGTGTTGTCCATTAATATTATTAGTTAATATTTAGTACTCAATATATTATTCAATTTGTTATAAATTTACTATACAGATTAGTTACATTTACCTTTCATATTATAAAACTTACGGGTATACTACTAATCTTCGCTGTTTTCAAATTCAAGCTATCAATATGAAGTTGATATTGACACGAAATTAATAATAGTCTAAGAGTATCAACTACTTGAGCTAGACCATTGATAATATATTATTACATGCATGACTTGAAAGAGTTTTGAACTTAAATCTTAAGAAAACTTAAATATTAACTCATAAGATTTGCCCTGGACAAATTCCTATTCATGAAATGGGCTTTTAGGGAAAAAAACGAATCACTGAAATTCCACTTAAAACAAAGCATCAATATCATATCTTATATTTTATCTTAATTCTCAATTGGGTATGATTATTTTTTTAAGAATAAAACAAAATTTGCAAAATATCATGGAGCAATGAATTGCAATTATTTTCTTTTTATGATAAAGAAAGTTGGGAAACTTGATAAATAAGTGAAACGAAAACAAATAAAATAAATAAATAAAGAAGGTGTTTCCATGATATGAACAAAGCTTGCTGATAACATGGATATCTCAACATTCATTGTTGTCTGCCACTAAATAAAACAGCTAGCATTTGAAAACGAAAACATTTATAGAGAGTTTAGCAAGAAAACGTTTGAAAAGGAATTTAATTTATTTTATTATGTTTCTATAAAGAATAGGATATTGTTGACTTTGTTACGTAAATAGTGTTACGGGAGATTTGATAAGACACTAGTGTGCGTGTTTTTTTTTTTAATTATAATTTTTTTTTAATTTTGTTTCTTTAAAATCAATTATTTGCTTCAATAATATTAGAGAATATTTAAAATACCCAAAATTTAAGTGTCAATGACAAACGCAACCCTATTCTTGAAAATTTATATGTCATGATCCTTTGTCGAGTGTCAGATGCACCTATCAAACACTGTCAGGCAAGATCATAATATACAAATTTTTAAGGACACGATCATTTATCAAAGAAGCCTTTAATTTGAGACTTTTTTTTTTTAAATTTTTCCCAATATTTGGAGGGAAATCAATGAAATTTTTAATTTTCTTCATAATCATTTTTACTTTTTTTTCTCCCCAATGAATGTTTCAAATATATAAAGGAAAGTTTGTAATGTTAGGATGATAATTAACATTATCTACTAGCAATATTATCGATTAGTAAGTTGCTCACCAATAAAAAAAAATTTGAGAAAAAAAGTTTAAATTCACAGTCTAAGGGCAGATTTTTTTAAATAAAAAAATGATTTGTTCATAACCTTAGCATTCCCTAACAAATACAGATTCATTTCATTTCCAAAGGTTTTACATGAAATTTCTTTTTTTAAAATTAAAATCAAAATATATTTAATAAAAAATGATTGGTAGACAATCTTTTAAGAGTAAAACTACTCTTACAAACTACTTATACAAACTCATCAATACAAACTGACGTGGCATGACGTGATTTGATAAATAAATATAGTGATTTGATAAATATATATTAATAATAAATAACATTAATTAATATGAGTGATGTGACGATCATAAAGGGATATCACATCACTTTATATATGTGAGTTTGTATAAGTAGTTTGTATGAGTAGCATTACTTATCTTTTAAAACGGAATCAATTTGTTTCTTTTGAAAATTTGAGAAAAAAATCTAATCCTATTGTAGTAGGCTTGTTGAAAATAGAATAAATTAGTGTAGCTTAGATAAAAAAAAAAAACTAAAATAAGACAAGTTATCAATAAAAAGTAGAAATATCATCCATTTCCTCATTAAAAAAAAAATCTCTAATCTATATAAGACAAGAAAATCAAAATTTCCTCACTTTCATTCCATCAATTTAGAAATCTCAGATTTCATAGCTTTCAATTCCAAAACCGTTAAAATATTTAGTTATTGAATGAGCTAGGTAGAGTGTCATATCTAACATCATCCATCAATTGAAAACGAAATATAAAAAAGAACTTCTTTTCATAGTTAAAAATTATTATAACAGTTGAGATAAATCTGTTCCATCCACTACTCACTAGTCACTGAATTTAATCATTTTTCGCTAAAATTAATGAAAAATAAATTAAAAAATCTTAAATAGATTAAAAAAATTAAAAAACCACTTGGATTACTAACAATTTCACGAAACGTCATGGGATTTCTCTAAAACTTACCTTTTTTAGATGGGTTTGAGTTCTGTAGATAAAAAAATAAAAAAATTTCAAATGTGATAAAAAATAGAAGAAATAAAAATGGCAAAAATGGGAAGGGCAATAATGACATTTCACAAAAAGCAACAATTATATGATTCTACTAACGCAATTGCACCTAACCAAGAGAAAGTATCTTCAAAACAGTGGAAAGAGAGAGGAGGAAATGGGAGTGGGTTCGAGTATTATTAATAAATAAATAAATAAATAATCAATTAGTTTGTTTATCCATTTAATTGATAAATATATTAAAAAAACAAAAAATGATAACAATTTGTCCTAATAATCATTTTTGCTTCAGTTTGTAGGCTCTCGCCGGACGAGACAACCCACCAGTGGTTGCGGCTCTTTCAAGTGACAGACAGTCTCAGTAAGATTTATTTTATTTTATGCCCATTTCTCATTTTGCCCACCTCAAGTTTACAAAATTCTTTTTAATCCCTTTTACTTTTAGAAGTTTTAGCAACCTGTCTAACTAACTTATCCTTTTCCCAAACTATTTAATCAGTTAAAAATAAAAAAGGGAAAAATAAAGAAAACAGCCAAATTGATGGGCTGTTTTTTTTGTTTTGACTAACTTATATAAATCTTTTGATTGGCTAGAAATAAACTGTTTAACACTTGTCAAACATTCAAAAAATATCTACTGAATTATTGAGCTGTCGAACTGTAATCGATATTTATCAACTACTGTCTTAAGCTTTCAAATTTTATTTAAAATGAGAGCTTATATGTCACTTAACATTAAAATTGGTTGAACAACAAAGAAACTAACATTTGAGTAAGGTTTATAACAATCCCCTAAACTTAGATTTTTTTTTTGTTATTTCAAAAAAAAAAAGAAGAAAAGAAAGAAGAAATATTCTTCCTATAATATATGTATATTATTTCCATAAAAATTAAATTTTCATTTTATATATCTTCCTATTTCAAATATAGAAAATCAATGTATTAATATGTAGTTTATAAAATGGTGAAATTAAAATCTATAGAAGAAATAAATTTATACAAAGTCCATGAAAATATTTTATAATCTTAATAACATGTTACTAGGATAAAGAATATTTTTTTAACCAAATAATACTATAGATACAATTTATTTGTATAATGAATCTCAAACAATTTAATTTGATAACTTTATTGTCTACAACCACTTTTATCCATTAATCCCATAAAATTATTTTCCGTGAAATTACATAGGCATTTATGTGAGGACGATTTTATAATGTTTCAAAACATGAAGGATTTCTAAGAAAACTTGGGGTAAAAAATGCCCTTTAATTGAGTTATAAATCTTTCTAGAGAGAGAGAGAGAGTGAGAGTCTCACTCGCTTGTGCTAGTAAGAGAAACAGAAACAACAGCGGCAACTGCAACAGATTTCATCGTTTCTTTCCTGGCTCTTTGGCTCTCTGTTTCTGCTTCTTACTCTCTACTGCTCCCTTTAACTCTACTTATTAATATTATTATGTCGTCAAATCTCCATATTTGCTCCTCTGTTAATGCTCCCACTGGTGTTACTGCTACTACTACTTTTACGGGTAAATTCTGTTTTTGTTTTTTGGGTTTTGTTTTGATTCCCATTTGGTAACTTATTGTCTACTACTTTTAGCTTTAAAAACACCTCGAGTCCCTGCTTGTTTCCCTAGATCTTTCCCATTTTCTTGGGTTATGTTCAAAATGGTGATCTGGGTATGCTTCAGTTGCTTCAACTAGGCTAAAAAATTGCTCCTTTTCATGGGCTGTGCTGGTTCATTCTTTCCAAAAATGTAAGCTTTTCATGCTTTTTAACGCTTTTGTTCAACTGGGTATGTCTCTTTTTGGAATTTTTTGGTTTGTTTGTGGAGAAATTGTTAAATAAGTAAAGAAATTTATGAGTGTTATATCTTGGGATTTTAGCTTTACAGTGGGCTGAGATGGTGATGGTTCATGTTTAGCTGAGTTCCAAAGCTTGAAATATCTACTCGTTTATGGCAGATCTTATTCCTTTTCAAGATTTTTGGTCAAAATGGTGATATGGGTATGCTTTGTTTTCTTTGATTTGATTATAAGTTTGGTTGTGTAGTTGTTAGGTGCGCGGAAATGTTGCCTTTTATTTGAAAAACTTTCTTAAAATGGGAAGTTCTGATCCCTTAAGCATTTCTTCTTTGAATTTATTTAATAGTTGAGAATACAAGAGATAAAGCAACAACTTTGAAGTGTTGAAACTTATATTTCTACTCATCTCAAAGTAAAATCTTAGATCTCATTTCTTTTTGGGAAGAAATTTGAAATGGTGATATAGGTAGATTGATTCGGGTTCTGTGGATTGTACAAGTCTATAAATTTTATATTTTGATTCTTTTGGGATTATACGTAAGGTTATGCTTGTGAAATTTTGTCAAATTTCTTGTTAGAAGACAAATTTTTTTCCCTGATATTTTCTAGGATAGGGGAGGACATGAATTTTTTTTAATCTAATTGGTGAGAGTATTACTTGAAAAATGGTGACCTCTTCTTTTTTTCAATTTTTATTTTGAACTTGAGTAATTTTTTCCTTATCTTCTTCTTGCTGGAAATGTAAGATTCTTTCTTTTCCCTCTTCCTAAGTGATTTTAGCTTTTTTTGATTGCAGAGAAATTTGTGGTGGTGAGAATTTTTGAATTCAGAATTTTTTTTTTTTTTTTTTTTTTTTTTTTTTTTTTTTTTTTTTTTTTTTTTTTGTAAGTGGTTTTGTGTGGGTGCTTTGGTTCTTTCGTTTTGGCTTGTGAACTGGTTCTCTGCATCAATTTTTGTCTCCTAATTTTTACCAATTCAGCGGCAGATCTCCCTAAGCTTCTGAAATAATGAATACTTTTCTTTAAAATAACGAATGCTCTTTCTTTAATTCTTTTTTTTTTCTCCATTTAATAGAACTGTGAAACGAGAGTTATATGAATGGTGAAGTCTGGACAGATGTTTCAGCTGAATTGTTAGTCAACGAAACATATCCTTCTTGCTGCAGGTTGTTTTCAATTAGGGGTGTACTTTGTTCCAATTACTTTTCTGTTAAACCTATTCAATTAATTCCTTAGATGCTTGTTGGCAAGAAAGGGTACTCACATGGAGCATCATTCTTAAGTATTGAGAGTTGCAGTACTCTCTCTGTCTATCTCGCAGTTTGTTATCTGGTTAAAGTTCTGCCCAAGTTCATGTGGTTAATGGATATTTAGATATGGAATCAGGAATCCATAGAAACATAACCAGTTCACCAAATCATATTTTGGGCTAACCAACTCATTTTTGTTCTTAATCCTATCTTTATAATTTATTTTATGTTTCCATTTGCATCTGGAATGACAGTGATCTGATTTTCAAAATCCTTTATCTGTGTCTGGTTATATATAGTTTCGTTAAGTTGCTCAGCTATATTTGTTGCTTTTCATTTTAGTATAAATTTACTTTTGTTTCTTTTACACTTAGTCTAGAGATATCTTATATTGTTATGTCAACTGCTTTGCTGGTTTATGATCTTTACATATAATTTTTGGTTCAGATTCTGCTTGTTGTGTTGATCTAAGTTCTACTTGATTAGCCAAGAAACTCCCATTTCCTTTGCTCATTGAAAATCTAAGATAAGATTAATTATCAAATTCTATTGCATGTCAATTGAGTGCATTGATACTACTGTTACCTGGATGATTAAATTTGAAGCTTATAGAGGAACTCTAAAACAAATTTTATTAGTAAAAATAGATTTAGATGCTTATTGATGTCCGGTAGATGATAGACAGGAAGATTTATATCCAGAGATTTTTTCTTTCTTTCTCTTTTTTGTGACTGAATAGTATTTTCTGATTGCTATTGTACTTTCTGTTCTTAGGTGGGCTGTGAAAATTGCTTCGACAATCTGCTAGTGGTTTTTAGGGTGTAGTATTTTGTGCAGTTTCATACAGAAGCTAGATGGGTTCTAGATTCCCGTCTCATCAGCTCAGTAATGGCCTTTATGTATCAGGCCGCCCTGAGCAGCCCAAAGAAAGGACACCAACTATGAGCTCAGTGGCTATGCCTTATACAGGTGGTGATATCAAGAAATCAGGAGAATTAGGGAAAATGTTTGATATACCTGTTGATGGTTCCAAGTCTAGGAAATCTGGACCTATAAATAGTGCTCCTTCAAGGTCTGGATCTTTTGGAGGTGCTGCTTCACATTCAGGACCAATCATGGCTAATGCGTCTGGTCGGGCTGGCTACAACTCCTCGGGTCCTGTTTCTTCTGGAGGCATGTCTGCTTCAACTTCAATGAAGAAGTCAAATTCTGGACCTCTTAATAAACATGGGGAACCTGTAAAGAAATCTTCTGGCCCTCAATCCGGTGGAGTAACACCTAGTGGCCGCCAAAATTCTGGCCCTCTTACTCCTGTTCTCCCTGCAACTGGTCTCATTACGTCGGGACCCATCTCTTCAGGCCCACTAAATTCATCAGGGGCGCCAAGAAAAGTATCTGGTCCTTTGGAATCAATGGGATCAATGAAAGCCCCAAGCTCTGTTGCTCATAATCAGGCTGTAACTGTCCTTAACCAAGATGAGGATTTCTCCTTCAGGAGGAATTTCCCAAAGCCAATATTGTGGTCATTGATTCTACTCTTTGTGATGGGCTTTATCGCTGGTGGATTTATTCTTGGTGCTGTCCACAATGCCATTCTTCTCATTGTTGTTGTGGTCCTTTTTGGTGCTGTTGCTGCTCTATTCGGTTGGAATTCCTGCTGGGGAAGAAAAGCCATTATTGGTTATATTGCACGCTACCCTGATGCTGAACTTAGAAATGCCAAGAATGGTCAATTTGTGAAGATCTCTGGGGTATGTCACTTTTCTCCAAATTGGCAAATTACATTTTCTGATTTTTCTGTTCTTGCCAAATCAGCACATTTCTTCTCTTTTTGTTCATTTTTCTGATTTTCTGGACTTCAATCATTGAATACTTCAAAGGCTTTTTTGGCTATTGTGACAAGAGATAAAGTTTTGAGTTCAAGTTAACTTTGCATAAAATGTTTTAAAGTTCAAAACCAGGCTCAAATGAAATTGATTAATCATAAGTTTGTTTTGGAGAATACCTTTTTGTCCTTGTGAAAGATATCTTGGTGAGAGGATAAGATGCAGGGGCAAAAAGGAGAATATGATACATGTTAACTTTTTTTTTTAAATAATTAAAGTAGAATTGATAAAACTATGTATAAGTTTTTGAAACTTTAATATTGTACGTGCTAACTGACAATGTCTTATTAATTTGTAAGAAATTCATTTATCTGGCTAGAGATATGGAGATAAATAAACTGCATATTATATAATGTGGCTTCAAATTTGGCATGTCCTTCTTGACATTTGACACTATTGATGTATATAGAGTTTACTGATACAGAGCTGATTTTTTTTTTTTTTTTTTTAAATGTGCAATAGAGGTTTGAAAATATAAATGACAATAAGGAGATTAAATTTCTTTACAATGTATTTCTTTAACATGTCTAAGTTGAAGTTGTGGCTGTTTGTACCTGTGTTTTGGTAACTTTTCACCATCTTTTTCATTTTAACTTCTTTTTTTCCCTAATAAATAAAAGGAAATACTTGATTGTAGGAGTGTGTGAGAAATTTGCTTCTAATTCAATGACAATCATCTCCGATGTTTGACCGGGCTGCTAAGGATGAGTAATTAATATTATTTTATAAAAGGGCATTTAATGTGCCAAGATTTGATTTTTGATCATAATATAATCTGCACTGCCATGTTTGTAGTCTGCTTGTTTTCTTGGTTAATTTAATATTTGGACAATAATCTAAAATATCTGTTTGTCTTTTGTTGAAGGTGGTCACCTGTGGTAATGTGCCTCTTGAGTCATCCTTCCAAAAAGTTCCAAGATGTATATATACATCCACAAGTTTGTATGAGTATAGAGGATGGGATTCAAAAGCTGCCAACCCTACACATCGTCGGTTTACTTGGGGGCTCAGGTCATTAGAAGTGAGTAATTGAAAACCTGATGTGGTAATTTTGTTTCATATTTTGTCATCTATGAAGTAACTACTCTTTGCTGTGACCTTAATTATCATGGAGAGCTTCTGTTTTTATTTTATTCTTGGTTTTAGTATTATAGCTTGCAGTAAGATCATTCATCTCTTTATCAATTGAGGAGTTTTGTGATAGAATTAAGCCTCATGCACATATGTAATAGAGATGCTGATACCGGTTATCTCGCCCTAAAGGACGTTTCCCGGTAGGTGTGCAGGATTTACTTCTTTATCTTTTTTAAGAACCTGGACTGATTGTCACCTTCCCTTATTTTTCTGCAATCTGAGTTTGATCTCTTTTTGTCCATACAAGTTGTGAACTGATGCAAGGGTGCTCATCTACCATTATCAAGGGATTCTTATATGGTTTAGGGATAAATCTTTTAGTTGAGCTGTAAGGTTTTTCATTATTTGACTCAGTTCTCTTATATACATGTTAACTTGCAGAGGCGTGCGGTCGACTTCTACATCTCTGATTTCCAGTCTGGTTTAAGAGCATTGGTTAAAACTGGGTATGGAGCAAGGGTGACTCCCTATGTTGATGACTCCCTTGTCTTTGATGTCAATCCAGCTAAAGAAGAGTTATCTCCTGAGTTCATCAGGTGGTTGGGAGAGAGGAACCTTTCAAGTGATGATCGTATAATGCGTCTGAAAGAAGGGTAAGCATGCTCTATTTGATATAATCATTTTCATGTGTGTATTCCTTTTTTTGTGGGGGCTATGGAAGTATTGTTTGGCTGAGTTTGACGGTTAATAGTTTTAAAGGAGCTCTATTAATTCAAACAATTTGATATAAAATATCATCAACAATAATACAAATCTTTTACAATTGTGTTTGTAATATAGGTATATAAAGGAAGGAAGCACAGTCAGTGTAATGGGAATTGTTCAGAGGAATGAGAATGTGCTTATGATTGTCCCTCCACCTGAACCCATCACAACAGGGTGTCAATGGATGAAATGTATTGTTCCAGCTAACCTTGACGGTATTGTATTGAGATGTGAAGATGCGTCCAAGAATGATGTCATACCAGTTTAGTAGTATGTGCATTGTAAGATTTTTCTTCTATTACTCCCTTAAGATATCTTTTTCTTTTCTTTCTTTTTTCTTTTCGTCTATTAATATTTGATGCTGGGGATGGTAGAGTTGATGGTGGTATTGAGAAGTGATGGTGATGATGATTGCCAAATGTCTGGTCCGGAGGTGTTTTTGCTATTAACTTGTTGTATAGCTCTTCAGGTTTCTTCCCATTTTTAGTTTTATTTATTATTTTTAATTTTAGGGTGTGATGGCTTTCGTGATCAGGAGGGTTTGATTGAGCAGTAGGGAGTTTTATGTGTGAGCAGATTGAGGTTATGTTAAATAGAACAAAAAATGCTAATGAGTTGTCAAGTGTATTGTCTTCTTCACTTGCAATCTGCAGGTACATGCTGGAATTTGTATATTTTTAGCTTGTTTATTTCTGCTTTCTTTGAGCTATCAGTACTACTTCACACATAGTTACAAAGTTTTTTTTCCCAAGTGATGTGACAATTGATTCGTCAATATTACCTAAATGATGAAATAATACCGGGAGTGATAATATCTATACTAAATCATTACCTTGAGATACAAAATTAGGTCACAAAACTTTGTAACTATAATATTATTCTATTCGGTTATAGTTATGATAGCCAATTATCATTACTTGGTAGAAAAAACTTGCTCTCTAATTTTAATCGTCCATGTCCTGAAAGGCTTGGCAATTATAACTTCCTATAATCCAGTTGCTGCATGCCCTAATAATAGATTTCATTGATGGAAAAAATTACCTAGATTGTGGCATAGGTAAAGCACTATGTCACACCCCGCGCGACAGGTGAACGGTTTTGTACCAAACTTGCTCGGAAGTGCGCCGAAGAATGGGATTCCGGGGTAAGTGTTATAGTGATTTGGGATCCTCGTGTCGAGAGGAACTCAAAGGCGCAAAGAATGGGCGTGGCGTTCTAGAAGTTTCTAGAATGTTCCGCAAGGTTTCGGAACATTCTGGAAGGATCCGGAAGAATCCGGAAGAATTCGGAAGGCATGAGATGCATGCGGAAGACTCAAGAAGGCTCCGGAAGAATCTAGAAGTTGGCGGAAGTGATGGAAGGTCGCGGAAGATTCCGGAAGCTTAGAGAAATATCTTGAGTCTAGAATTCTCTAGAGATGTCTAGGGTAGTGTAGACTTGTCTTGTCTTATCTAGAGTTGTATGGATATCTCTAGAGTTACTTGGCCAACAAGTAAGCTTGTAAATATCTAGGAAGGGTCTAGAATATGAATGTTCTAGGTACTTGGTTGGCCAACAGGGTTGTGAGATGTGGCGTAATGCTAGCCACACGTTGAGGAGGTGCTTGCCTATAAATAGGGGTGAGCCCTTATTTGTAAAGCGATTCGTGTTAGACTCAAGCGTTTAAGAGTCTTGTAAGCCTTGTAAACTACCTTGTGTATAGTGAATATTTCCTCACCCTAATCTCTCGTGTCCTTGTTCTCTTTCGCTTGAACCTCTCTTATAGCGGTTTAAGGCTTACTTAGGTGCACTTTGGAGTGTGTTAGCGCCTAAGGCCGCACGGTCTCCGCTTGTAAAACAATAAAGCCGTGACAGTTGGTATCAGAGCCCGGTTTGGCCGAGGTTTAGTTGAGGTTCATTGTGTGGGGTGTTGAGAACAAGTTTGGGTAGACACGATGGCAGAGATTCCGGTCGTGAGTGAGGAAAGTAGGGGGCGTGGGGAAGCTCCCATTGGAGGAAAGAAGACTCGTGGCCAAGAGAAGTCTCGTGATGTGATGAGCGCTTTAGAGACCCGAATGGTCAAGGTGGAGCTCGCCATGGCCGATACGAGGGAGAGGCTAGATAGGCTAGAGCAAGGCGTGGAACAAGGCATGGAGGAGCTCAATGGCAGGGTAGAAAGCCAAGGTAATGAGCTCAAGGAATTCATGCGTAGTTCCGAGGCCGCCACCGAAGCGCTACGTCAGGAGGTTCATGCTTTCCAAGCAAGGTTGCTGGAAGTCTTGGCCAAGGTCGAAACTCAGGTAGAGGAACTGAGTAAGGGATTGGAAGACACGAAGGCTGAGGTGGCCTTGTGCAAGAGGTCGGTAGCAAGTGGCGCTGTGGTAGCGTCACCCACACTTGCTATCCCTAGGATCGAGGCACCTAAACCCAAAGAGTATAGTGGCAAAAGGGATACCAAGGAGCTAGATAACTTCCTTTGGCACATGGAGAGGTACTTCGACGCGTTGGGGATTTTTGATGAGAGGGTCAAGGTAAACACCGCAACCCTTTATCTCATGGATCTTGCAGCTAGTTGGTGGCGTCGAAAGTATGGAGAGATTAGGAATGGCGTGTGCGTCATAGACACATGGGTGGATCTACAAAAGGAATTGAAACGCCAATTCTATCCGAAGAATGTGTCTTTTGATGCAAGAAGACGCATGAAGGAGTTGAGGCATACGCGCTCGATTTGTGAGTATGTGGAGGAATTTTCGGGGTTGATGCTCCAAATCAATGACATGAGTGAGGCAGATCTTCTCTTCAACTTCATGGACGGCTTGCAACCATGGGCGTACCAAGAGTTGCAAAGGCGGGGAGTGAAGGACGTCGCTACTGCACTCACAGTTGCAGAGACGCTTGTCGACTACCATAGAGGTGAGTCTTTTAAACACATTGAAACTCCCTACGACCATGATAGTAATGTAGAAGAGGATAGATCTCCACGTCATCAATGTCCCCACAATGGTAGAGATAGGAGACGTGATGACCATCGTAGGAGGGACAATAGGAAGGAGTTATCGCCAAACTTGAAGTGCTTCTTGTGCGATGGTCCACATTGGGCGCGGGATTGCCCAAAGAGGCACAAATTGAATGCCATGCTCCAGGAATGTGAGAAGGCACAAGAGCTAGCACACATGGGTGCTATGCAAGTCCTCAATTCCTTGACGCAAACCTCCACACCTCCCAAGCCACTAGACCGATTATTGATGCACTTGGAGGCTTGCATCAATGGCAAGACCACAAGGGTGTTGGTCGATACGGGTGCCACACATAACTTCATCAGTACAAGTGAGGCCAAGAGGTTAGGCCTTCGACTCGAGAAGGGGCGAGCACAGATCAAGGCGGCGAATGCGGAAGCCATACCCCTTGATGGAGTTGCTCATGGGGTTGAGCTGCAATTGGGTCCTTGGAGAGGTAAGGTCGATCTCTCCACAGCTCCCTTGGATGCTTCAAATATAGTGCTAGGCATGGACTTTTTGAGGCGCTATGATGTGATGATATGGCCTCGATGCAATGCGGTTTGCATCTTGAAGGGTGGTCCATGCATGCTTTCCACCGTAGCCGCGCCAAGCTCCGACACCATGCATCTAGGGGTGATGCAATTAAAGGAAGATGGTAAAGGAGTATGCGTAGAGGAGGGCTACACGGAGGGAGGCAAGATGGCGAATGAGGTTGCCAAGTACACGGGTACACAAGCAAAGGCAACCAAGAGGCAATGTAAGCATGCGAGGAGAAAGCGGCGACATGGAGGAAAGACCGCTCGCTCGCACACATTGGCACATCCTCGAAGACGCGACGAGGGCGTCACGAAATTGGGTGGGGGAGGATGTCACGCCCCGCGCGACACGTGCACGGTTTTGTACCAAACTTGCTCGGAAGTGCGTCGAAGAATGGGATTTCGGGGCAAGTGTTATAGTGATTTGGGATCCTCGTGTTGAGAGGAACTCAAAGGCGCAAAGAATGGGCGTGGCGTTCTAGAAGTTTCTAGAATGTTCCGCAAGGTTCCGGAACATTCCGGAAGGATCCGGAAGAATCCGGAAGGCATGAGATGCATGCGGAAGACTCAAGAAGGCTCCGGAAGAATCTAGAAGTTGGCGGAAGATGATGGAAGGCCGCGGAAGATTCCGGAAGCTTAGGGAAATATCTTGAGTCTGGAATTCTCTAGAGATGTCTAGGGTAGTGTAGACTTGTCTTGTATTATCTAGAATTGTATGGATATCTCTAGAGTTACTTGGCCAACAAGTAAGCTTGTAAATATCTAGGAAGGGTCTAGAATATGAATGTTCTAGGTACTTGATTGGCCAATAGGTTTGTGAGATGTGGCGTAATGCTAGCCACACGTTGAGGAGATGCTTGCCTATAAATAGGGGTGGGCCCTCATTTGTAAAGCGATTCGTGTTAGACTCAAGCGTTCAAGAGTCTTGTAAGCCTTGTAAACTACCTTGTGTATAGTGAATATTTCCTCACCCAAATCTCTCGTGTCCTTGTTCTCTTTCGCTTGAACCTCTCTTATAGCGGTTTAAGGCTTACTTAGGTGCACTTTGGAGTGTGTTAGCGCCTAAGGCCGCACGGTCTCCGCTTGTGAAACAATAAGGCCGTGACAACTATCTCTGCAAAGTTATATGGTTTCTTTATCGCAAGCAACTTTGAGTTCTTAACAAGGCTTTTTCAATCTGTGTTATTTGAGTTGGGTAATAGTAGATTTGTACTTGTTGATTTACAACCTTGATAAGCATTTCAGTGGTACAATATCAAAATTTCGAAGACAAAATAATCATGTCATGATAATAAAATAAAAATTTGAAAAATGATTATCTTAAAATTTTAAATTGAAAACTCATCAAAGGGCTGTGTGAGACAATAGTAAATAAATTAAATAAGAAACTACTTAACATTATAATTTAAATTTGTAATAAGGTTAAACTAGATTTTAAGTTATTTTGAGCTCAATACATCCCCTAATTTAGAAGGGTCTCACCTTTTTTATTCTATTTCAAATTTAAAAAAACCACTTTATTTAAAAGTTTAAACTCGTAAAAAAGTGCAGCAGCTATACTATTTAAACTCTTTTCAGCTGCATAATAATCAAGAGTAAATATTATCTTCCCAAAGTTTTGGGGCGTGTATAGAATTTGTATAAGTTTGGCTTGTTGATCTCACTGGCTTTGAGCAATTAATACAACTGCACACAAAGTTCCTATTCCAATTAACGTAACTATTGATTTGTTAATACCACTTAATTGATAAAATAACACCAAAAGTGATCATTACCATAATAAATCATTACCACGTCACTTAAGATACAAAAATTTGTATTGTAGCATTATTCTATTTAACTATAGTTTTGATAACCAATTATCATTACTTGTAACAAAACTCGCTCCAATTCTAATCACTGATGTCCTGAAAGGCTTGGCAACCGTCTCTTTCTCTCAAACCGATTGTTGCATGCCCTTCTAACAGCTCTCATTGGTGGAAAAAAGCTCGTAGATTTGTGCTTATGTTGGTTGTAGCATAGGAAGAGCACTAATGCACTCTCTTCTGCAGAGTTACATAGTGGCTTTATCAAAAGCAACTTTGATTTCTTAAAACGACTTTTTCGGTTATGTGTTGTTTGAGCGTAATAGTAGATTTGTACAATTGATGGTTGACGGACAACTTTATAATTATTTCAGTGTTACAATAACAAAATTAACAAAATTTTGAAGATAAAATAATCATTTTATAATAATATAATAAAATTTTGAAAAATAATCATCAAAGGGCATTACGAGACAATAGCAATAGATTAATAAAAAACTACTTTAACCTTATAATTTAAACTTGTAATAAGGTCTAAATTATAAAACTATAGTTTTAGCGCAATATGCCTCCATAAAGTACAAGGGTTTAACCTTCCTTACTCTATACTGTGTTAAAAAGAAAACTTGCCTTAAAAACTTGAACTTATAAAAGATAGTATTTAAATTCTTTTATGCTCAATAACCATCAAGGGGTGTAAGCAGCATTTTTCTCAAATTTCAGGGGTTTTTAACTAGTATGTAAAAATTAGATGAGACAAGTGATATTATTTCAAACTTTATGGGAGTAAAGCGAAATAATTCTTTTTATATGAACAAATATTTAATTATACATCTTGAACAAACATAATAATCCACTTTTATAAGTCCTGAACAAGGGCATTGAGTTGTGTAAACCTGTGATTCCTAGATGCTTTTTACTAAAATTAGTTATTAAAAAGAAGAAGAAGAAGAAGAAGAAGAAGAAGAAGAAAGATACATAGGAGATTGTGGGTTAAATTTGTTAATTTTAACAAAGAAAATAGAACTTGGAGAAAATAAATGATTTTCTTCTTCTTCTTCTTCTTTTTGTTTTAAGACATTAAAAAAAAAAAATTTAGTGGGTTCCTAAAGTTGACAATGGAACTTAAAAAGAAAAAAAGAGATAGATAAATAGTCAAGTGGGCACATGAGATGGAATTCGATTCGTCAATAGACATGTTGAATAGCTTGGAAGACTATTTAGGACTAAGTATAGATTTTTTGAGTCATGGTAATTGAATTCCAGATAAGATATTAACAAATGCCAGGTAATACTTGGCCAAGTTTCCAAATAGTTGAAGTTTTAAAGTCTATGTCCATGAAATGTGAACATTTGACTATTAGCATTGAATAACAACCAATTGAAAATAAGGGCAGTGGCGATGTTTATCAAATATTTGTATTTTTTTTTGTTTCGTAAAACATTTAGTTTTAGGGTTATGCTATTTCTACAAACTACTTCTACAAACTTTTTTTTTTTTTGTAACCGAGGTGTCCGGGCCAGCTTAAGCGCACCACAACTAATCTTCGGGAGAGACAAGCACGACCATTCTTCTACAAACTCACATATACAAACTGATATGGTATCCCCATATGATCGCCACATCACCGATATTAATTAATATCATTTATTATTAATATATATTTATCAAATCACTGTATTATTTATTAAAAAACATTATGCCATGTCAGTTTATATGGGTGAGTTTGTACAAGTAGTTTGTAAGAATAGCATTACTCTTAGTTTTATTAACAAAGTTGGGTTATATTTACTTGAGGTTGAAGGTCACATTTTAAAAATTTAAAATAGTAAATGAGTAAATTTTTTTATTTATTAAGATTTTTTGGTTAAATAAATATAACAATTTTTTAAATAGTAAGATGACATCTAGTATTTATTAGTTTTAAAAAATCTTAAAATTTAATGTTTAAGATTGGGAAAGCTCTATCATACAGGTATAAAATTCTTATTACTGATAATCGGAAAAAAAATAAATTGTCCGATCATATCATTAATCAATAATAATCTAAAATAAAATTAAATAATTTTAAAAGTTCACCAGTTGAACAAGGTGTTGGATTAAAAAAAAAAAAAACTTTGTTTAACCCAAGGACAATAATGATTGTCTCTCCAAAACTAAAGCTACAATTTAATTTTGAATCATCATCCTATTCTCTTTCTCTACATCCTAATTGTCTCAAAAACAAAAAGGAAATGATTAAAATAATAAACCATTGTAGGATAGAATGTCATCATCTTAGAGAATTAGATCCACTTCTTTTAATGCTTCTATTCCCACTGAAAAATAAAATATGGAAGGACATCCATCATCTGGGATCCATTTATTGGAATACTTAACATCTTATTGGAGATTTTAAAACAATTAACTATTTACATAAAAGGTTATCCATTTTAGACCAAGTTCTTTAAATACTTACGCTTCTAAGTAAAGAATATATATATATATATATATATATATATGGAAGCATATCCATCTTTTATCCATTTGCTCGAATGCTTAACATCTTATTCGAAATTTTAAAATAATTAACTATTTTAACATTAAAAAAATCATCCATCTTATATCCATGCCATGTCTTTAAATGCTTAAACTCATATTTAAAAATAAATAAATAAATATATAATTTCCTATTCAAAAACATCTATCCTAAATCTACTAGTTTATTGTTCATAAACATTTAAACAATTTAAAGAACACAAAAGTTATTAAAATAGTTTCAAATGTAACAATTATAAAAGCAATTTAAACCGTAACATAGAAACGAATGAGTAAAAGATAATTTTTTTTTATAATTTAACATAATTTTTCAAAATGCAACAAAGGAATTATAAAATCTATGAACAAGTTAAAAACATAATCTAAAAATATAAAATGAACATTATATCGATAAATTATAACATAAAATTGTAAAATAAATGTACAAAATATAATTATACTATATATCATGTAATTCAATACAATTCTACCAAATGTAATATAATAATTATAAAAGCAATGTACAATTTATAAACATAATATCAAAATATAAGAAACGTTATTTATAAATTAGAATATGACATTATAAATTTAATGTATAAATCTTAAACATAACATAGATTTTACATTTCTATAAAATTTTTCAAAATGCAACAAAATAATTGGAACAATGATGCACAAGAAGAGACATAATATAAAAATAGAAAATGAACAATTTATTAAAGAATTAGAATATGAAATTGTAAATTAAATGTAGAATAAGTAAATATAATCTCAATTTGATATAATTTTTCAAGTTGCAACAAAATCATTTAAAAATCAATGTACAATTTATAAATATAATATAAAAGTAGTATATGTACAATATACAAATAAATAATAACATAAAATTTTAAGTTTAAGAAAGAATGTGTAGGTATAATCTATGTCATTTACTACATAACACATTTCAAAATATTTAAAAAAAATTGTAAAAGTGATATCCAAGTTGTAAATAAAACATAAAAATAATATATCGACGTTTTATTTATATAATAGAACATGAAATTATGCATTTAATGTAGAATGAGTAAATATAATCTTAATAATCTAATTCAACACAAGTTTTTAAATTGTAACAAGATAATTATATATAAAAACGATGTACAATTTGTAAATATAACATTAAAAAGAATATAAATATGATACTAAGAAACTAAAATACAAATTTATAAATTTAATGTATATAAAATGCATATATGTTATTAACATAATGTAATTCAATATATCTTTTTAAAATGCAATAAAATAATTATAAAAACAATGTACAAGTTATAAACATAATATAAAGATACTAATATATGAAAAATACACTAATAAATTATCACATAAAATTGTAAATTTAATGTAAAATGTATAAATATAATCTAATCATAAAAAACAATATAATTGTCCAAAATACATTATAATAATTGGATAAATGATGTAAAACATGTAAACATAACATAAAAAGATGTGAATATTGTTTCAATAACTTAGAATATGGAATTGTAAATTTAATGTAGGATGAATAAAAAGAATATAGATTATGTAATTCAATATAAATTTTTAAAATATCATGATAATAGTAAAAGTGAAATAAAAGTTTAAATACAACATAAAAAATATATGACCATTTTATTTATAAATTATAATATAAAATAATAAATTTAATTAATTTATAATACATAAATAGAATCTAAAATATGTTATTGAACTTAAATTTTCACAATAAGAAAAATTACATATTAAATTTAAAACGCTTAAATATATATTTAAACTTTTTAATTGAAAGCTTCCATTTGTTGGTTCTTCTATAAACTTTGATTAATTTTTCTATATTTTATTATTGCATTATTTTTTATTTTAAAATATTATTTATACTTTTTTTACATTTATATATCACATTGAATAATGTTTGAATATAAGGGGTTGATTATTTTTTTCTTAAATCTAAATTTAACTTATTCTCAAACTTCATATCTTTTTATGATATTTGTTTTTTTTTACTTAAGACTTAATCTAAAACATTTTTGTTTAAATGAAAAAAATTAAAAATTTTAGCTTCTGTCTAAAAGCAAATGTCTAAATCATTTATTGCTTCTCTAATTCTCTTAAATATTTTTATAAATTTTATTTATTATATATATATATATATATATATGTATATAAAAGATTAAATAGCTAGCCAGTCGATTCTTGTAGCATGTGGCGGTAACCTGTTGTGATCTTGTTTCCATTAGCATGTGGCGGTAACCTGTTGTGATCTTGTTTCCATTAACGATTCAAAGTCACTATCATTCAAAGTCGCCAATGCCAACGATGGAAATGAAATAAAGCGGAAGAGGGACAACTGCCCTACATCTTGCTTTCAATGGCAAACCCATATATACATGTAACCGTACCACACGCTTTATCCCATTCAAGAGGCTATGGGACTAACAACTGCAGAGCCCAGCCTAGCTACGCATTTAAGAAAAAAAAAAAAAAGCTCTCCTCATCTCATTTTTTTTAAAGATTAGCGGTGGAACTATGTTATGGCTTAAGAAGGCCGGAGCCCCTACTGATTTAAAAAAAATTCACAATAACCCCTATGTGTAAAATGGATTATGTGATGAAAAGTGTTTTTGACCTCCCTAGATGTTTGAAAATTTTAATAACCCTTAAATCTTAACCATTCTGTGATCAAATTTCTTTCGCTCCTTCCAAGTTCATATTTTTTTAATTATAATAGAGTTATCATATCATAATAGATATATAGTGATGCGTTCGAAACTAGCAAGTATACTAGTCGCACAAATAATAAAGTGATGAGTAAGATATCGTTCCCACGAGGATTGATTCTAATTAAATTTGTTATTCGAAAGCAAAAACAGAATAAATGGGGGGTTTTGTTAGTTGATTAACTAAACTTAATGCAAATGCAAAAGAAGAATAACACAATGCAAATTTAAACGGATTGAAAAATCAATGAGTGAAACCTGGTTAAGGGATCCTTCTCTACCACAAGATATGGATTTGTGAATTAATTGTAGAATTGTCATCCAATTACACCATTGAAATTATCAACCGTAGATAACAACAAGCTCTGTTATCCCAATCTTTCCTTACTTTGTTGTTAAATAAAACAGACTCTTTATTTAATCTCTATCCATTAAACAACCTAGAACAAGCTCTCTAAATTTAATTCAATGAATGCATTACGATAAGAAAGATAGGTTGATCTAAGCAATAAACACACAAGCTCGGATTATTTAACTTAGGTTGTATTCTCCAATTGCAATCTCTGATCACAATTTTGCTACTAAGGATTAGAAATTCAAGACAATTACGGATCAAGATTTCTAGTCTAGCAATAGACAACAACCAGATTATATTCAGTTGGCCATTCCAAATACAATCCAGCAAGCAATCATAAGCATTAGATATAGGAAAATACAAGCAACTTCAATTAGAGAATTGGATAACAACTTCTTGCACAATCAACTTACAAAAACCATATCAGGGGCTTTGAAATCACCCTCAACCAATTCAGATTCAGTTACACATGTTTAAGAACGTGGTAAATACAATACAACATGGAGACATTCCAGAAAATGAAAGGGAAGGGAAAAACTTAGCAAATTTGATGTAATTCTCTTTGGATTGTAGTTCTTCCTCTTTTCAAGCTTCCTTTATCCTTCAAGAACTCTAGGAGATGAAAGAATTCCAGCTCTGCAGCCTCCACCACGTTCTCCCCTCTTCCAGTTATGAAAATAAAACCCTAAAATATATTTATATACTCTGCTACAGTAACCTGCTACAATGTCCCGTATTATACATGCTACAGTGATTTGTGGAATTACATTTCTATACCTCTCACACTGTTTTGATTACAACTTTTGGTACACTGAATGGATTTATAAACGTAAATTTCTCCAGAAAATAGACTTCGAGAGCTTTCCAACGGTATATAATATGTCATCGGGTTCATTGTATATCAATACAATTAAATCCGAGAAGATGGTTGACTAGCAGAGGTGAAAATGAAGGGTTTTACTCCATTTTTGTGCAAGTTGCTCCAAAACTGCTACAAACATCAAAACCACACAAAAACATAAAAATACCAAGGAATATAGCAAAGAAACATGGACGAATTGATATAAAAGATACATAAATAGACACCTATCAAATTCCCCCACACTTAGACTTTGCTAGTCCTCGAGCAACTAAAATGATACGAAACAAAACTAAACCGAAACAGAATCAAAGAAAAATTAAAACACACAAATGCTTCAACTTGCAAATAGGCCTCAAAGATTGTACTTAATTATAACCCAAGGAAAACTTCAAAATAATGCACTTGATCAAGAATTTTATCTCAAAGATTAGTTTCGCTTCACTTCAATTCCTCAAGTGTGTGTGTGTAGAGCCATTCTCACCTAATCACTTGTAACCCGGATGAGTTTATGCATAAAAATGAATCATATTTAATAGTAAAGATGTGTGTATAAATGAACTCCATAGGCCTGCTTTTCAAGTCACTCTATGTAGACATGTACAGCACCAAGGATCAAGTAGGACTTTATTAAGCTTGTAACGTTTGGCTTGGGTGAAGGTATGATCAAGGATAATAATTTGGCTCAAATCACCCACAAACACATAAATCATTCAAGATTATGTAAAGCTCAACCCTATAACACAACTTTATTTCAATTCATCAGGTTACTCTCCCAAACTTATTTAGAACACTCAATCCTTTTTTTTTTTTGTAGAAAACAAAAGAAACTACACCCCCACACTTTGTTGTTTCATTCTTTTTAAAAATATAAAAGGGTATAGATCTCTTTTTCTTCTCTTTTTTTTCTTTTTTTTTTACACTTCCCCTTTTTTTCTTTTTTTACACTTCCCCTCCCCCACACTTAAACAACACATTGTCCTCAATGTGTAAGTACGGGGACAAGAAGTACAGATTGTTTTTTTTTCTTTTTTTTTGGTTTTTTTTAACAAACACAACAGAACTCAATTGCATTGCTCATGGCATAACCAAACCTCCTCTAACTTCCCAAAACCAGAACAGAACTCAAAATGTAATTGTGAATGATTTATATGCTCATAGGTAAGGGATCAACTGTTTAGAAAAAAAAATTTATTTGAGGTTAGGAAATCTTTTAGTGAGTTAACAAGGAAAAAGGCTTACAGAGGCTCAAAGGGTCTAGGGATCAATTTCAGTCAAGGTTGGCTATTAAGGCTCAAACGGTCCAAAGATGGCCTAAATCATTTCCCCAATGTTGCACAGTCTAGGATTTCGCCTCGAGTGACCATCAAACAAGTTCTAGAATTCATTGAAATCTGAAGAAACATTTAAATTACATAAACTTTCTCTAAGTGAACAAATAACTCAGTGATAATAGCTCAGTGCTCAATGTTGTGCAAGGAATCAAAGGCAAAGCGAAAACCAATAAACATTTCAAGCACACAGATCCATGCATTATTTATCATTTTCCAAGGGTTATTCTTAATTCAATCATTATCTTATCATCGACCCACAAAATGCAAGAAAAGAGGTACGTGGCGTTGTTACACCTGAGTCAAGATTGTATATTTCAACAATCCTTAGGACCAGTAGCCCGCAGACTTAAGGTTTCCAGCCTATATACCTTTATTAGAAAGATCAAAACAAGAAACAAGACACTTCAAACAACATGAGATAAACAACTAAAGATTTATTTCGAGAGAATGCGTTTCAAGGGTTAAAGAAACCCCATATTCTGCCATTCTCAGGTTTTTCCACAATTTTTTTTTAAATCGAAACTGATAAAGACGAAAACACATAACTACTCTAAATTACGTAAAACTAAACTTACTCAAAAAATAACAAAGTCCAACAAGTCAGCAAACACAAACAATTCAGTTAGAATGGGTCTAAAAAGTTTAGAAGTTAGCCTCCTTATTCAGCCATTATGGATTAAAGAAATCCAGAATGCGTTTCAAGAGAACTTGAACTTTTTAAGCCACCACTCTAAAATCCGAGATTAGAAAATATTACCTGGGACGAAAGAAATAACCTGAAAAAGCTCAAAAGAAACGACATGAAAAATCACAAATAAACACACTAAAAAGAAAAGCAAACAAAAACGAAGCAAACCAGCAAATAGAGATTACAGATGGAGTGTTAAATCTAGTTGACGCCTTTTATTGCCTTCTCCAAACCAATTTATTCGAGCCATTGTTGGGTCAGGCGAATAGACGAATTCTTGTAGTTTGTCAATTAACTCCCCTGCAGTTGAAGCTGTAACCAGCATTTGCCTTGCTGACGGTGAGATGAAATTTTTTTCTACAGCTTGATCAAGAAAGGACAACAAACCATTAAAAAAATTATTAACATTTAACAAACCAATGGGTTTCCGATGGATGTTTAGCTGTGCCCAAGAGGTGATTTGAAATATCTCCTCTAATGTACCATAACCACCCGGCAAAGCTATAAATGCATCGGACTTAACAACCATATGTGCAATACGCTCATGCATACTAGAGAACTGTAACTCTTCCCCGATTGTGTTGCCTACGATATCTCGTACAGCTAATGGTTTAGGGATAATGCCGAGAACTTTGCTCCCTCCTAGGGATGCAGCTGTCGACACACACCCCATTAGCCCAAGACTACCCCCTCCATAAATCAAATGAATACCTCTCGCAGCTAATGTCCTCCCAAGATCAAGAGCTGCTGTTGTAAACTCTCCATCTCTACCAAATTGCGATCCACAAAATACGCATATATTTTGGAATCGCCGAATTGGTGTTTGCTCCATTTCTACAAGTGCTCTAAACTCGTGTAAGACAATGATGCATGTTAGGTATTATGCGATTCAAGTGCAAGACAGGTTATAAAATGACATTTGAAAACATGCAGAATGGATATATACACACGTAAAACTCTCAAATTTGACACATGGGGACATAATTTCAGTGGGGGTTGTTCGATGTAGATTGATCGCCCTGAGATTTGAAAAAATAGATATGCTTTCGGTGGGGTTTGACAAAACCTACACATTTGTCTCCCACGTGAAACATGAAAAATGGAGATATACTTTCGGCAGAGGTTGACGAAACCTCCACACTTGTCTCCCACGTGAAGCATTAAAATTGGAGATATACTTTCGGCGGAGGTTGAAGAAACCTCCACACTTGTCTCCCACGTGAAGCATTAAAATTGGAGATATACTTTCGGCGGGTGTTGACAAAACCGCCACACTTATCTACCACGTGTGCCTATGTCATAAGGTAGTCATATGGTTTGTCAAAAAGAAAACTTGAAATTAAAACAAACAAAATCAACAAACAACAACAACACGAAAACAACATTGATAATCAGATCAAACAAAACAAGAAAAAAATAAAATTTGACAACAACAACACACATTGAAATATACAAGTAGTTGTGATTGTGGCTCACATCTTCCTCTGGTTTTACGTCCAGTAACGGCTGAAACGCCTTCTATGAGTCGGGGATTTGCTTCCCATCCAGTTTTCTTATAAACTGGCAAAAAGGGTCGTTTTTAGTCAGATTCCCTAGACTATAACACTGCAATTCATCACGAAATTGTGTCCATAGATTAAGCAATTCACGCTGAACAAGTCCACAAGAATGTGACTCGAGAGTTAACAAAACATTATCCAGCGACTCATTACTCAAACCATTCTTAATAAATGAAAGTTTATCTTCTCTATTCCTGGACACAAAACCTAATGAACGACAAGTCTGGTTACAATTCCATCTAGCACATTTATAACATACTTGTAACCTTTTCGCTCTTCGCCTCTTGGCGTAGTAGCTCTTTCCTAGACCAGGCATGTATTTTGCGAGATTAATGTCAGGCTCATCGGACAATCTCACCTTGGCTTCGATAAGCCATCGGATATCAGCAGGCACATTTAGGAGCATCAACGCCCAAAGTCTAGTCATCCGTACTTTATAAATTTTGAACACAGCATTTTGAGGAAGTGAAGGGAAAATATTTACGAAGGTTCGATAGAAAGATATCGGCATCCATTGAAGAGAAGAAAAGGAGAGATATTACCGATAATGCGATTGAGTCTGTTCTTCTCTAAGATGTGCACGTTTCAAACCGTCGGGCAATGGCTTCAGCTTTCGTTTAGATGTTTCCTCAAGCTGTTGCACAAATGAGCTCAAAGCATAGAATAATCAAATTAAACAAAAGGAAGGAAAAGAAAAGAGCAGAAACGAAACTAAAGATACATAAAAGAGATAACAACACAATAGCAAACAAAAGTAAAAAACAAGTAAAAGAAATATAAAAACAAATAAGACAGATGGCAAAGAGAGATAAAACCTGATCAATTTGATGACCTACGAAAGGAATCTCCTCGAGACATAAAAATCGATCATTATTACCTTATTTTTATTTTTCTTTTCTTTTCTTTTCTTTTATTTATTTTTCAAAAACATTGGGTTGCCTCCCAGTAAGCGCTTGATTTAACGTCCTCAGCCCGACGTTGGTTCTATCATGGGAGGGTCAAATCTCCGCTGTGCTTCACTAATGGGCTTGGATCCTTCTTCCAACAAGAATTGGTGCATGCATATGGCTGGGCCTTGGATGTTAGCAATCGTCCACCCAATAGCTGTTTTGTGGTCTGTAAGTTTTTGGACGAGTTTCTCTTCTTGTATTCGTGCAAGGCCCATTTCTATTATAATTGACAAAGGATCATTCTCACTCAAGAATCCATGCCTCAAATGATCTGGAAGAAGCTTAAGCTCCAAGGCAGGGGCTGTCATCACAGAAGAAAGAATTTTCTCATTAGATAAAGGAAATTAAATGTACGAAACATCATACCTATTTGTGGTTATTGCTATGGTCTCATCTAAGCTTGCCACAACTTCCTCCATTTCTTTGGACACTTGTATCAAAATTTCTGACTCCTTAGAATTTTCTGTCCCTATTTGCTCATTAATAGCTATATCCAATCCATTCTTGCGAGTTAACTCAAAACAGTGTTGTGGCAGAGAATTAGTAACATCAACTACAAAAACAGAATATAAGTCATTAGGGTACCTCATTGCCTCAAAAATATTGAAACGGATCACCTTGCCATTAAACACTATGGCGAGAGTGCCATCATGAACATCAATCTTTGTTCTAGCAGTTTTCGAGAATGATCTCCCCATAAGAATCGGTGTTGGATTAGGAGATGTCTCATCCTCTATTTCAAGAACATAAAAGTCTACTGGGAAAAGCAATTGATTCATCTGCACAAGCACATCTTCCACAACTCTTTTTGGTATATGCATTAAAACGATCAGCAATTTGAATGGTAATACCAATTTCGCAACAAAAGGTCCAAGATTTAAAGAAGCATAAATAGAATATGGCATGATGTTAATAGATGCTTCTAAATCTAACATAACTCTTTCAAACTTGGTTTTACCAATGGTGCATGGCATGGTGAACGTACCTGGATTTTTGCACTTTGGAGGAATTTTCCTTGCAATACAGCTGAAACATCTTCCCCCACACTTACTTTCTCATTTCTTTTTAACTTTCTTTTGCTGGTGCATAACTCCTTGAGACATTTTGTATAATGAGTGATGCATTCGAAACTAGCAAGTATACTAGTCGCACAAGTAATAAAGTGATAAGTAAGATATCGTTCCCACGAGGATTGATTCTAATTGAATTTGTTATTCGAAAGCAACAAATAAACTAAATGGAGGGTTTTGTTGATTGATTAACTAATGAAATATAATGCAAAAAGAATAACAAAACAGAAAGTTAATTGAGTGAAAAATCAATGAGAGAAAACTGGTTAAGGGATCCTTCTCTACCACAAGATATGGATTTGCGAATTAATCGTAGAATTGTCATCCAATTACACCATTGAAATTATCAACCGTAGATAACAACAAGCTCTGTTATCCCAATCTTTCCTTACTTTGTTGTTAAATAAAACAGGCTCTTTATTTAATCTCTATCCATTAAACAACCTAGAACAAGCTCTCTAAATTTAATTCAATGGATGCATTACGATAAGAAAGATAGGTTGATCTAAGCAATAAACACACAAGCTCGGATTATTTAACTTAGGTTGTATTCTCCAATTGCAATCTCTGATCACAATTTTGCTACTAAGGATTAGAAATTCAAGACAATTACGGATCAAGATTTCTAGTCTAGCAATAGACAACATCCAGATTATATTCAGTTGGCCACCCAAATACAATCCAACAAGCAATCATAAGCATTAGACATGGGAAAATACAAGCAACTTCAATTAGAGAATTGGATAACAACTTCTTGCACAATCAACTTACAAAAACCATATCAGGGGCTTTGAAATCACCCTCAACCAATTCAGATTCAGTTACACATGTTTAAGAACGTAGTAAATACAATACAACATGGAGACATTCCAGAAAATGAAAGGGAAGGGAAAAACTTAGCAATTTGATGTAATTCTCTTTGGATTGTAGTTCTTCCTCTTTCCAAGCTTCCTTTCTCCTTCAAGAACTCCAAGAGATGAAAGAATTCCAGAGCTGCAGCCTCCACCACGTTCTCACCTCTAAGTTTTTAAATAAACCCTAAAATGTGTTTAAATACTCTGCTACAGTGAATTGCTACAGTGCCCCGTATTATACATGCTACAGTGACTTGTGGAATTATATTTCTATACATCTCACACTGTTTTGATTACAACTTTTGGTACACTGAATGGATTTATAAACCGTAAATTTCTCCAGAAAATAGACTTCGAGAGCTTTCCAACGGTATATAATATGTCATCGGGTTCATTGTATATCAATACAATTAAATACGAGAATATAACTGACTAGCAGAGGTGAAAATGAAGGGTTTTACTCCATTTTTGTGCAAGTTGCTCCAAAACTCCTACAAACATCAAAACACACAAAAACATAAAAATACCACGGAATATAGCAAAGAAACATGGACGAATTGATATAAAAGTAATACATAAATAGACAACCTATCAATGAGGTACTTGCTCGATAGCATCCAGAAGTGGTATATTTACCTCGATTTTGTGAGAAGTTTCCAGGATTTCTTGTTCTTGTTCCTCCTTCTTCGATTTTGTGAATCTACTAGGAAAAAGTGGAGAAGAAACATATGAAGGAATGGGAGTTATAGGATTTACCTGAGAAGTCAGTGTTTTGTTCATGGTGGAAGTGGTGTCATCTCCTTCATCAGTTTGTGATTTACTTTGGTAGGACATCTAATTGCTCTCCATTTTGCAAAGTTATCGCACAAGAATTCTCTCTTGGATTGATCACCGTTTGACAAGATAATTCTTCTAAGCCTTGCCCTCGAATTTGCTCATATGCTAGTGCCAATTGTCCCATTTGATTTGCCAGGTTTTGGATACTTGCCCCAGTTCCTGCTGGAATTGCATTGTGTTAGTGGCAAGTGCATTAACAATATCTGGAGACATACCTGAGTTTTCTGGAGCTGGTTGTGGTGCTGGTTGTGGCATTGGTGGTGGTTGCATTTGAAATGGTTGCTGCACTCTAGGTTGATTAAAACCTTGTGGCTGATTTGGTATGGCATTTGGGATGATTGGTTGATAATTCCAGTAACTGAAATTAGGGTGATCTTCCTATCCAGCATTGTAAGTGTTAGAGAAGGGATCATACCATTGCCTTGTTTGTCCTGGAAATCCATCCATGGCATTGGCTCGTTCCATATATTCTTCTTGTAAAGTTGGATACATGTCGATTGGATGCTCCATCGTAGAATATATCCCACATTCATAAGATTTTTGCATATCTCCTGCAGCCATGTTTTCCACAAGAGAGGTTAGCTCAGAAAGTTGTTGTTTAATGTTCTGAGTGCTTACCTCATTTACACTCCAATGTAATTGTGGCTCAAATCGGCTACTGAATTGTTGGAAGTTTACTGCCATGTCGGCTAAACACAAACAATCAAAAAAGAAAAACAAACAAAATACGAATCAACAATGAAAACAAAATAACAAATCGATTAGCAAATCAATCCCCGGCAACGGCGCCAAAAACTTGATGCGTTCGAAACTAGCAAGTATACTAGTCGCACAAGTAATAAAGTGATGAGTAAGATATCGTTCCCACGAGGATTGATTCTAATTAAATTTGTTATTCGAAAGCAAAAACAGAGTAAATGGGGGGTTTTGTTGATTGATTAACTAAGTGAAATAATAATGCAAACGAAGAATAACAAAACAGAAAGTTAATTCGAATGAAAAATCAATGAGAGAAACTGGTTAAGGGATCCTTCTCTACCACAAGATATGGATTTGCGAATTAATCATAGAATTGTCATCCAATTACAGCATTGAAGTTATCAACCGTAGATAACAACAAGCTCTGTTATCCCAATCTTTCCTTACTTTGTTGTTAAATAAAACAGGCTCTTTATTTAATCTCTATCCATTAAACAACCTAGAACAAGCTCTCTAAATTTAATTCAATGGATGCATTATGATAAGAAAGATAGGTTGATCTAAGCAATAAACACACAAGCTCGGATTATTTAACTTAGGTTATATTCTCCAATTGCAATCTCTGATCACAATTTTGCTACTAATGATTAGAAATTCAAGACAATTACGGATCAAGATTTCTAGTCTAGCAATAGACAACAACCAGATTATATTCAGTTGGCCATTCCAAATACAATCAGCAAGCAATCATAAGCATTAGATATGGGAAAATACAAGCAACTTCAATTAGAGAATTGGATAACAACTTCTTGCACAATCAACTTACAAAAACCATATCAGGGGCTTTGAAATCACCCTCAACCAATTCAGATTCAGTTACACATGTTTAAGAACGTGGTAAATACAATACAACATGGAGACATTCCAGAAAATGAAAGGGAAGGGAAAAACATAGCAAATTTGATGTAATTCTCTTTGGATTATAGTTCTTCCTCTTTCGAAGCTTCCTTTATCCTTCAAGAACTCTAGGAGATGAAAGAATTCCAGCTCTGCAGCCTCCACCACATTCTCCCCTCTTCCAAGTTATGAAAATAAAACCCTAAAATGTGTTTAAATACTCTGCTACAGTAACCTGCTACAGTGTCCCGTATTATACATGCTACAGTGATTTGTGGAATTACATTTCTATACTTCTCACACTGTTTTGATTACAACTTTTGGTACACTGAATGGATTTATAAACCGTAAATTTCTCCAGAAAATAGACTTCGAGAGCTTTCCAACGGTATATAATATGTCATCGGGTTCATTGTATATCAATACAATTAAATCCGAGAAGATGGTTGACTAGCAGAGGTGAAAATGAAGGGTTTTACTCCATTTTTGTGCAAGTTGCTCCAAAACTCCTACAAACATCAAAACCACACAAAAACATAAAAAAACCAAGGAATATAGCAAAGAAACATGGACGAATTGATATAAAAGTAATACATAAATAGACACCTATCATATAGGCTCAAAAAAATTTATTTCATTTAATTCAACTAATTATTTTGTTTTAATATCTAGCTTACCTTTTGTCTACGTAAATGATATTTTTATTAATTAAAAGACACATAAATTGAAGACATAAGATAAAAATTAAAAGTAAGATAATTTTTTTGGTTAATCTTTTTTAAACTTATAATTATACTTCATTTTTATAGTTTAGTTTGAGAGTTGATAATTTGTTTAAAGAATATAAAAGGTCTTTTATTCTCTTAAAATTTACATGAGTATGTACTATTGACAAATATTTATTTGAATTATGTAATCTATATCTATGCACAAGATTTCAGAAAAAGGTTGTATTCTATATTCTTGATGCATAATTAATTTAATAAAATTATCATGTTTTCTTTTTCCTTGTACATTATACAAACTTAATAAAAATTTATTATACTTTTATGAACAGGGCTTTCATCCCGCCAGTGATTATAACCATTAACCATGACATTGTGTCAAAGCCCAATAAGGACCTAAGGGAACACGAAACAAGCCACAAAGGCAAGCCTAGAGAATGAAATGGAGTTGCCACCCATGTGCTAACCATGAGAAAACAGTGAGTGATAGCAGTCCAATCCCTCGCTTTTGGATCTAAACTACCTTCACCCTTTTAGAGATGGGTTCATGAAATTAGGTATGAGATTAAATCTCGTCGAGATGTGAATCCGACCTCCACTCGGGTTTACTAAGTCTAATGTTTTTATTATATCAATGTTTACTCCATGGATCCTAATCATTTTAACACACAACTCATTTTATCTTTGTTTAGCATATGAGGTGAAAGCATATTATACATGCAAAGAAAGAGGGAGGAGAATAGAATTACGTTAAAGGAAAAAATGGGGTAATGGGGAAAGTGATTACATCAATTCTAATCAATGCATGAAAATAAGAGAGCAAAAGTAAAACTTGTGGAAATCATCCACTTAAATCCTTCAATCGATAATAACAATGAATGAATGAGCAAAACACATAAATAAACTTAAATATTGAAAACAATTTATGCTTAAATTAAAGTACAAAATAGATGAAATCTAATCAAACAATAGATCCCTGACGCCCAAATTTGAGTCCACCTATTACTCACCAGATTTCAATTCATAAAACACGAAGAAGACAAGAAAATAGCATGGCATTTGTTCAAACGATAAGAAACTCCTAAACATGCAATCTAAACACCACATCATATTCACACCATTCTCATGCAATATAACAAAAAATAACATAATTAACATAGCAATGTAAACGAACATGAGAAATGAGATACTATCAAAGTAATGACTCATCAACAACAATTATAAGTCTACCATTACTTTTCAACTCTCATTAATCAAGAATAAAAGAAGAAAGAAAGAAAACATGCATATTTCTATTTAATCATGATTCTAGAAAGGAACAAAACATGTATAATCAAATCATAAAAAATTACACCTAGAACATGTTCCTAACAATGGCATCCCATATATTTAACATAGCATAGCACATAACCCAATCATAGCTCCTATCAATGTGATGATCTCTCACCATCAATTGTGAGTCCATCATCACATATTAATGAACAGCAAAATGAAGATAAGAGTAGAGGAAGAAATCATGTCACGACACAAAACATAGCTCATTTCAAGGTAATGGTCCCTCACCATCAATTGTGAGTCCACCATCACATATCCATCAACAACAAAGAAGAAGTAGAAGAAGAACAGATGATAATGGCATAATAAGAGTTTAAAAACAACATTTAATCTTAGCATGATTCTAACATACATAGCATTATAGCATTCATTACCGAAACATGATTCTAAAATAACATAAATAACCTAAGCACGATTCTAACATACATAGGCCTAGGTCATGCATTCTAGCATACCAAACACATAAATAAATAATGCTAAACATGCATCCTAAGCAAGCAAACAAGCATAGAAACAAACATAGGATCTCCTCAAGACTTACCTGGATTCTGGCACTGCTAGAAGCAAGATCGTCACTTTGACAGGCAGAATAATCCAAAAGGCAATGCTAGACACCAAAAACTCCTTCAAGAATCACCACAGGAAGACACCCAAAGTCCCTCAATTTCCTACTCTCTAGACTCTCTAATAACACTCAAATGGTGTGAGAATCAATAGATTTCATTGCCAAGATGAACAGTGATGGGTTCCTTATATAGCTAATGCATGGGCACATAAAATGATGCATAAGTAATGTGGGCTTCATGACAACAGGCGTGCGCTTGTCTCTTAGGTGTGCGCCTATTGTAATCTAGTCGACAGGTTGCGCCTCTCTATAAGTACAAAACCTTATTTTGGGATATGTGCACCGTTTGATGGAAAACCCTAGAGTGCCTATCCCTAATTTGACTTTGGGTTCTCTATAAACTTTGATTTTAGCCTCCCAATTGTGTTTACGAACTGTTTCCCATACTTTCTCCCTATTTTGGTTTCACTGTTGGAGTTTTGGTGCCTCTTTGATCAAATTCTGCATCTGATTAGTGTATCAGACTATCATTATTGAACATCTAAACTATAAGCCAAATTCTAGTACTTATAACTTTCACTCTTGAGCAAGCCTGCCAGCCAAGATCTAGATCTTGCATTCGCGATGGCTATGGATATATGTTATTTATTAAACAACTAACTAATAACATCAGAAAAGGACTTTATTAATTTGTAATTTGATGAAATTTCCATCTATATGTAACTGCTTCTATCATGCTTCAACATTCTTCACTCTTTCATGCCTGGCGAATTCTATTAACCCAGCTGGGGTCAGCATGTCCAAGTAGCTAGTAACAAATCAAAATAAAAAATAAAAGAGAAAAAGGGAAATTTACCAAAGGGAGCAAGAGCATCTTGTAAGGCTGGAAGCCTTATTTTTATTTTGAATTCGTAAGGGAAGCCTTATCTTTATTTTCTATTTATATGAATTGCCTATTTCCCAGAGGGCCTTGCATGTTTAGCCAAAAGAATCACATATGGGAAATTTAATTTGCTGGACCATAGTACTACATCTTGGTTTTGAATGTACATATGACGAAATTAATCATGGTGTTCTTTGATTTTAAGATTTTGGGGTCTATGGTTATGGTTTTGTATAGGTAGGACTAGGAGCCCTAAAAATATAGAAAATTAATGGCCACGAAATTTGAAAGGGGGAGATGAGCCACCTTTGTGATGTGAACACAAGAAAAGCCCTCTTGTAAAATGTTTACTACTTCTAGGGGAGAGAAATTAAGATAGCAAAGACCTTTTAATTAATAAAAGCAAACTAAAGATACATATGTCTTAAACTGGCTCACCGGAAGAATATCAAAGCATGCAGGTGAGATGAGAGAACAAACAATAAATGCGAGAAAAAGATAAATGTCAATGAAAAGTCTGAGGAGATCGATAACCTCCAACACTTTTGTTTTAGTTTCTTTCTTTTTGCTTCGATTTTGTCGTTTACTGTTTTTTTTTTTTTTTTTAATTTGACTGATAGAGATGGGAATTTGCGGGGAAAGCAACAGTACGTTAAGTAGAAAAATTAAATAAATATTATGATTAATGGTGCACATAAATATTATTGAATTTGAGTCACCTTTAACAGCGCCAAGGTTTGGGATAAGGGTTGAACTAAGGATCACTTAATTAATATGTTCAATATAAACCACTTAACTAAAATGATGAAAGGTAACATGGAGCTGTAAAACATTTATTTAACATTAAAACTAAAATAAAATCTACCCTTATTTTAATTTTTTAAAATTAAATCCATGAATAAATAATATGAATTAAATAATAGTAAAATTATTAATTTAAAAAGTTAAATGTAGAAATATCAATGAATCTATAAATTTTAAAATAATGATAAAAAAATAAAATTTTTAACTTTACAAATATCAATTTTGAAATGTATATATCAAATCTACAACATATTTCTTATATTTTTAGGTATAAATTTTAAAATATATCTTTTATAATTTAAAAATATCTATTTTATCATGCCTTAAAATATTTTTAACTTTTTAAATTAATATTTTTGCTATTATTTAATTTACATGTTTAATCTTAACTTAAATCTAAAAAATAAAATAAATCTAGATTTTATTTTATGTTTAATGTTAAATAAATATTTTTTCAGGTTCATGTTATCATTTATTAATTTGGTTGAGAGGTTTACATTGAGCATGTTATTCACCTAATCCCAAGTTTGAGTCAAGCTATTACCAAAGAATTTTTCTATAGAATTTTTCTATTTACCTTGGGGGTGTTAGTGTTTTTCTCCCCTTGTTCGGATGAAGACCTCAATATGATTGCATAGTGCATACACACCATAATCAACACATTATAAAGTGGATTAAAATTATAATTCAATTTACTCTTTGGATATTACCCATTTTATCTGTTACAAAAGCAACAACTATGGGCTGAAAATTTTCTATATAAGGGCCCTAGCTAGATGAACGAATGGGAAGTAATTCCTTCTCAGTTGTAACACCGCTAAAAACGAGATTGTGCTTGTTACCAATGGGCGTTAGTTCCAGGTCGAAGTAGTCAAGAGTCTTATGTGTTGCATCGAGATATTTATTTAATTCCTATCAAAACTGGGTATTATAGATATGAACACTTAAATTCTGGAGATTTTGAGAAATAAACAATTTCACAGCTCAATAGTATTCTATTCTTCATTCATTGATCATAGAGAACTTAGGATAAAACCTATTCGTACACTTATTAACAGATCAAGGCTATTGAAAGAACTATCCTAACAAACTCTGATGTGGCAAATTCTAAAATTCTACTAACACCTAGGCAATACCAACTGACTTATACAAAGAATAAAACAAATATAATCATAATTATGCTAACAGTTTAGCTAAATGGACTAATATAACACTCATGACTTGTCTTAACATCCCCATTCAAACTAAAGGGTATATCTGTAACCCCTTGTTTTTATCTAAGCTGAATAAACCTAGAAGTTGATAATGGTTTTGTCATGCTATTTGGAAGTTTATCACAAAAGGGTACACGCCTCATTTCTAGCAAATTTTGTAGGGCTCTGTCTCTAACAAAATGAAAATCAATTTCAATGTGTTTGGTGCAGGCATGATACACTGGATTGGCTACAAGTGCATTAGTACTTGTGTTATCACACCACAAAACAGGACAAGTAGCAAGAGAAACTTGGAGTTCTTGTAAAAGTGACTAAATTCATACAATCTCGGCATTAACTTGGGCCAGAGCTCTATATTCTGACTTAATACTAAATCTTGAGACAACTGATTGTTTCTTTTATTCCTAAGCAACAAGAGATTCGCCTAAGAGCATACAATAGCCACTATTTGATTTTCCATCTTTGGGACTACAGACCCAATCTGCATCTGAATACCCTATGAGCAAAATACTATCTGTTGGCTTGATATGTAATCCATAGATTGTTGTCCCTTTGAGATATGCCTTAAGACTTTTGATTGCCTTCCAATATATAGAGGAAGGTGCTTGCATATATTGACTGAATTTATGTACAATATAAGTAATGTCAGGTCTAGTGAGGGTAAGTTATTATAGGGAGCCTATGACACTTTTATAAAATGTTGTATTTGAGAATAATTTTGGAGACATATCAAGCTTGCCAATAATAGCAGGAGTAAGACATCATTTGAGGTTCATCATCTGTAATTATTGTAGTTCATCAAAAACATATTTGGACTGGTTCAACTATATTCTAGCTGCATCCCTTCTTGCTTCAACGCCTAGAAAGTAATGAAGTTCACCTAAATCCTTTAAACTGAAATTTTTGTTTAGTTCATAAATAAACCTCTATATGCAATCTATATCACTTCTTGTTAATATTGTATCATCAATATTTATCAATACTAGATCAATTTTCCATATTCTTCAAATATAAACAAAGAAGAGTTAGCTTTAGAATTAAAAAACTTCCACTCCAAGAGTGTTTGTCTTAACTTGTCAAACTAGGCCCTTGAAGCTTGCTTGAGACCATAGAGAGTTTCATTTAACTTGCACAATAGATCAGGCCTCTTTTTTATCTTTGCATTCCTCAGGTTGCTTTATAAAAGCAGTTTCTATCAAGCTACCATTGGGAAAGGCATTATTTATCCCTTGAAACAGCAAGTGTAAGAATTATCCAAATAGTCAAAGCCTTCACAATAGGACTAAAAGTTTTCGTAAAATCAATGCTGGGATTCTGATGGAATCCTTTTGCAATAAGTCTAGCCTTATGCTTGTTAATAGATCCATTAGAATTTAGCGTCAGTTTAAATAACCACTTGTTCCTTACTACATTGTAGTTAGGATTAGCAGGTACCAAGTTCCATGCTTCATTCTTCATTAGTGCCTAAAATTATGCTTCCATTACTTGCTTCCAATATGATGATTGCAAGGCTTCTTGAATATTCATAGGCTCTCTTGAATATATATCACAATCAAATGATTCCAAGGATGTTGAAGAATAAATCTTAGGTTTGAAAATTCCATCTTTGCCTCTAGTAATCACAAGATGGCGAGGTTTTGGTGTTTGAGTTTCATCGGTTTGCTGATCAAGTTGAAGGGAATTATTTGATTCAGTGTTGAGATTTGGCTCAGGTGAAGAGATTTCAAAATCTGAGAAGGGTAATGAGAGGATTACCATGAGATGATGCTGTAAGGGAGTTTGAAGTCAGCTCTTCATCATATTTGTTAGTATTAGACTTATCATCAATAGGTTGAGCTAATCTTGAATCATTAACACTTTGAGGAATGAAGGACCAAGACACAACATTATAATCATCTTGAGATGTTTTTATAAACCTGGTATTAGTGTGAGCGGGGCTTCCATCCCATCCAAGCAATTGCAACCTCGACATCATTTTTCTAAGTTCCTTTCGGAGACTTAGAGGGCCATACGGTTAAGTCATAGAGACAGGACCTAGAGATATATCAGAGTCACCACCCGGGTAAATAACCCTAGGAAAATTTGGATGATGGCAGCGGATCCCTTACTTCTCGGCCTAACTACCCCATCACTTCAGAGTGGGGTTTAGGAAGTTAGCTACAGGTTACACTCGCTTAGACATTAATCTAACCTCCATTAGGGCTACTGAGTTCTAAGTTTTGAGTTACTAATTCTATCCTATTTTGATCCTAATTATGCACATACAACTACATTTTATCTTGTTATTTCATGTGAGGTGAATAATTTATACACACACATAGAAAGGGGAGGACTATAGCTCATCAAACATAAGGGAAGGGATTGTGGATTACAACATTTCAAATAATATTGCACTAAATTAAATGCTACAATGAACTAAAGGAGTTCTATATTGACCCTTCGTTATCCTATAGAAGGATTAGCAATGACAAGCATAATTAAGCTAATTAAGCATAGCATTAATTAACTACACTAAACATGCATAATTAACATCCAAACATCATACAATTAACCAATAATTAACCATTAATCATGCTTAACTAACCACTAATCATGTTTAATTAACCGCTAAATATTGACTAATTAACTACTAAGCATGCGTAATGACTAATTAACTACTAAACATGTTTAATTAAACTACTAATTATCTACTACTAATCCTAAATTAAACATGGTAATTATCTACTCATTAACTACCCTTAGTCCTAAACATGGCATAATTAAACTACTACTTGTTAAACTATTCTTAAACTAAACATGGCAATTAACTACTTATTAACTACTACTAATCCTAAACTAAACATGGCATAATGATCTACTAATTATACCTAAACTAAACATGACAAATTTTAGACTAAAAAGGAGGCCCTCAGAAAACTTACCAAATTTCGAATCTAATCAAAAGCTGAATCGTGACTAGTGTTGGCATTCCAAAATAATCCAAGGAACAAGAATACTGAGAGAACACCAAAAATATTTATACTGAGAGAGAGATTTAGAAAATCTTCAAAATCTCTCAAAACATTAAGTTTTAGGTATTTTCAATGCACAACTGCTTGCCTAGAATCGAGAGCTGCATTCCCTTATATAGGCTCTCAAGTGGTCACAAAATGAGCTCCTTTCTTGATGTGGGATTATAGCTATATGCCTACGCCTTTAGTGCTAAAGACATGGGCCTCTACTAGAGGTGCTTGTAGGGTTTCTAGATCTTTCTAAGGTGCGAACCTTAGAGGTTTTTGTGCTCTGCCTCTAATGACTAGAGGTGCTTATGCGTTGTCTCTAATGGCTAGAGGCACTCGTGCACATATGTATTGGGCAAACATGATTCCTAGGGTCTCGACCACTCCCTACCGGTACCATATTGGTCCTAAGCCTACTTGGCTTTCTACCCTATTCTTGGTGTCCTTGCGAGTCAAGAAGGACTTCTGATTGATGTCTCTGACAATCATCACTTAGCCTCAAAACCATAAGCAAAATTTCAATGCTTACATTTAGAAATCTAGTTTGGAAAGGAAAACTCATCTTCATTAAATCTCACATGCCTAGAAATGAAATTTTTTCCAATAGAGCTAAGACATTTAAAACCTTTATGAACATCATTGTATCCTAAGAAAACACAATTAGAAGGACGAAATTGAAATTTGTGATCTTGATAATGCTTGAGACATGGAAAGCAAGCATGGATAGCTAAAAATTCTCATCATCTTATATTCTAGATTTTTTTTTTGTATAACTTTTGTAAAGTTGAAATTCCATTAAGAATAGGTTTGGTAGTCTATTAATCAAGTAAGCTACTGTTTGGAAAGCTTCCCGCCAATATCCAAGTGGCATGCTAGCTTGAGCTAACAGAGTTAACCCCATTTCAACTATATGTCTATGTTTCATCTTAGTTTTTCCATTTTGCTCACGTGTGTAAAGGTAAGACTAGCTAAAGGAGATTTCATTTTGGCTTAGTAGATGTCCTATATTCCCCTCCTTAATTTTTTTGCATGCATTTATTTATTTATCTTTATCAAAGGATTTTTCAACAAGTTTTTAAAATTGAATGAAAATGTTTAATGCTTCAGATGTTAGATTTGAGATGGTATATCCATGTAAGTCTGATTGGATAAATTCAAGAGATTGAGATGTTTTAGTGACTGAATTCTTATAGGGAGAAGATGAGATTTCCCTAACTAGCATGCATCACAAAGCTCAAACATTTCATTGATCATAAATTGTTCATTACAACTTTTTAATGCTTGACTCAAGACTTTAACTGGGGGATTCCTAGCTGCTTGTGCCAAAAATTCCTTCGACTAGATTTTGACTCAAAAGGAAGAGCAAAATTTGAAGCAAAATTAAAATGGCTTATTCCAAACTATTTTTTTGATTACTATTTCTAGATCTTTGAAACTTTATTTGTGTGGGCATTCGATTTGCCTATGATTTGAGGCTCGATGATGAGGTATGGTACCATCATCAAAGGTATTTGTCTCTTAGCCAAGGCTTATGAACTTCGTAAAAACTATATCAAAAACCAAAAAAATGGCCAAAATCAGAAAAGTAATGCAAAAGTCAGGAAGAGGTCGAGTAGGCGCCAGAATCGGCTTAGTAGGCGCATGCTTATATAGCCTAGAGACGTCCACCTTGGAAGCTTCCAGACTCTTCTAGAAGCACCTAAAAACCCTTAAAAACCTAAAAGTCGCCTCAAGTAGGTAGGCCACCTACACCACAAGGCGCATGCCCCATGGCAAGTAGGCGCACACCTGCTCTCAGAATCTCACAATGGAAAAACAGAACCATTTCACTGCTACAGTTCACTTATATAAGCATTTAAGTTTTTTGGTATAAGGTATGGAAGACATATGAGGAACTGGTATAACACACTCAAAATTAATTCCTAAACACTTTGTTTTAGTCAAGGTTTTCTCTAAAAAGCCCTGGCAATCTAGTTTTCTTCAAGTTCAAGCTTTGGAAGGAGGTAATTACCCCTGAAAGAGTACAAAATTGGGCCTAGTTCCTTAATTCTTTTCTTTGTTTTTCTTTAATATTTTCATAGTAGCATGTCTAGGTTATTTAAGCATGTTTTAGAAGTAATGTTTTGTTTAGTTTCTTAAATTGTTCTTTTTATTGCCATGTTTAATTAGTTGATTAATTAGTTAGTTAATTGCTTAGCTATTTGGTTTGCTTGTTAGTTAAGTTAAGCATGATTATATTAGAATTAGCTAAGTTCTAATTAAGTAAAGATTATTTAATTTAGAAATGCATGTTTGACACATCCAAAAATAGGATTATCTCCCAAGTATAGGAGTGTCGAAGTAATAAACTCGGTGAGACTGGGGTCGATCCATGAGGAAGGGGATTTTAGCGCTACAAATTAAAAGGTAAACAAATATGATATGAATAATCAAGATGATATTAACAAAAGGTGGTAAAACCATCCATGGAAATAGGAGGTAAGACCTACCATAGCAAAGAAAGAACAATTTCATAAGCAATAAATAAAAATAATTAAAGTACAAAAGTAAGAGGAATTAACATAATAATAATGAAAGCTAAGGTTAGGGGATCTACCCTTGATATATCAAATAAGAATAGAAAACTCAATTATAACTCAACTGGAATCCATACATCAAGGAGGTTCCAATAGGAAGGTATGTCATTTAAGCCCATTTTAGTTATATCAATTATATTTGTTTCATCATCAATATTTATACCACTTCTTGTAAATGGGTTCAAGCATCCAATGTACCAATTACCATAGCTACAACAAATCAAGATTCCTAACTAGACTTATGTCGGTAAAGAAGAACCATACGACATCTAGAAAGGATCCAAGTATCTGATGTGCCAAGGATTGTCTACAATGGATCAAGACCTCCACTTTACAAGTGGTGTCAAGATTGATTAAGAAAATAAATATAAATCATATAAAATAAACAACAAAAGATTATGATTATTAAGCACATATCAAAGGGTTAGAAAATCTTTATTCTCATATCAAGGGTTTCACCCTTTCACATTAGCAAAAGAGAATTTAGCAAGACATTATAA
Organism: Boswellia sacra; assembly: GCA_013180625.2. Lineage (NCBI taxonomy): Eukaryota > Viridiplantae > Streptophyta > Magnoliopsida > Sapindales > Burseraceae > Boswellia > Boswellia sacra. The sequence goes on from SNVD02009784.1 coordinate 176,322, forward strand.
AAGAAAGAAAACAGATTGCAAGAAAAAGAAGATTTATTAATAACATAAAAACACAAGAGAGAAAAACACAATAACAAGTGATCTCAGCCAAGGCTAATATGCCCTCATGGGTCACAAGGCACCTCTATTTATAGATACATTTAGAGGCAAACTTGTCAAATTATAAAGGAACAATTGTCAAATATTTTGTTGACAATTGGGATCATTAGGTGCGCTAACTTTGACCACCAATTTCGGCATCGAATTATTGAGAATTTTGATCACATGTATTCATGAAAGTTGTAGATATTTCTCTCAGCTTTCTAGAACATCTTGATTCATATGATTTGGATATGTATATCAAGAGATATGATCAAAATACTGAGGCGTGGTCAGGCTGGGTCGAAACTGTAGATGGGTTCACTTCAAGCCCATTTTTGGTCCACTAAGAGCCCGAATTTGATGATGCCTATGAAATACAATCTTGTAGATAATTTAATCAGCTTTCCAAAACATCAAGATTTGTACCATTCTAATCTATAAATAGAAAGTTATTCCTACTTTACCAAACCTACTACAAAACCAAAATTTAAGAGAAAGTTAATTCAAAAGATGCAAAGACTACAAATATGCTTAAGTTGAGGAATTTAATGACACTATTAATGCAATATGATGAATTAAGCTCTTATTAAGTATACATATTTAAGTGTTCATCAATGTTTAGCAATTAATATTATGCCATATTAGTAGTTAAGAATTTTGATTATGCGTAAATGTCTAAAATTAGAATAATGAATGATTAATCATAACATTATGTCACATATTTAGTTTAAACCGTCTATTAGAATTAGGTTTTGAAGAGTTTTTTGCTTAGTTGACATCCCATTAGCCATGTGAGAAAATTGATTATGGCCATGAACAAGCGTGTGCCTGTTCTTGGTCTAGTAGAGGTGCATGCCTCTTCCAAGAATAGGCGCATGTCCATTCATGGTCAGTTCATGATTTATTTTTTTATAAAATATTTTCCTCTTGTTTTGCCTAAGTAATGCATGATCGTAGTATAGATTTAATCTTTTCATTATGATTTTTTTGAAGCCAATCATTTTATTTTTGTAATTCGATCCCCAAACTCCCCCATGTTTGAAGGGAAAAAATAACCCTATTCTCCTCTCTTTTTTTATGAATGTATATAAATTGTCTCACCTACATGTAATTAGAAAGATAAAATTTGACGATGTGCAAAAATGAATCTAGGATCAAGATGAATAGAATTGATGACCTAGAAAATCTTAACCCAGTAAACCCTAGTGGACATCGGACTTTGTTTGAGTGGACTGAAAGTCTGTACCTAACTTTCCAAACCCAGCTCTGAAGGAGTGATGAGTAGTTAGGTCCAAAAATAAGGGATTGGATGCCATCACTCACATTTTTCTCGTGGTTAATTACCCGGGTGGTGACTCCATTTCGTTTCTCCGGACCCTGCCTCCATGGTTTGGTTTGATGGCCCTCTAAGTCTCTTTACAAAACTCAGAAAAGTAGTATCGAGGTTGCCGTGACTCTGGTAGGATGGTTTGACAATTCCACTAGGGACAAAAGAGAAGTTGATTTTGATGGGAATACTAGGTTTTTAGTTTCTTTTTCATCAAAAATATCTAATATATTACACAATGCATAACTTGCCTTATCTTTAGCCATGTGGCTTTGGTGTTAGAAGTCCTTAAGCTCCATTCGAGCCATTGACAACTCTCATCACCACCACTACCTTTAATCATGTACCAATTTTTTTTTAGGTATAAAAAGAGGCCGGCCCAAGGGGGCATCTCTCGCTCAAAGGAGCCCTGGACATTGGACCCTTGTAATCAAAGCCCATGTAGTTTGCATAGTTATTATCCCTTAGGATTGCCAAGAATCTTTAGTTTGGTATCCGATAAAGTCAAATAGGTGTGGAAGTAAATATGACATATACCACAAACCCGTTGTATCATGTGTGAACATTCTGTGACCATTGTTTCACAACATTCTTATTAGTTATGATTCCATGATAATTGTGAAATAGTTGCCATAGAATCACTATCACTAGTCTTGACAAGGATACAGACTGTTCATATGGCTAGATACATATGGCTTACATAGTAAAATATCTCAGTTAACATCACGTCGATAGCTCGATGATAGTCAGTCTAGATTTTATGACGTTTGAATGCCACCTTATTCAAATATTATAGGATTGTGATTGAAAAGGATGAGTAATTGAGTACACGATAACTTTAATATTATCACTAAATCTTTGTCAAATTTATGACCACAAATGTTTGACAATAAAGGAATTGCACCAGTTTTGCATTGAGAGCTTTGTATAAAATTCTGCATCCCCGTTGACGACTTTCTTGGGATAAAAGCCAAAAATCCTGGGACAAAGATTTCACCGCTATGTGGGAGAAATAAGGTTAGAAGGAATGTCTTATTCTGATTGGTTTTGTGATATATCCCATTCATGCATTGCATACATGCATGCATCATGCCAACCCTTTTGGCTCGTAGTCATAATAGCTTAGGTTAGGCAAAGCCGAAAACTGGAAAGAGTAGACAACATGAAAAGAGATGACACCGGACACAGGAATCCACACAAGAGGATAAACAAGATTGGGGCAGACATGGAAGCCATGAGGCAATAGATGATGGAAATCATGGTCGTAATAATCGCTCGGCTACCACCTTCAAATATTGATATAGGATTGAACCCAAATGTTAACGCAAATATTGATATCAGCCCTAATCTACTGGTTCCAATCAAAGAGGAGGACCGAATGGAGAAATTAACTGACTTCAAACACCACTTAAAGGGAATAATGCATCTGGATCGGGCAAGGGGAAAGCCAAGATAGTGGCCAATCTTGAGGAGGAAGAAGAATTATTTGATATAGATGACTATCTAAATTCGAAGCATGCCAAACAATTGGAGCAACAATTTTCTCAGGAAGTGGAGAAAATTCATGCACTAATGAAAAGAAAAGGGATTGAAGGGGCTATCGATCTCCATGATATGCAGTTGTCTAGAGCTAGTAAGCTCCCACAAAAGTTCAAGATGCCCAGCATTGCCAAGTTTGATGGAAAAGAGGATTCGAGAGACCACTTGAGGCACTTTTTTGGGATGATGGGGATGATAAACCTATCAAAAAGCAAATTATGAAACTGTTCTTTCGATCCTTGGAAAGACAAGCATTGAAATAGTACTACAGGCAGAAGAAAAGTTTGGGAGGATTGGATTGAACTATCAGAGAGGTTCGTAGACCAATACTTGTATAATGCTCAATTAAAGGTAATATTAAGAGACCTTGAAATGACAAAACAAAAAGGAAGTGAGACGATCTTTGAGTATCTAACTGAATGGACAGAAAAGGCCACCATGATCATCATAAGACCAAGTGAAAAAGTCCAAGTACAAATGTTGATAAATGGGATGCTCCCTTCAATTTAGTGCAAATAAGTTGGGATGCCTATCTAGACCTTTGAGGATCTGTACAACTCAGGCGTCGAAGTCAAAGATTTCAAATTGGAACAAAGAAGAATTTTCCTAGGAGAAGTCAAAGGAATCATAACCTAGGGGGAGCACCCAAGAATGTTGAGGTAAATGTCGTCAAGCAATCTAGGAAGTTAGTGACCTTGGGCAACCCTTGTTGAAAGTCTTCAAGACGTTAAAGGCTCGGGGCGACTACTACCTTTACCACCAAAAGAAGTCATAAACACTTATGCACTGAGCCACAAATGATGAACACTGTGAATTCGAACAAGCCTCTAGTCACCTTATAGATAATTGTCGAAGGCTTTACCACGAGATCTAAGATGTAATTGACAATGGTCGAATTCTAGACCCTAGTAAATAGCACCTAAACACCAACTGTAACCCACTATTATCACAATGTTCCACCTATCGATAACACCAACATGATTGATTTAGGCATGAATCTAACTGGCCAATAGAGTTGACTCTATTAAAGATGAAAAGAGCCAGAAGAAGGAAGAAAGAAAGGGGAAATCTTGAGTCTTGAGGATTTTCATAGGCAATGGGGCATCCAGAAAGGGAGCCAAAAGGGGTAGCCCAGATCAGAGGCTGAGAATCAAGAAAAACAAGATTGAGCAAGAGTAATCTACAAAGGAGAGCTTAAATAGTAGTGAAAGGGAGGTCTAAGCCAATACATGCCACTTGTAGAGGAAGAAATGGCTAAAAGAGAGTATACTCCCCTTGATGAAGAAGAGTACACCCCGCTCAGTGACAAAGAGGAGCACACACCACATAGCGATGTGGAAGTCAGAGTGAGTACACCCCACTAAGCAAAAAAGAGGATCTTAGTAGAATATGCGTGATCAACTTGAGGGTCACAGAAGAAGAGATTAAAAGGTCCTTTGAATAAGGATAGCAAGAAGATATGAATGGACCTATTCACGTCACTCTAGCAATGAAAGTCCAGGTTGGAGAAAATAGAAGTGACCTTGCTGCAATTCAAGGAATGGCTGGGGGAGAATGTGGAAGAACAAAAGATGGAACAAGAACCACTTCATGAAACGCCTCTGGTAGCTGATATTTACTCCTAGAATGCAGGTTGGGTGAAAGTTAAAGTGGAATCACTTGAAAAAAAGGGAGAATGGATGTAAGAAGGGACAGTAAGGAAGATGATAGTGAAGAGGATGAAAAATGGGTCTTTATGGTCAGGACAGGACCTACTAAGTGGCAGATTGAGACAACCTTTGAGGAAAACTGAGGAGAGGTCAGAATCAGAGTTCAAGGAGAATGGATGGAGATGATATTGGTGTAGTTCAAGGCATGGCTTCAAAACAATAAAGAAAAGTACGATGAGATCGAGGTATATTCCTGAAGTGCTAGATGGATGGGAATTGAAATTGAGGATAGTGATAATGTAGAAGAAGATGGGATGGTAGTGATGGTAAGAAGGGGAGAAAGACCCATGGTCTAGATGCTTCATGACTTTTGGGATGACTTCGATAAGGAAGAAACAGTTAAACATTGGGTTGGGAAACACGAGAGGAGAGATGAAAGCAATGAGGATAAGGAAGTCAATGGAGTAACTCGAGGTAGAAGATTTTATGAGAATCTAAAAGCAAGAGATATGAATGAATCAAAAGATGAGAAGAGAGAGGAAAAAGAGAAGAGGATAGAAGAAAAAGAAGAAGAAGACAACGCAGTTCTAAGGTAGGTGAGGAAGATACAAGCCAACATAAGCATTTGGGATTTACTTGCGTCTTCTTAGAAGCACTGTGGACCTTACAGATTTAATTGAAGAAGAAATATAGGATATTTGTTATGAGAACATCTTTGTCCTAGAAATGTCTAAAAACATTATGTCTATCTCAAAGTTCAATGTAATAAAGTTTGATTTTGCTTACTTGTTTGATGTTTATCCTAATGGTAGCATGCATAATGATCTTCATTTCACAAGCATATTTGAAATTCATTCCATTCATTCACATTTTATTAATCTTGCCACATCTAAGAATGCTAAGACCATATGCATTGCACATGCTTTGACTCCTAATAAGAGAGAGGGATTTGAAAAAATGCTGAGAAAACACAAAGAAGTCATTGCTTGGTCTTACTATGACATGCTGAGAATTGACAGAAGCATCATTAAACACACGATTTCAACATATTTGCACATAAGATTGGTCAAGCAGAAGTTGAGAAGAATGAGACCAAAGTGGGCACAAAAGATTAAGGAGGAAGTCACCAAGCAGATAAAGGCCAAATTCTTAGATATGGTGAATTACCCACAATGATTAGCCAATATTGTACTTGTACCAAAGAAGGATGGTAGGGTTAGAATGTGTGTAGATTACAGAGATCTTAGCAAAGCTTCTCCCAAGGATGATTTCCCTCTGTCATACATTACCGTCCTCATTGATAATGCAACTTTTAGTAGGATGATTCCGTTTGTGAATGGCTTCTCAAGGTATAACCAGATCTTGATGGCGACAGAGATTAAGATCAAGACAACTTTCATCATAGAATAGGGGACGTATTGTTACAAGGTTATGCCATTCAGGCTGAAGAATGTCGAAGCAACCTACCAAAGAATGGAAATAACCTTGTTCCATGACATGATGCACAAAGAAATAAAAGTAAATATGGATGACATGACAGTGAAATCGGATACTCGAGAGGATCATCTAGAAGCTCTGAACAAATTCCTAGAGAGAGTGGAAAAGTTTAGATTAAGATTGAATCCAAAGAAGTGTATTTCGGAGTCACATCGGGCAACTTGCTTAGATTTGTTGTAGGGGAGAGAGGAATCGAAGTTGATCCTCATAAAATCAAAGCCATCAAAAGAGATGCCTATACCGAGGACGAAAAAGGAAGTACAACGATTTCTGGGCAAAATTCCAATATATCAGTAGGTTTATCGCCAAGCTGACCACTGTGTATGCGCTAATCTTCATACTGTTAAGGAAAAATCAGCCTATTGAATGGAATGATCAGTGCCAAAAAGCTTTTGAATAGATCAATGGTTATTTAGTAAGCTTACCAGTCCTGAGAGCACCCAAGCTTGGGAAACCTTTGATTCTGTATTTGGCCATTGAAGAGGAAGCAGTAGGAGTGATGCTAGCACAAGCAGATGAAAAAGGGGTAGAGCATGCCGTGTACTATCTTAGTAAGAAACTATTGCCATATGAAGTCAAGTACACATATGTAGAGAAAACATGTTTGGCAGTAGTTTGGGCTTCAAAGAAGTTGAGGCATTACTTTTAGTCATACAAGGTCTAAGCAATTTCAAAAATAGATTCCATTAAGTATCTATATGAGGCCTTTTCATTGATGGGAAAATTAGCAAAATGGTTGGTTCAGCTATTAGAATTCGACATATAATATGTCATGAAGAAGGTTGTCAAAAGGAGTATAGTGGCAAAATTCTTGGCAACCAATCCTATTATAGATAATGAACTATGGGAGTTAGAGTTTCTAGATGAGCATCTAGTCACAATTGATATGATGGGCGCAATTGATATGATGGGCTGGTAGATGAGTATTGATGGAGCCACTAGCAGAAATGGTGTTGGGATGGGGTTGTTCTCATCTCACCAGAAGGAGAAAAGATGTTGTCCACCAAGAGATTGAGGTTGCAAGCATTGAAATTTTGCTTAGGGTTTTGAGGCTCAGTGATGATAGCCAGAGACAGCAATCAGAAATCCTTACTAGACTAGTAAAGACACCGAGAATCAAACAACAAGAATAGGGTAGAAAAGCCAAGTAGGGTTAGGACCAGTGTGGTATTGGTGAGGGAAGTGGTCGAGACCTTATGAACTATGGTGCCTCTAGCATTACGAGCATGTGCCTCTAACATTATAGGTGCGCACCCCTAGGAAAAAGTGTCAGTGTAACCTTTGAAACCTTAGTGATGCCTCTAATGAGAGGCGCACACCTATGACCTTATAGGCGCACGCTTATATGCTTACAGGGACACGCCTGTATCTACAGTCCCACATTGGGAAAAAAGTTCATTTTAGGCTCTTGAGAGCCTATATAACGGATCCCAACCCTTGGTTCTTGGTAAGCAGTTTTGGGGTGCAAAAATACCTAAAAACTCATATTTTGAGGGCTTCTGAATATTTTCAGAAACTCTCTTTAGTATAAATATTTCTCGGTGTTTTCTTGGTGCTCTCGGCGTCCTCTGAAGAAATCTGGGGTGTCGACGCTAGTCAAAGATTCAGCTTCTGACTAAATTTGAAATTTGGTAAGTTTTCTAAGGGCCTCCTCTTTAGTTTAAATATTCTATTAAATTTAGTTTGCTATGTTTAGGCATAATTAGAATGCTTTATTTAGGATTAGTTTAGTTAATTAGTAGTTAATTGCCATGCTTAGTTTAGGATTAGTTTAGTTAATTAATAGTTAATTGCCATGCTTAGGATTAGTTAATCAATAATTAATTGCCATGTTTAGTCATGTTTAGTTTAGGATTAGAGGTTTAATTAAATATGTTTTGTAGTTAATTAGCCGATAATTTGTCATTAAATAGTCGTAAATTATGCATGATTAATAGATAATTAGTAGTTAATTATGTGCTTAATTAGGGGTTAATTAAGCCTGATTAATGGCGAATTAGTGGTTAATTATGTGATGTTTAGATGATACTTATACATGCTTAGTATAGTTGATTAATAATTAATGGTGCCATAATTAGTGTGGAAATCACACATTTAGATTAATACTTATTCTTGCCTGTTGTTACTAATGCTCTTACTTGATGACAGAAGACCAAGCTTGGAACTCCTCGTAGTTTATACTTGTCTAAATTATTTCGTTGCAATTATTATGAAAGAATGTAGTAATCCTCAATCTTTTCTGCCATATAGATGGAAATGTAATTAATTCTCCTCCTTTTTTCTATGTATGTATATAAACTATTGACACCTCACATTTAATAAATAGATAAAAGTGGTCGTGTGCATAATAAAACTTAGTATCTAAGACGATAATATTAATGACATTAGAATCTAGAACTCAGTAAACCTATAGTGGAGGCCAGATTAACGTCTGAGTGGGTATAACCCATAGCTAACTTCCCAAACTCATCTTTTAAGGGGTGATGGGTAGTTAGGTCCGAAGCTAGGGATCGTTTACACTCATCTAAAGTTTCCCTCGGTTATTTACCCTGGTGGCGACTCTGACACATTCTCCGAGCTTGTCTTTGTGACTTCATCTGTATTGCCTAGGAGTCTGTGCAAGGAATTGGGTGCGAGTGCAGTCGCTCACAGAGTTTTAAGTCACTAACAACATAGTGGAGTATGAAGCATGTGCCTTCGGACTAGAAGTATTGATAGCAATCGAAATTGAAAAAGTGGAAGTCATAGGTGACTCTCAACCGGTTGCTCTCCAGAAAAAAGAAGAATGGGATGTAGAGAAGGGAAACTCAAGCCGTATTTTAAGTATGCGCAAAAGTTAGTGATGAAGTTAAAATCAAGAGAAGAGAATTAGATGGCTGATGCATTGGGATGATCCAAGGCACACGCCGCTCATACCCTTGGTGATAACATTCACACAAATTCCTTGCTATCAAGAGAAGCATGTGATGAGGATTAAAGAAGAAGAAGGTCCTTGGTTTTCAAAACTTAAAGAGGTACTTGGAGAAGGGAATCTTTCATAAAAAATGTTGAGGAGCAAGGTAAGAGAATCTTGCAGAGATTAGCTTAACAATTCAAATGTGTACAAGGGATCATGTACAAAAGAATGCTTGATGGAGTGTAGTTAAGGTGTGCTGACCAGGAGTAAGCCAAGTTAATCATGGAAGAAATACATGCTAGGGTTTGTAGACCTCACCTGAATGAATTGATGATAGCCGAAAAGGTCATGAGACAAGGGTATTATTGGCTAACCATGAAAGCAGACTACGTATAATTTGTGAAAAAGTGTTACTAATGCCAGTTCAGGGAGATTTGTTTCATCAATCCTTGCCCGACCTGCAAAGAATGTCATCGCCATAACCTTTTGATACGTGGGGAATTGACATTATTAAAGAGATGAAATTTGCAGCTTCCAATGAGCATCGATATATTTTAGTCGTGATTGACTACTTCTTAAAATAGATTGAAGCGAAATCTTTCAATAAACTGGGGGCAAAGCAGGTGGCTAGGTTTATTGAAATAAAACTTATATGTAGATATGGTGTGCCAGATCATATAGTGACTAATAATGGCATACAATTTCAGGTAGAAACAAGGGAATTGTTACAGAAGTACGAACTTGAGCATCATAAGTCCTCCTCTTATCGACCACAAGCAAATAGAGTAGTAGAGGCTACAAACAAGAATGTCAAGAAGATGTTGGCAAAGATAGTGCAAATTTATAAGAATTAGGTTAACAAGTTACCTTTCATGTTGTAGGGTTATAGAATGACTACTAGAAGCCTAATTGGGGCAACTCCATTTTCCTTAGTGTATGGCAGTGAAGTAGTCCTCCCAATAGAAGTTAGAGTATAGTCATCACGAGTTTTGACGGAAGCAGAGATCCCAAAAGAACAATAGGCAAAAAACAAATGTGAATAGCTAACATTGGTGGATGAAAAGAGGATGAGAGCTTTGTATCATATATAACTCTATCAGCAGAGTGTAGCTCGTGCTTTTAACAAGAAGATCAAGGAAAAGAAGTTTAAAGAGGGGGATCTAGCCCTAAAGTAAGCACAACCTCAAACTTTTGATCCAAGAGGGAAGTTTCGACCCAACTAGGAAGGGCCATATCTAATCAAGAAGGTGTTGACTAAAAGAGTCATGAAGTTATCAGATTTGGAGGGGAACGAGTTCACCGAACCAGTCATCATCGATAGGTTGAAGAAATATTTTGTATAGAAAAAATAAAAGAGAGAACAAGTGGAAAAATAATTAATCAGAAAACCCAAAAGGGCTAGTTAATGGTAGGAGTCACCTCATGTGCACAAATTGTTCTTATAAGATTTGCCATCATTAATAAAATGTTCATAGATTGAAAACACATATATTTTGCAGTTGATTTTTATTAAGTTCGAAACTACTTCAAAGGAGAATACATCTAACAAAAGACTTAAACTGAATTTCTTGAAAAGTTTGTGTTTGCAGAAAAGCTAATCCACATGTCTATTGGCCTACCAATCAACCCATGCCTTATATTCATCATCAGTATTGAAGTTAGAATGGCAAAACATGTTCCTCTGAATGAGGTGATGTGGCCAAGTCTCTTGGACACGATCAAGGAAGCATGCTGTAAGTCATCATGGCCCAAAAGTAGGAAGAACAGTAATAATACGTTGTTTCTCTCCATACTACAGGCACAATCAAGATATAAAAAGAACTAGGGGTAAGTCTAGCCAATGGGCACAGGTGTTGTAAGTCCTCAGGGTCACATGCTGTAATCTCCACCAAGGACAATACTAACAGATGAGTCCGTCTGGTACAACACCCAGTCACAGTGTCCAAAAATTTGGTTCTTGGAGTCTTCCTCCAAAATGATGTTAAGTTCGTAATAGAGTGGGTCAACTTCAGGCCAAGCCAAAATAGCCAACTTCTCTGGCAGCCAAATCTGAGAAAAGTAAAGTAAGGAGTACGTCAAAAAAAAAAAAAAAAAAAAAGGGAGGCTGGGACCTACTTGAAGAAGAAGAGGACTACCAGAAAACCTCATGCTTTCTCCAAATTTCACAAGATCTGGCCCGTAAAAACTCTCAGCAAGGATTAGGGGCATAAGCATCTTTTTAGGACCCATTTGTGGAATTAGAGTAACCAGTAATGGATCTTCAAAATCATCCTTAGAAACCAATAAATACTGAGCCAACAGACAAAACTAAAAATGCGAAGGGAGGAAGTGGAACCCCTTTCTACGATCCCAATTAGAGGCATCAAGGAATGCAGCATGGCTCTACAGTCTATAGTATGTATGTCCATCAAATCATGAGAAATGTAAAAGAAATCAGCCAAATCATATATTGTGGGCCTCCTCAAAAGAGGTAGTATGAGCTCTTCAGTGCTAAAGGCAGTGACACCCAAAATGGCACTAAACTTTTCATACAATGGACACAACTCTTGTCCATTAAATCTAAAGACATGATTAGTTGAATCTCAAAAATTGACTACAACTTTAAAAAGAAAGGAGGTATCCAATCTGACTATTTAAGATATCTCAAACCAACGAGACCATTGGGCTCTAGCAAACACTATTCTGCCTCCTTGACCAGCTTCAATTGAGCTTGAAGAACCTCTAAACTTGCTTCACTCATGGTGTGATGATGAAGGATAAAGAAAAAGGTGGTTGATGCTTTATAGGAGGTGGGAAAGCCTCCACTCTTGTCAAAATTTGATGTGGGATCCCTTATAGGCGGACGCGTATATGAGTGGGTGCATGCCTATACACCAAATAGGCACCACACCTATAGTATGTCAAATCAGAAAAGTTCATTTTTAAGTTCATTATTGCACACGTATTCAAACAAAACTAACCCACTTCATACCACTTGTATTCATGTACAAAGAAGAAGCAGAAATAAATAAATTCATTTATTTATCATCCAAATATGTACAAAACCAGGGACAAATACCCCAATCCCTAAGCAAAATAAAAACTAGGGTAAAGTGCCCTAATCCAAGTCCAAAAATAAGAGAGAGAGCCTGTGGCTAAATAAATGAACCAAAAATAAAAAAAATTGAGGGAAGAAGAAAAGAAAAAAAAAATCACTCCTAGCTATCGCTACCTTACTTCTCATCAGTCTCCTCTTCCTCGGACTTGTCAAAGTCACTATTCATTTCCTCATCCGCACCCTTACCCTTGACATCATCGCCCTCGTCCTTAGCCTCCTCACTTTCATCACCATCGTCTCGCTCCTTAGCCTCCTCAATCGGCTGGTCACCCTCCTGAGCCACCTTTGGGTTTTGTGCCTGTTCTCTTCTAGCACCCTTTTCGACATCCTTTCTAGTAGACTCTCCTTGAGCCACCCGCAAGTCATGCTCCAACTCCCAAATGGTCAAATGAGTGTTCCGAAGAGTCTCTTAACCTAAAAAGAAGAAAGTTCAAAAAGCACTTATGCATGCATATAATTTCATAAAATTCATTATTGTTTACCTGATGCTGTAGGGATAGTTGACGAATTTGCTTCTTTGCCGCATTATACAATCGATCCAGAAGGTCAACTGTATCCCAGGGAAATTGAAAAACAAGGCAAAAGTCAATCCTATGCAATAGACAATGCCCAATCACAATAAGGTGCACGTCTAGTCCAGCTAACGGTGCACATCTCAAACTGTCCACAAGTATAAAAGCAATAGAGTAGGCACCATACCTATTAGAATAGGCGTTTGCCTGCTCTAGTCATCCCCCAACTCTAGATAGAACAAGTGCACACCTACTCGTCCAACATTTGCAAAAATACAAAAACATAGGAAAAGTGCAAAAACTGATAAAAATTAATCAAAATGAAAAGAAAGGAAGGAATACCTACCAAAGAAGTAAGATGACTATCCCGATTGGCCAAAATCGGAAGCTCTTGATTCGTGGGAAGCCGCTTGAATGTAGCTTTTCCATTCTGGCTTCACTGATGGTAGATCAATCATGACAGGCTAGTTTGCAAAATGGAAGATTTTTGAGTTTGAGAGAAAATGGTTTACGGCATATGAAGTTTTGTGCAAATGGGAGAAGAGGGAAGATGAGAGATTTAAATATTCCGCAGAGTAGGCGCATGCCTACATAAGGAAAAGACGTGCGCCTTCTCCATAGGTATGACAAAATGTCCTTTTGCCCCCCTGAAATCTAACAAAATGTTTTCTTAAGACCCCACTAGAATCCAAAATGATTCTAAAGCCCCTCCGGATTTCAAAGTTCACACCGACACCTAGTTTAGAGAATGATCGGACCAGCCTTTATGATGATATCTAAGTCCCTAAAAAAAAAAAAATCCATCAAAAGGTTCACTTTTCCAAAATCATCCCCAGTGGAGCTCATCTTTCTCCTTAAAATTCAATCATTCCTAGTGGAGCTCATCTTTCTTCTCAAAATTCAATCATCCCTAATGGAGCTCATCTTTCTTCTCAAAGAAATTCAGGCATCCATAGTAAATCAAATCTTTCTCTTCAAACAAAGTCCAAATTTGTCCCCAATAGAATCAAATTATCCCTAATGGAGTCCAACTTTCCCAACATTTATCCCCAATGGAGCCCTAAAAAATCAAAAGAACTTATTTCCCAGTGGAACTTAGACCTTCGAAAATCAGAACCCAGCATTTATCCCTAGTGGAGCCTGAAAAAATGAAAACAACTAATTCTTTATTGGAACTTAGACTGTTAGAAATCAAAACCCGACATTATCCCTAGAAGAGCCTAGAAATCTTAATCCAATGCTTTTCCCTAGTGAAGTCCTATAATTTCAATCCAAGACTCCTTCCCTAATGGAGTTTTCAAGTTTTCAAAAATTTAAAAATTTAGATAGCCAAGGTCTAGTCAATCAGTCGCTAAGACTTGGATTAACAATTAGGGCTCAGTTTAGACCACCAAGGTCCAGTCAATCAGTTGCCATGACTTCGATCAGCCGTCAGGGCTTAGTTTGGACCACCAAGGTCCAGTCAATCAATCGCCAGGACTCTGATCAGCTACCAAGGCTTGGTTTAGATTGCCAGGGTCTAATCAATCAGTCCATAAGACTCTGATAAGCTGGTAGGGCCCAGTTCAGACTGTTAAAGTCTAGTCAATCAGTCGCCAAGACTCTAATCAGTCGCTAAGGCTTGGTTTAGACTGCCGGGATCCATTCAATTAGTTTCCAAGACTCTGATCAGCCATCAGGGCTCAGTTTAGACTGCCAAGGTCTAGTCAATTAGTCATCAAAACTTCGATCAGCCCTAAGGCTCAGTTTAGACTACCAAGGTTTAGTCAATTAGTCACCAAGACTCCAATTAGCCGCTAGGGCCCAGTTCAGACTTCTAAGGTCCATCAGCCACCAAGGCTTGAGTCAAATCTGACTGCAAAGGTCCATAAGCTATTATGGCCCAAGAAGACAAGAGAGGTCCTTAAGTCCTAGATTGCACAAGGTAGGAGTTCGAACGTCTAACCTAGAAAAGGTAAAAGCAAGGTAAGAATTACTTTGTCGATGTTTGTGTTCCTATAAACCCCTCCAAAATAAGGGGCAAATTGTAGGCATTAGATTTGCCTATGAATTGAGGCCCGATGATGAGACATGGTACCATCATCAAAGGTATTTTTCTCTCAGCTAAGGCTTATGAACTTCCTGAAAACTATGTCAAAAACCAAAAAATGGCCAAAATAAAAAAAAAACAGTGCAAAAGTCACGAAGAGGCTGAATTGGCGCACGCCTCTACGGCCTAGAGTCACCCGCCTTGCAAACTTCCAGACTATTCTAGGGCCACCCAATAACCCTAAAAAACCCCTAAAAGCGACCTAGAGTAGACGCGACACCTACATCACAAGGCCCATGCCTTTATGGCGAGTAAGTGCATGCCTACTCTCAGGATCCCACATTGGAAAAATACAATCATTTCATTGTTACAATTCACCTATATAAGCATTAATGATTTTTGGTATAAGATACGGAAGACATACAAGGAATTGGTGGAGCACACTCAAAATTAATTCCTAAACACTTTGTTTTGATCAAGGATTTCTCTAAAAAGCCTCGACAATCTAGTTTCCTTTCAGTTCAAGCTTTGGACTGAGGTAATTACCCTTGAAGAGGGTATAGAAGTGAGGGTAAAGAATTGAGGGCCTAGTTCTTAATTCTTTTCTTAGTAGCATGTTTAGGTTGTTTAGAAGCATGTTTTAGAAGTAATGTTTACTTTAGTTTCTTAAATTGTTCTCTTTATTGCCATGTTTAATTAGTTGCTTGCTTAGTTAGTTAATTGCTTAGCTAATTAGTTGGTTAATTAGTTTTCTTGTTAGTTAAGTTAAGCATGATGAGATTAGGATTAGCTAAGTTCTATTTAACGATTGTTTAATTTAGAAATGCATGTTTAGCAATTAATATTATGCCATGTTAGTAATTATAAATTTTGACTATGCGTAAATGTCTAAAGTTTGTATGATGAATAATTAATCATAGTATTATGCCATATATTTAGTTTATACCCTCTGTTAGAATCAGGTTTTGAAGAGTTTTCTGCTTAGTTGAAATCCCATTAGCCATGTGAGAAAATTGATTATGGCCATGAACAGGCGTGCACCTATTCTTGGTCTAGCAGAGGCGCATGCCTTCTCTAAGAATAGGTACACGGCCATTCATATTTAGGTCATGATTTTTTTTTTTATAAAATGTTTTCCTCTTGTTTTGCCTAAGTAATGCATGACCATAGTACAGATTTAATCCTTTCATTATGATTTGTTTAATGGCAATCATTTTATTTTTGTAATAAAATGTCATATTTGTATGGATTATGAAGTGGTGAATCTCTCAATTTATCACTTACTTTTATGCAATATTTGGATAATTATTGTAATCCTTCCCCCATGTTTGAAGTGCAAATGTAACTCTATTTTCCTTCCTCTTTCCATGGATGTATATAAACTATCTCACCCACATGTAATTAAAAAGATAAAATTTGATGATGTGCAAAAACGAATCTAGGATCAAGGTGGATAGAATTGATGATTTAGAAAATTTCAACCCAGTAAACCCGAGTGGAGGCTGGACTTTGTTAGGACCGTCACTCACATTTTTTCCGCAGTTTAATTACCCGGGTGGCGACTCCATTTCGTTTCTTCGGGCCCTGCCTCTATGACTTGGTCTGATGATCCTTTGAGTCTTTTCACAAAACTCAAAAAAGCAGTGCCAAGGTCACCACAACTTTGGCGAGATGGAGTCCCCGTCCACAATTTGACTCTTTTTCTTTTCTTTTCTTTTCTTTTTTCTTTTTTTATGGATCAACATGACATTTAGGAACATGAAAGAACTGATAATGTCCATCTTTAATTTTCCCTTGTGGCAGTACCTCCTTGGTGTCCTCGTCCTTTACAGGACAAACATGAGAGTAAAATTCATTAAAACCATTGTTATCAAATGTTAACTTGGAGATGCTCAAAAGATTCTTTGTTATTTCACTACAAAAAGAAGGTCTTTTGTGGTGGCTAGTTTTCCGCCACAAAAGACCTTTTATGGTGGGCACTGGGACGCAAGTAAAATAGGCTGTCAATTATTGGCGATGGCTCATTAGGTTTTTTGCGACAGGGGTGAGGTCTTTAGCGGTGACACCTTCCCCAGCTCAAGGTCTTTACTAGTGGCACTGGCACCTTCCCCAGCTTAAAAGATCATATACTACACTTCTTTTGCAGTAGCTCCATAGATCCACAAATGATAAAAGCAATCTTAAAAAAAATAAAAATAAAAACCAATTTGAATGAAAATTACAAATTTACCCCAATTTTAAATTTTACTAAAATTACCAATTTACCCCTAATTTGAAATCCTTTAAAATTGATAATTTTACTTTGGTCATAGATTTAGTAAAATGACACATTACCCCTAATTTTAGGTTTTATAAAATTCTATTTTTCTCATAATTTTATTTTTAATAAAATTACTATTTTACCCCTTTTAATTAGATTTCCAGTATGATTTATGTAACTTATTTTAAAAATTAATACCAATTTCTTATTTCTTATATTAAATCTATTAAATATAATCCTATTTAATTTGAACTAATAATTAATTGAAAGAAAAAATTTTAAAAGATTAATATAAAACTAAAATTAAATTAATTAATATCAAATATAAATATTCAAATATTCAAATTACAAAAATAAACAATTCGAGAAGATCTATTTTGCCTTGGCCTCCAAGTGTTTCTTTTCTTCCTTCTTGAGCTTCCTGCTTCCATGGAGGAAATTAAACTTAGTGGTGGGATTTTTAATTTTTCTATTTACAAAAATCATTAAAAAAGGAAAAAAGTTATTAAAAAATCATAATTTTATAATAACCTTAAGATCCACATATAGAAAAGCTTTAGAAATCAACTAAGTACATGTTTACATATAAATAAAAAATAAAAATTATTATTTAATAGGAAAAAATACTTGAACTTTCGGAGAAAAAAAAATGATAAATCATAACTTATCTCAATATATTAAGAATATCTTCTCTCTAAAAGATAAAAGTCAACCTTCATTAAACTATATTTTTCCATTATTAAAGAAAAAAAAATTCTCGACCAATTACACAAAAAAGCCAAAAATTTTATATTGCAAAAGATAAACAAACTAACTAATTAAAAAACTACTTTTAACAAAATTAACAAATCTTATAAAAAATCTTTAATCTGTACAATATTATCATATATATTTCTCAAAAAGAATAGAGATGAAATAAAAAGCATATAGTCAAAAGCTCAAAATCAAAACTTCAAAATCAAAACTATGTCTTTCCCGTGCCTCGGATGACAAAATTTGACGAAGCATCATACCTTCATCCATCTGCTTCCCTAAATGAATCACTCAAATCTCAGCTCAAAAATTCAATTTTGATCACTCAAATATCAGTTCATGGTGTAAAATCCCACTATGTCAAAGATACGATAAAGCAAATGAAAATATCTCCAAACTTCAACCAGAAAAATTAACCAAAAAATAACACTAAAAAACTTCACTCAAATGGCATATCCTTCACGTAATTAGCATAAAGTTAGCACTATTTATCCATTTTTTATCTTCAAATTACATAGAGCAACATATCAAAAGTGAGTGAATATCAATTACGACCCATACTTTTCATAACAAAATCATTCAGATGCAACTTTTGAAAATTTAATTGACAACTACTCAATCATTTACAAAATTCATCAAATAAGTATGGGACTAACAAATTCTATTAATTGACTAAAATCCACTTATTTACTCTTATATTTATTTTGAAAATGCATGTGTACAATAAAATAACTTTGGATAGTGAAATAACTTGTATACCCTTGATGACTATTATAGTTAAACATGACCTTTTATGTAATTACATTTCCTATTATTTTACTAAAAAATACCCTTGATATGAAAATCAAGAGTGGACCATTATGTGATTGTACTATATTAAAAAAAAGAGAAAATAAATCATTAAAACACAATAGTGAGTGACCAAAGCATGTCAAAAAAAAAAAATCACCAGATTTATGCATGCAATGGAATAATATTATAGAACTATTATATTAATACATGTATTTTATCATTATACTGAATTAAAAAAAACCCATTTTTCCCCAAATATAGGTTCTCTAATTTTAATAAATAATTTACTTATCCAAATCATTTAAGATTTTAAACAAGCCTTCTAGGAATATGCATCTAATACCATGTAAAATTTGGAGCATTCTAAGTTTGGTGAGTGTCTCAAATTAGTTGAATTTTCAGGCATGACAATTCTATCTTACAATAGTCAGGATTGACCTCCTTCATTCAAAAATCTATAACAATTCATGAAAAATTCCTAAAAATCATAAAAATTTTCAGATTTAAACTAGATATAAACACAAACAAATATGCCAAATTTTATAATTTTTTGAGACCTCTAAGTATCTCAAATAATTTTTCTAAAACTAACATCTTGCAGAGAAATCGAAATTTTACCATTGCAGAGTCAATTTAAAAAATCATAAAAAATTGAATACTCAATATTTTTCAATGAAACAAATTTTGAACAAACCCTTGAAATATCTATTTTAAAATATATAAACTTGAAAATAAAAATCAAAGTAAGATAATTGCACAATATTTTGAAATCCTATACTGTTTATTAGCAAAAGCCTAGAGTTGATTAAGTTTATTTATATAGATTTATTGATTTAAAAAGTAAAAAGTCCAGACTGGCCTCCTATTATTACACTTTTCTAATTGTGTTGACATTTACGGGCTTATTTGATGAATTTTGCAAAAGTTTGAGTAGTTGCTGATTAAATTTTTTAATAGTTACATCTGAGTGATTTTTTGTGAAAAGGTGGGAGTAGTAGTTGATATTACCTGTATAAAAAAATATACAAAAAAAAAAAAAAACAAAGAAGAGAAGAGCCTGGACAGCAAGCAGTTGTACCTGTATTAATTATCTCCAAACTCAATCTTGAAGTTCTATCTCACTCTTCCACTTATCAGTTCATAGAAAAAAACTCATAATCTCCTCCTATCTTGGCAACCTGGGACCACATATCTTTTCTCTATCCAAAAAATTACGCAAGAAATCAATACAAATTTAATTGAAAAAATAGTATAGCATCAATAGAAGAGCAAAAGATATTCATGACTTTCTTTGGAATAGAATAACATGGCAGCAACTCAACTAAACTAAACGTTTTGATTTGCAACAGGTCAAATATGCATAGAAAAGAAGGTGAAAGTTGAAATGTGGTCGTGACATTGTGAAGAGGAGTTTCAACTTTTGATTAAGGAACTACAGCAAGACCATGAAAGCAAAGCTCAAACTTTTCTCAGTCTTTCTAGCAGAATAGAACCCAAATAGCATCAAAGGAGAAAGGAATAGAGGGACAAAGCTAAAAAAGGAAAAAAATGACTGGACAGAAACAAGGTTGGCTTTGGGCACCGTGACACAGAGAAGAGTTCAAGTGTGAAAGCTAATTATATAGCACTGGATAGCAAAAATGACTATCTGCTCTTTGCTATATGGCATATACTTAATTATGTTGGTAAACTTTTTTTTTTTTTTTTGGTTCTTTTAAATGAAAATCTTAAATATAAGCAATAAGAAGTCACCAGTTTATAAACAATCAGACCAAGAGGGAAGGAAATAGTTGAGTACTTGAGTTAGTTTCTTTTATTTAAATTCTACCCCAATTGTCAAATCTACATTGTATTTTAAGACAATTGTACCAACAATACGATGATACAATATTTTGTCTTAAAGTACATTGTACTTCCAAACTAGATGATAAGATGTTGCTGAAGCATTAAACAAAAGATGATAAAAACAAATTTTACCTTGATGAGTCTCCGCTACTACCATCAAATTGAGGTAATGACTGAATGCACGACCAATTGTCAATGCTTCCTCTAGCGTCATCAACGCAAGCTGCTTCTCAAGCAACTCTGCCGTATCCTCATTCCCCACCAGACAGACAGAATATTTAAAAATGCTTCTCAGTTTCAAATGACAAGGATTATGCCTCGTTTTGAAATCTTGAAACTTAATTCCAGATAACTCAAATATTTTTACACAAAGTGAGGTTGAGTTTGCACCAAATAGAATCAGGGAACCTTATAGTATTCTCTACAAACTGCCTAACATATTTATGCTAGTCCTTAGAACATAATTTTTAATCAACTTCTAACATGTTCTGCCATATAGAATACTTATCGCAAAGATTATAGAACAACACCTTGAAGAACTCATATACATGATTCTCTGAAACTGAACAATTTAGATAGTAACGATCTGCAATAAATCTATTCGAAGCCGAAACAAAGTTTCTCAGAACTGCTCATCACCAAACAAGGGAAAATGAATATTTATGCATTAGAAAACAAAACCCAAATAGGCAAATATTAAAATTAACACAAAATAATCAGCCAATACAAACAAAAGCTAGCATAAGTCAGAATACAACTGAAGTAAAATCCAATGCACTCAATAAACAAATTATATCATCTGTGTCCCCTGAAGTCTCACAAGCAAATAAGTATTGAATAAATTGAAAACGAACACAAAAACATGGAATCATTAATCTATGCATAAACAAAAACATCAACATTTAAGTACTAAATAAATATTGTTTATTTATTAAAATTAAAATCATTATCAAATTTTCTTTTTGTTTTTTGTTTTTAAGTCATTTGTATGAAAGATCCATATATGTAACCCGATAACAACGACAAGATCTCTAATGTCTAATACAATGCTTTTATACAAGTTAAATTTATTATCCATTTCATGGTATCTAATCTATTATTTTGAATAGTCTTCTTTACTTGAATATATAAGCGAAAGGAAAATTTACTTTATTAAAGTTTTACAATCACATAATTCATTGATTGTATCAAAATAGTGTTTGAACATGAATTTATATAAATGTTATTTAATGAATGCACCTGAATGTTATATCAACTTGATTATTTAAGTCCATTGTTTCAATATTTAAAGTAAAATGTGAGATATTCCATAACCAAAAGGGATTATGGTGTCAAACTGATTATGGTTACGCGAACTACAAGTTTGCGTTAAAATGAAATTAGGCAATCAACATGATGAAAAAACTGAAAATGCAGAAACATCGCTAATGAGAGTGAGCTGACATCTTCAAAAGCTTAAGCAAAAAATTATATAAATGGACTCTCATCCTTGATATACAAAGGTTAAGATTAGCTAATATTAAGCAAAGCGATCTAGTAAACCAGAAACAGGCACTTGAGTTGTTAAGTTCAAAAGTAGTTAAAAATTTTAGAATATTTAGGTAAGCTAATAATCAAATGTTGAGATGGCTGAGTTGGTCTAAGGCGCCAGATTAAGGTTCTGGTCCGAAGGGCATGGCTTCCAATCCCATTCACAACACAAAATTGAAATTTAATAATGATTTTAAAATTAATAAAAAAACAAAATTTATTTACCATGAAAGATTTATTATCTTTATTCCCCACAGCATTAGGATAAGCTTCCAATTTCTCAATGCCACAGTACAAGATTTAGAAAACCAAACATCCCTAATCGAGAGCTAAACTTAGCTGAAATACATTTTTTCCCTTTTTATGTTTATTTTATTTTATTTGGCTGGGAAACAAATATGGCAGACAGGATTATGAAAGGCTGAAACCTTATTTATTTGATATCTTAATAAGGTTTATCTACATAATAAACTACCAAATTCAAAACAAGTTTACGCTGGGCAAGAACATTATGGTTTGAGAACCTTCACAGCACAACTTCCACATTCCTGCCAGAATCAATAAAATGGAAGTCAAAATGAATAGAAAAACAAATAAATCGTTGAAAACCAGTTTGAGTAATTGAAAGCAATGATTTTTCTTTTTTTACAATTAGAAACTACTTGAACCATCCAAGCCAGGTGACATGCACATTATTAGTCATATAACCAAAGTGACCACATAAACTATTTGGATATAATACATAAGAAGAGCCAATAAGCAGGAGATAATTCGGGAAAATACCAAAATAATCCATTACCAATAAGCAACAAGCAGAAGTGGTTTAACAATAATATATTGTTGAATTATGAAGCTGTACTAATAAAGAACTCCCAAAGCTCATTAATTCAAATTAAGTTGAAATAGTAAGCCAGTTCCAGGGCTACTTCAAAAGTAGACAACAATGATGTTCAACATGAGAACTCCATTATTCATCATATTAGTAGATATTTCATTATGACTGATTTGCAAAATAAGTAGTTCTACAAAAAGAGTTACAAATTCGTCACATGTTGATATTCTCCTACTACATGGTCAAATACAAAATATTTTTTTTGTTAGTAATAAAACTGTCTTGAATAAATAGAAAAGATGTAAAAGATGTAAACAAGTTGACCATTGGACTGAGAAGAAACCTAGGAATGTATAGTTAGAGTGTAGAACAGAGCTCTAATGGAATTTACCAACCAATGACCAATAAGGTAAAAAATGAACTTTATCATAAAATCTTATTTTGATTCACACATCTACAAAAAAGCTTTTTCTCTTCCTACTTCCCCAAAGTTGCTCAATAAGCAAAGAAGCCCAACAGGCAAGGGTAAAACCAAGCAGCTTTACCAGTCTAAAAATGCTTATTCCAGCTCAGATAGCAACAGTACAACAAAGGATGATATGATCAATATTTTCCTCAGCTTTCTTTCTCACCACACTTCAAGAGATTTCTACATGAGCCTAGTGTCACATGCTTCTTGCATCATGCCTTCTCAATCCGTAGACACCCCTCCTTTGACTAAATTTTTTACTTTTACAAGTGACTCTGTTTTTTCCTACCTTATATTCAATTTGTGCAAATTATGCAGAGACTTACTCATAAACAAACGATATTTGCATTCCATCGTCACTAGAAATAATATAACATGAGCAACCGACTTGACGTTTCCAATTAACTTCACCACTAGTTAACCAAGATAACATGAGCAAACATGATGTTTCCAACTAACTTCACCCATTGCTTGCACAAAATTTTCAATTTCGAAATATTCAGGCTTAATCACATTATATAATCACATTAAGTACCCAAAATTTATCTAATGTCAATCAAATATGCCAACTTAGGATAAATTAATAAAATACACAGCAATAGGAATTAAAAGGGGAAAAATCAACGAGATCAAACATGAAGTTAAGAAGACAAACATTAGAAGAGCAATCGGCTTCAGTTGTACCATAACTGCCCCTGCTCTATTGCTTCTTAAAGACCCCTTACACTAACATATAAAATCAAATACATGAAAAAGTAGAACCAAAAGAAACATAGAAAAGTATATCTAAAATAGAAATTCCTTTAAAAAGGAGAAATGAAAGCAGAACCTGAGTATGGGTAGCACCTCCTCGTGTAGAAGCGGTCCGCAATCCACGTTGTGTTGAATCCATCGACGATTGGCGTTGTCTCTGCACTTAATCTCAATCAGAGGAACCATAATCTACGAAAGAGATTAATCAGCAAAACAGTGTGATGAGGAACGGGGTTCCTCAAGTTAACAGAAAGGGAGGGAGATGTAGACAGAGGAAAGGGGAGAAACAATAGAAGAAATTTAGGGAGAAACAGAGTGAAATTAAGGGAGGAGACAATCTTTTTACTAAAAGATCAAAAAACCAATAACAACCAAGTCTAAGAAATAAAATAACTAAAGACACTTATTTATAGTGCCGACAATCATAACTTAACTAGGAAATATACTTCCATTAGGAAATATAATACTAATCCTAGTTAAACTAGAAAATACCAAAATTATATCCTAAATAAAATAGTAAACTATTAATTAGGAAAATAACTCAAATTAGGATTACTCCCAATTTAGGAAGTCAAAATCCCTAATAATAGTCAAAATCCCTAATTTATTAAAATTTCTAAAATCAAAATTAAAATCCCTAATTTATTCCTAATTTGTCCTACATCACAGTGAAAGAGTATAATCCGCAGATTATGACGAAGAAATGCAGATTCGGATAAAGCGGAAATGTTGTTGATTTGAGGAATGCAGATTAATCTACAATAGTTGATTTGATGGAACTGCTACTGATTTGAGACGGAAATGGAGGAAGCAAAAGAGAGAGTGAAGATGAAGAAGAGGGGGAGGATGACAATTGATTTGAAGCGAAAATGGGGCAATGAAATTGAAATGGTTTGATTTTTAGGGTTGCAATAGGGCATGTGCGAAATAAGGGATTATAAAGACAATTAAACGATTGAGAAGTATGGTCGTTTGCGTCGGGACGGTTGCTGCCTTATTTGGGGGTACCCGTATCATTGGTGTAACTCATTTACAACTGTTCCTTAATAATGCCACAAATCGGCAACATATGTGAGATAATTCTTTATGGTGTTCCAGAAATACATAAGACATCTCTAAGTTCTAGATTTGCTTTATATGCAAGTTATACGGAGGAGCCAACATATGAAATAGATAACCGATTACCATTACCTGCAGATAGAGATTTCTCACCAGTGTATTCATTTTTCACAGACATCATCCCTGGATCAACTATGACATGATTGGTGGCACCACTATTTGCATACCAAGCTTTATGAACAATAGTTTCTGGTGCAATAATAAAGTTTGAAGTTTGGTTGTTGTTGTTGTTGCACCAAGTTTTGTTGTTGTTCCTATTGTTGGAGGTTTGCATGTAGCTGAAATCATCTTTGTAGCAATAAATTGACGATGGATGACCATGTTTGCCACATATTTGACAAGTTGGTGGTTTGTCGGATGGAAAAGAGTCCACTTTTGTCTTCTTTGGCATCACACCTCAAACTCCTTCCCACTTCATTGAGTAATGGCTTTGAAATGCTCTTTAGGATTGGGCTTTGTCATTTGGAAACTTGCCTTCTTGTGAGAATTGATGGAGGACGCAAGCTGTCCAATTCGCACTTCAATGGACTTCATGATGGTTTCCATATTACTGCAAATTGTTTCAAAGCTACCAAGTCTCGCTTCATCCTTGTTGGATCTCTCTCTTGTTTCCACAATAAATGTGCCCGAGATGTCTTATCCAAGCTATCAAGTTTTCTTCATACTTGTTGGACCTCTCTCTTGTTTCTGCAATAAATGAGCCCAAAATGTCTTCCAACGATTGCTTCTCTTTGGCGCCCATGTTATCAAATTCCGATGGAGGTATCAAAACATATCTTGAATCACCATAGAACAAATTCTAATGGTTATGGACGTTAGTGATAGTACATTGTCTCATGGTTGTGGAACCCTTGGTGATGGTACATTGGCTCATCATTGTCACCATAGTTATAATTGTTGGTGTTTAGACTATTGAGATATTGCACTTGTTCAAGCTCATGTGCATCACTTGAGTTGTCCTTAAGCCCCAATGATAGTCATTGAATGCCATGCCTAGAACTTCTCCCCTTTTCTTTATTCTAGTTCCCGAAAAGTCTCTTCTTTCAATTTTCCAATCAAAATGGCAACAATTCAAAATTTTAACCTCTTTACATGCCAAAAGCACAAAATGCACAAGTAGTATAAAAAAGAACAAAAAGAACTAACTTCAAAAACTACAAAAACAATGCTAGCTACAAAAAGAAACTAAAACAATTCAAACACAAAAAGAAAATATAGATTAAGATTGAAATCGCTTAATAACAATATTAGTTAGAAAAAGATATTTCAATCCTCAGCAGTGACACCAAAAACTTGTTGGTGGCATATTAGTGCTCACAAAACATTGTAGGTATGCAGGTCGTAACGAGTACTAAAGAGTGAATAGGGTATCATTCCCATGAGAATTGTAATCTAGCTAAGCATTATTTTAAAGCAAATTCAATTTTATATAGAAAGCAAAACAACTAGAAGTGCAAACTACAATTAATTAAAATAAAAGCAAATAAAAACTAAATTGGGAAGCACAACAAGGGGAGATTTTAGTGATGTAAAGTATCTAGAGGATGGATTTTCACCTAACACACATCCATGCCTATCCAGTTCAAAGTCAATAATTAATTCATTTCATGTTCATTAGTCGAAAGTCTAACGCATTCCTACTACCTCTCCTAAGTGTAAAGTAGAAAAAAAAATGCTCACTAACCAATTTTAATCTCCCGATCTCAAACCAATTAATAAGAATTCATCAAGTCCTATTTTCAATTGACTATAACGATTTATGGACTCTCGAGCTCCATAACTCCTAGATTATGTTTCCTAAATGCATACATGAAAACCCATCTCCCGAGCAATGATTTCACATACAAGTTCATCAATAATCCATCTAATTAGAAGCATTAAACACAATGAAAACATAAATGAACCTAAGATGCATCATTTGATCAAAATCAAACCATCAAGGCATAGAATCAGCCTAATCAATCCTTCAGATTAAAAGCAATTGGTTCATAATAGAGCTTACAAATGATAAAATAAAGTACAAGCAACATCATTAAAAACCCACAACAATATGTAAGAGAGTGAGTGGAGAGAGAAACTAGTTTCCAAGCTAAGATAAGAGCTATCCCTTGTAGATCCTCAATCTCCCCTAAATCTTCTTGTATCTCTCTTGTTTTCACCTCCAATTTTGGCCTCCAAGTGTGCTTCTAATGTCTCCAAGGCCCCTCTCTTTAAAACTGTTGTGTTTAGGCCCTTTCTATACTAAAAAATAAAGTTAGAAAGGTGCCCAGCTTGTCATTTGGGGTTGGGGCGGCCGGGCAGCTTGTTGGAGCACCAAGCTGTCACCTAATGGCATTGGGGCGGGCTGGTAGCCCACTGGGGTGCCACTTGCTCCACTGTAGCCTTGTGTAATCCAGTCCTAAGTCATCTACACTCTTTTTTTCATAACTTTTCATAAATGAAACTCCCATTTATGAACTGTAAAATGCTCCAGAATCTACACTTTCAAAGCTTTCCAAAGGCATAAGACTTGTCATCTGATCATTGTAGATCAGTATATTTAATTCAGAGAAGTTTTTTGTCCAATATAGATGCCAGTTTTTCTCCAAGCTCCTTGTGTGCTACTTTTTTGTATCCTACACTTCACAAATTTAATCTTATTAGTTCCTTGAAGGTTCAAAAAAATACCAACACGAAGTCATCCCACAAACACAATAAAACACACATAAGTAGCATGAAAAACACTCAAACACTAACTAAACATAAGCTTGGAGTACTACGAAAATGGAACACATCAGATGTTGAAACCAAAGTGGTAAATAGAACCTTAGAGATGTGTTTGTGATGTTTTACTAGCTAGCTCTTAACCAAAGCATTAGTTTACATGGCTTACATGGGAAAAATTATGTTATAAGACAAGCTGGCACTCCTCTACCAAAAGCATGCCCTTTGAAGTATTATATAAGAGAACACCTCCTTCTCTGATATCTTAAGTTCTTGGTATAGCTAAAGTGGCAGTGGTAAAGGAAAAGCTCATGAACATGATAGTGCCATCAAAATTGCACAAGATAATAATATAAAAAAGGCACAAGCTTGCATGGAAAAGGTGTATGACTCAAAGCAATCTGAGAGAGAATTCTTGGTAGGTGATTGGGTTTATCTTAAACTTTTGCCATATCGACAATTGTATCTAGCTATGAGGAAAAATCAGAAACTCTCTTATGTTTTATAGCCCATTCAATGTGATTGAACAAAATGATAAGGTTGCTTACAAGCTAGAATTGCTTGATGCCTCTAAAATACATTAGGTGTTCCATGTGTCTTTACTAAAGAAGAAAATTGGTTGCTAATCAGTTCAATCTCAATTGCCTATTCTAATTAAAAAAAATTTGTTTCTGCTGCCACGAGTAGTTCTGGAAAGGTGAGTAGTGCGTAAGAAGCAACAAGTTTTGATTCATTGGCAAGGGTTATCTCCGGTGGAGGCAACTTGGGATGATTAAGATTTATTTAGAAGTAGTTCCCAAATATTAGCCTTGAGGATAAGGTTGAAATTTAATAGGAAAAGAGTTAATTTGAGTCGTACTTGAGCTAGGTTTTTTTTTTTTTGGTTGTTTGCTTTGGATTAGTTTTTAACAAGTCTTCAAGTATTTGAATTTCTTTGCAATAATTAGTCAAGTCTTCATATTAATTTTGAGTTAGTCAGTAGTTCGTTAGTTTAGTCATATCTCTGTTAGGTTAGTTCCTATTTTTCTCATTTTTTCTTTGAACAAATTATAAAGTCTCTACCAAATATTAGAATGAAATAATGTAGGAATTTAGACTTCAATAAACATTTTCAATGTATTTAGGAGGATCTTGCTCCCTTGAATGAGCTAAGAATAATTTCACTTCTTGTAAGCCCTAGAATTTTGCTTATGGTATTGGAGGTCCAGTAATGATAAGCAGAAACAAAAATTAGGAGTCATTTCTGAGACTAACAAGGATATTAAGCATTAACACTGAGATAGGGTAAAAAATAGCCAAAAAGGCTCAGGATCGGTATGGCACCGATGGGTAATAGTTTTGACCTTGAGAACCATGATCATTGAAAAAGTGCAAAATCTATGCCAAATTGGCACAAGAATAGTGCAGAAATAGTGCAAATAGGGTTAGCGCCTGTTGTCTAGGCTAAACCTTAAGGGTAAACATCTTTAGATACAAGTGGTGCACGAGCACCTGTAGTTACTATAGGCGGCACTTGAGTGCCTTTAGGTACTATAGGCGTATGAGCGCCTTTGGCATCTAAGGCACATGATGTTAGGATTTGCACCTTAGAGGCATCTAGAAACCCACTAGTGACCATAGTTTGGGACGTAGGCCTTTATCTATGGGTGTACACGTTTGGTCTATAGTTCCACATTCAGAAAAGAGCTCATTTTGAGAGGGCTGGGGCCCTATATAAGGGCACTCTACTCTCGGTTCTAGGCATCAAATTTAGGGCTGAAAAATAGCTTAAGATGATATATTTTAAGGGATTCTGAATATTTTAGAAACCCTATTTTAATATTTTTTTTGGTGTTTCTCGATGTTTTGGGTGTTTACTAAGGAATTTTGGGGTGTCAATGCTAGTCAAAGATTCGGCTTTCGATTAAATTCGCAATTTGGTAAGAT
Organism: Boswellia sacra; assembly: GCA_013180625.2. Classification (NCBI taxonomy): domain Eukaryota; kingdom Viridiplantae; phylum Streptophyta; class Magnoliopsida; order Sapindales; family Burseraceae; genus Boswellia; species Boswellia sacra. The sequence continues at coordinate 205,931 of SNVD02009784.1, forward strand.
TTCCCAGCCTCCTCTTTAGTTTAAATAGTTTATTTAGATTAGATTGCCATGTTTAGTTTAGAAGTAGTTTATTTAATCAGTAGTTAATTGCCACGTTTAGTTAAGGATTAGTTTATTTAATTAGCAGTTAATTACCATGTTTAGTTTAGGATTAGTTTGGTTAGTTAGTAGTCTAATTAAGTATGTTAAGTAGTTAATTACATAGTTAATTAGTGTTTAATTAGTTGTTAATTATGCATGATCAGTAGATAATAAGTTGATAATTAGTGGTCAATTATGTGATAAATTAGCAATTAGTTAAGCATGATCACGTGTTATTTAGTGATCAATTGCATATGTTTAGTACAACTGATTAATGGTTTATGATATCATAATTAGTATTTGACATGTTTAGACTATTTTTTTTAATCATGCTTATTGATAACAAAGAGCCAAAAATCCAAGTTCCCTCAATTTATAATGGTTTAGTTTATTTTATTACAATTATATGGAATGGTTGTAATCTCTAATCCCTTCCCCAATGTTTGACAGAAATATAATCAATTCTCCTCCCCTTTCTATGAATATATATAAACTATCATCACTTCGCTTGTAATAAAAAAATAAAAGTAGTTGTTTGCATAATAAAATGTAGGATTAGGATAGGAGAACATTAGTGGCTTAGAACTTAGAACTCAGTAGGCCCTTAGTGGAGGTCGGATTAATGTTTGAGTGGATGTAACCCGTACCTAACTTCTCAAACTCATCTCTGAAAGGGTGATGGGTAGTTAGATCCAGAAAAGCAAGGGATCGACTGCTGCCACCTAATTTTTCTTGTGGTTAATTACCCGGGTGGCGACTCCATTAGTTATCTAGGTTTTTTCTCATTGAGTTGACTTGTATGGCTTTCCAATCATCTGAAAGAAGCTTCAAAAAAACAATGCCGAAGTTGCAAGCCTACGAGAGGGATGGAAGCCCTGCCCATAGTGGCGAATCCATTGGGGACCTAGAGAAGTTGATTCCAATAGGGAACACTGAGTTCTTTTGTTTTTTGTCATTTATGTCACCCTACACTTTCATAAACTGCACAACTACCTTTTATTCGACTAGTGGCTTTGGTATGGGGATTCCTCGTGTTCCACTCAAGCCTTGGAAACCCATATCACTGATGATCACCATCTTGAGCACTTACCATTGAATTGGTATAAAAAAGGGCTATCTTCTACTCGAGGGTACCTCTCGCTCAAAGGGACCCTTGGCCATTAAACATAAGATTGAAACCCATAATAGATAAACTTAGCTATTACCTCTAGCATTACCTCATAATCCCTGGTTATTTGCATGAATCCTTTGAGACATATGAAAACCACAAATCTCTTGTAAAAGGGTAAAAGCCTTCTGTACCAAGCACTTGGATACCATGAATTTCTAATTGTGTTTCCTTATTGATTGGATGATACCTAATTGATGTCAAACCACTGTCATAGCACTTAAGGTGTCAAGTCTTGGTTACATGATGCTTACACCAATTTGAAAGAGGTTTGCATGCCTTGAGACCATAAGTGACCATTGTTGGATTGTTTTGTAAACCACGATTTTGTAATGTGTATATATCTTGAAATTGGCATGCACATATTATGGTTATAGTTACTAGACAATCAGGTAGTAGTTAACTATGGAATCTTGGAAATCTTGTGGACTCACAAGAAAGGATTAAGTCTTGAGAGAATGTCTGTCAGCTTTTTATCCGCAGTTGATGAAAGGCCAAAGCCAAAAATCCTAGGGAGATGACTTCACCAATATGTGGAAGGAATAAGTTTGGAACAATAACTGTATTATGACTATGCCTCTGTGCTGTGAAAGAGTATCCATGCATCATGCTGACTCCTTATGTTTGCAGTCATCAAAGCTTGGGTCAGGCAACAAGGCCATTTACACATAATTGAACCTGTGGAGATAAAGGAACATATAGTAGAACAAAAGAAGAGGAAATCATAAGAATGGCCAAACAATATCCTTTGAGTGGTATAGACCAAATAAGGGCAGACATGGATGTCATGAGATAATAGATGTTAGATATGATGAATTTGATAGCTACGAGGCTTCCACTGGGTATGGGACTGATCATAGGATTGAACAGAGAGGATTCTAGCAAGATCCACCCAATAGGTTGAAAGATCACAGTACTAACAACAGAGAAGGCCAGGCAAACCAACACACTAAAGAGGGCTTTCATGATGAGGAGAAGTATCTCAATGTCAAGAAGGCCAAAAAAATAGAAGCCATGAGGAGAGACCTGGAGAAATTTTAAGGAATGATGAAAAAGAAAGGCCTAGAGAAAATAGAGGACCTTTTAGATATGCAGATTGAAGGATTGCCTTCAAAGTTCGAGAAGCCAAATCTAGTAAAGTTCATAGGGGATAAGAATCCAAAGTCTTACCTTTGACAGTATGCTGTTGTGATGGGCATGATAGGCCTATCAAGGGAGTTGACTCTGAAATTATTTATTCACTTGTTAGAGGGACAAGCATTTGAGTGGTACCTTGAATAAGAGGATAAAGTAAGAAAAGATTAGACTGAGTTGTTTGAGAGATTTGTCAATTAGTATAACACCGAACTGGGTGTGATATTACAGGACTTAGAAAAGCCAAAAGCAATGCGAAACATTTTCGGAGTATTTGGTACAATGGAGAGGAAAAGCCGTGCAAATGTTTTCAAGAGCTTTAGAGGAAGATAAGGTGAGGATAGTGGTAAATGGAGCTCTTACTCCTATTCTACATCATTTGGTTAGATTCCTACTAAGAACATTTGAGGATTTATACAATTCTTGGCATTCAATTTGAGGGTATAGAGGCTAAATAGAAAAAGAATTTTCCAAGAAAGAACTTCCACCAAAGAGGAAGTAGAGGAGGAGGAGGAGGATCAGCCTCCAAGAATGTTAAAGTGAATGTGGTTCTATCGCAAAGGAAGTTTAGCAATCTGGCAATCATTGTCCAAGATCTTTAAGAAGCTGCATGCACGTTCTGAGTTATTGCCACTGTTGAAGAAGGATCAATAGGGTCCTTTCATGCCAAACTATAAGTTCAATGAATGCTATCACTTTCATTAGACCATTGGCCACATTATTGATAATTGTACTCATCTTTAATACGAGAAACAAGATCTAATTGATAACTGTCGAATACCATATCATGGTAAGTAGCAATCGAATACTCACAACAACCCATTGCTAAACTACAAAAACATGCCACTGCTAAATGTGAACATGATTAAGATAGGAGTTACTGAGAGGGAAATCCTAAGGTCCATTGAGAAGAACGAGGACGAAGAAAGGAAGGCCAGGGTTTTGAATGCCTTTAAGGAAAAATGGACGAGCATAAATAAGGGACACTGCTCATATGGAAAATAGGAAGAAAGAGAAAGGGCTAGAACACTGAGTACTTTTAGAAGAGACTAGATGTCAAGAAAAAGAGCTAGACGAGGCTACCCAGATGAAGGGATAAAAGTAAAGAAAGAGAACCCCTTTATGAAGAAATGGATGGCTAGAAAAGGGTTTAGATGATGCTTAGAAGTCGAATGGAGATGCCTAAGTAAGGATGAGGAAAGTGAAGAAGAGGTACAGAGTAAGTATAGACCACTAAGGGGAGAAGACAAGTACAGTCCGCTCAGTGATGATAAGGACAAGTACATGCCTGCTTATGTAAAAGAGGATGAGAAAGAATACACGCTACTCAATGATGAGGATGATGATGAGTACACACCTTTTAGTGACATAGGGAGTCAGAGCGAATACATGCCATTGAGCGAGGAAGGAGATCTTAGCAAATATTCGCTAAAAGTTTTCATGATTGGCGGGGGTTACTGAAGAAGAGGTATTGAGATCCTTTAAAGAGGGAAAATGAGAAGACACAAAAAGGCCAATCCATGTGACTCCACTGGTAGTAAGGGACTAGATTAAGGAAAAACAGGTGGAAATGACCATCTTACAATTCAAAAGTGGTTGAAAAAGATGATAGAGGAAGAGAGACATAATAAAAGGGAAGGTCTCGCTCAACGTAACGCCTTCAGCAGCTAAGGTCTACTCTCAGAATGGAGGTTAGGTGAAAGTCAAGGTAGAGTCATTAGAGAAAATGGGGAAATGGATGAAAGAATGGACATGGTCAAAACCATAGGTTGGTGATGATGAAGATAGTGATGGCGATGAAAGTGCAGAAAAGGTCTTTATAATTGATTTAGGAGTTTCAGAAGAAGAGATAAAAAGATTTTTTGAAAAAGTGGTTGCTGTCAGGATTTAAATTCAAGGAGAATGGGTAGAGATGACTTTAACAGAGTTCAAGGAGTGGATGCCAATTGTTTAGAAATCACTTGAGATGACATCTCTAACAGTAGAAGTATGCTCTTAAAGTATTACATGGGTAGGAGTCGATATGCGTATTAGTGACAGCAAGGATAAAGATGTAGAAGGTGTCATGGGCATATGGGATAACGCTAAAACTATCCATGACTTTTGGGATGACTTCAGTGATGGCGAAGAGATATAACCCATGAATGGAGGAAGAATGATAGAAGATTTCTCGGATGACTTCGAGAACAAAGGAAACGATGGAGAGAAAGATGACTTTTTTGGAAAATTTTAATAAGGGAGAAACATTAAAGAGTGAGAGTATGAGGGTGGTTGATCAGAAAGAGGATGAAAAGAGAAAGAAGAGAAAGAGGTTTAAGGCTTAACTTGAAGTGGAAAATAACCCAAAATCCAAAGAAGCTGAAGGAGAATAGAAAAAGAAGGGGCAACATGAAGAAAAGAAGAAAGAGGAGGATGACTTACTCCTTAAAAAGCCAAAGAAGACATTGACAAATGCAAGCATCTGGGGCCTGCTCATTTCATCCCAGAAGCACAGAGAAGCAATGGTTAGAGCCTTGGCTGGAATACCGATTTCCCTTATCTCTAGCCTTGAAGAGATGATTACAACTGTTACTTTTAAGGAGATACAAGGGGGCCTGATTAGTTTCTTTGATGCTAATCTCCCCTTGGGGGGAAGGAACCACAACAAACCATTATTCATAACAGCCAGGATTCAAGGGAAGAAAACTTCATATGTAATGATAAATGATGGATTGACAATCAATCTGGTAACCCTAAAGCTCTTACGATGACACAAAGAGAACTTCATCGTGACTAGTCAAGGGGTTAAGGTAGGTCAAAGAAAAATTGAGGTAATAATCAATTGGTCTCGGCCTAATGATGTTTTAGAATTACGTGGGTTTTTGGGTCTCATAGGTTACTATCGAAAGTTTGTGCGAAAGTATGAGCTCATAGCATATCTTCTCACTAGCCTACTAAAAAAGGGGCAATTCGGATGGAGCGATGAAGTCAAAGATGCCTTTCTCAAGCTTAAGCATGCCATGACCTCTACTCCTATTTTAGCTATGCCGAATTTCAATGAGCCCTTTACAACTGAAACTGACACCTCTGGAGAAGGAATTGGTGTTTTATTCACCTAATAAGGCCGCCCAATTGCCTTCATGAGCGAGCCTTAGGAGTCGCTAAATGTTCTTGGTCCACTTATGCCAAAGAGATATTAGTTATCCTATAGGCAGTGCATACTTGGAGACCATATTTACTCGGTAGAAAGTTTTTCATTCAGACAGATCAACGTAGTCTCAAGGACTTAATTCAGCAATGCATTGGAACCCCAGAGTAACAAAATTGGGTGGCTAAGCTACTAGATTACGACTATGAGATTGTGTATCGGCCAGGGCGAGAGAATTACGTAGCTGATGCACTATCCTGGGTATCAGGGAGTCCTATTCTTAATGCTTTGTTTATACCACAGGTTAGATTATGGGAGGACATTAAGTCAGCAGCTAAAGATCATCCGTATATGGACTGCATATGCCAATTACCTCATAACAATCTGGGGAAGCCTTATTCTTGGTGGAATGAGTTATTTTTTTACAAGGCTCGAGTCGTAGTGCCACTTAACACAGCATTGATCCATCAATTATTGAAGAAATTCTGTGATACAAGAATAGGGGGGCACTCAGGTGTTTTGCGAACAATCAATAGGCTAGCACAACAGTTCTATTAGCTTCCATGCATCTTACGGTCAAGGAGTATGTTTAGTCTTGTGAAGTTTGCTAAAGAAAACAAAACTGAAAATCTATCTCCAACAGGTCTTTTCCAGCCATTTCCTATTCCTTGCCACATATGGGATGATATTACAATGGATTTTATTGAAGGGTTTCCATCCTCCCATGAACAAAATACTATTCTAGTGGTTGTTGATCGTCTCAGCAAATATGTACATTTTCTGCCCTTGTTTCATCCATTTACAATAAAGACGGTGGCAGAAAAATTTGTTAAGGGCATTGTGAAATTACATGGAATGCCACGGTCTATTGTCAGTGATAGAGACCTTATTTTTGTCAACAAGTTTTGGCAGGAATTTTTCAAAATTTTAGGGACACAACTCAAGATGAGGTTTGCCTACCATCCTCAAACGGATGGACGATTCGAAGTTGTCAATCGCTTGTGGAACAATATCTACATTGCTTCGTCCATCGGCAACCATTCGAATGGAGTACATTTCTACCTTGGGTTGAGTTGTGGTACAATACTGCCTATCATTCTTCTACAGGCATGACTCCATTTTAGGCCCTTTATGGGAGACTTCGTCCTATTATTCCATTATATTTGATGGGTCTTCACCTATTGATGAAGTTGATCATAACTTGGCAACTCGAAATGCCCTGTTGAAACATCTTAAGGATAACTTGGAGGCAGCAAGGAATAGAATGAGATATTACATTTCAAGAAGGCGAGCTTGTTTTCCTTAAGCTGCAACCTTGTCGTCAACAAATAGCTTTTCAACGTGGTCATCAGAAGCTGACAAGCATATACTGTGGACCATATCCAATCAAGAAGAGAATATGAGCCATCGCATATAAATTGCAATTGCTTGAAAGTGTGTGCTTGCACCTAATTTTTTATGTCTCACTTCTCAAATAGAAGCTCAGTGATGGCTCCATGACTAGCTTAGAACTTCTACCAATTTTAGATAAAGGTATAATTATGGTTGAGCCTAAAGCCATACTAGACACTCGTTGGGTGAAACGTAGGGCTAAGTTTCATAAAGAAAGTCTAGTAAAATGGCGTCTATTGAGGCTGGAGAGAAGAACTAGAGCCATATTAGTAGTCATTAAGGCTTACTATGACACAAAGAGGATTGCAATAGGAACTTTTAAAGCCTTGTGAAAACAGGCCCAACTGAAGTAATGGTAGATGTGCATGGTTCCACTCTTTAGGAGGTGCGCTATCCATGATGCATCAAACCATCTGATTGAACTCTAAGGGAGAAGAGATAATAATCCAGGCAGAGTCCATAACTACAGTTGCAGCCCTAAGCATGAAGGAATGAGAGATACCTTATATGGGTCGGTACCAGCTATTAGTGATCAACCAGATCAACCTAGTAGCGATCGACATCATAAAGAAACAAGGGTACATGCCGAGGACTGGACTTGGAAAGAGTTTCATTAGAGTGCCCTCTTTTCCTGAAATCAAGGGCAAACTAATAAAAGAGGACTAGGTTATGACTCTCATGAAGACATGCACCCAACTGGGGGTAAAGAGGCCATTAAGTTTGTAAAAGCTGAGGAGGTCATGTATGCTAGGGAGGCTAAGCCATGGAGTTATAATAGGATCCTGAAGCCCAGATTTGAATATTTAAGGATGTGATGAATTTCAAGGCTCAAGAGACTAGTGAGCTCGACAAAGAAATGGAAAAGCTGATGCTGGGAGAGAAATCGATGAAAAAAGCAGTACACTCAGAGGAAAAGATTGCTACTAACTTGGCCACCCTCATCGAAGGAGAAATGATTAATGCTTGTCACGAAGATGTTTATGTTCTTGAGTTGTTTGAGGACACTCTATTTGTAAATAAAGTTGATACAATGAAATCTGACTTTGCTTACTTATGCAATTTTTTTCCTGATGGTAATTGCATGAATTTTATTTTAATAGCATATTTGACATTCATCTCATGAACAGTCATAATATTAATCTTGGTGCAATTGATAATCCTAAGAATGTAAGCATTACTCATGATACAACTGAAAGAGAGAGATTTGGAAAAAATTAAAAGAAAATGAGAAGGTGTTTGCTTGGTCCCATGACGATATGTCTGGAGTGTATCAAAATATAGTAGAGCACATAATCCTTACTTATCTGCACATGAAGTCGGTTAAACAGAAGTTAAGAAGGATGAGGCTAGAGTAGCCACAAAAGATGATAGAAGAGGTCACTAAGCAGATAGAGGTGAGGTTCTTAGATGTGTAAATTACCTTCAATGGCTAGCTAACATAGTCCCAGTACTGAAAAAGAATGGAAGAGTAAGGATGTTCGTGGACTATCAGGATTTGAACAAAGCTTCACCAAAGGATGATTTCCCTTTGCCATATATAGATGTGTTGATAGACAATACAGCCTGAAGCAAAATGTTTCCTTGTCGATAGGTTCTTAGGCAACAATCAAATCATGATGGTAGTAGAGGACAAGATAAAAATAGTCTTTATCTCAGAATGAGGGACTTATTATTATAATGTGATGCCACTTGGATTGAAAAACGCAAAGATAACTTATCAGAGAATGGTCACAATGCTCTTTCATGAAATGTCCACAAAGAAATTAAGGTTTATGTGGATGACATGATGGCCAAATCAGATATATAAGAGGGACATTTTGAGGCCTTAGAGAAATTTCTGGAAAGAGTAGACTAATACTGGCTAAGGTTAAACTTGAAGAAATGTGTGTTTGGAGTAACTTAAGGAAGTTGTTAGGTTTCATAGTCGGCAAATGGGGGACAGAGGTCCACCCATATAAGGTAAAGGCCATAGTGGAGATGCCAACGCCTAAAGCAAAAAAAAAGGTCCAAGGGTATTTAGGAAAAATCTAATACATCAGTTAGTTCATTGCTAAGTTCACAACTGTTTGCACACTAATTTTCAAACTATTGAGGAAGAATTATCCAGTAGAATGGAATAAGCAATGCTAGAAGGAATTTGAAAAAGTTAAAGAATATTTTGCTAATCTGCCTATGTTGAGACCCCTAAAGTTGGGAAGGCCCTTGATTTTATGGTTGGCAGTTAAGGAAGAGGCAATAACAGCATTGTTGGCACTAGCAAATGAGAGTGTCATGGAACATGCGGTTTATTACTTGAGCAAGAAGTTATTGGGATATGAGCTCAAGTATACACAGGTGGAAAAGACTTGTTTATTAATGTGTAGGCCTTAAAGAAATTAAGGCACTACTACCAATCATATAAGGTACAGGCAGTTTCCAAGATGCACCTCGTGGAATATCTATATGCAACATCATCACTGGTAGGAAAACTGGCAAGATGGGTGGTACAGCTATTAGAGTTCGGTATTGAATATGTTACTAAGAAGGTGGTGAAAGGCATATAGTGGTAGAATTTTTAGCAACGAATCTGATAGATAATGATGAACCATAGGAGTTGTAGTCTCCTGATAAACATTTAGGGGCCATTGTAATGATGGGATGGCAGCTGTATTTTGATGGAGTAGCAAACAAAAATAGAGCAGGAGTAAGAGTTGTCATTGTTTTGCCTACGGTAAAGATACTACCATTTGCCAAGAAACAGGGGTTTAAAGTTACTAACAACATGATAGAGTATAAGGTGTGTATATTTGAATTGAGGACAGCAGTAGCAAGAGACATTGAAGAAATTGAAGTAATAGGAGACTCATAGCTAGTTGTCCCATATGGCAGAGGAAGAATGGGACATAAAGAAGGAGAAACTCAAACCATACTTAGAACATGTCAAGAAATTGATGATGAGGTTCACTAGATGTGTCTTTAAGCATATGTCTCAAGAAAAGAAACAAATGGTAGTTGCTTTGGCAAGATTAACATATATTCAGGAGAATCAGGAGAAAACAATGATGAAGCCATTAGTGGTAACACATGCTTATCATCTTTACTATGAGGAGGAATGGGTGATGGAAGTGGATGTCAAAGAAAAACCTTGATTTTATGACCTGAAAAGATATTTGGAGGAAAGAAGTTTTCTTGAGAAAGTAGACGAAAAGGATAGGAAAGCTTTAAGACGGTTAGCCTAGCAGTTTACATGCCAGGAAGGAATGATGTATAAAAGAATGGCAGATGGTCTGTAGATACGGTGTGTAGATTAGAAGGAGGCTCAACAGATTTTGAACGAGGTTCATGCAAGAGTTTATGGACCTCACATGAATAGGCTGGCCTGAGCAAAGAAGATTATAAGACAAGGATTCTTCTAGTTGACCATGGAAATTGACTATGTGAAATTTGTTAAAGCATGTCATCAGTGTCAGATTCATGGGATTCGACTCATCAACCACCAACAGAATTACAAAGTATGTCATCGCCTCGGCCCTTTGCAGTATAAGGGATTAATGTCATTGGAGAAATAAGGTCGTCGGCCTAAAATGGACACTTGTATGTGGTTGTAGTGATAGACTACTTCTCGAAGTAAATAAAAGTTGAGTCTTTCAATGAATTAGGGGTAAAGCAAATGGACTAGTTTATTAAAAGACAAATCATTTGTAGATATGGGGTGCCACACCACGTGATAACAAATAATGGTGCCCAATTCCAAGGGGAAACTAGGGATCTTTTGAGACGATACAAGATTAAGCATCACAAATCATCCCCATTCCCCCTATAAGCTAATGGTACAGTTAAGGTAGCAAATTAGAACATTAAGAAGATGCTTGGAAAGATGGTTCAAACTTATTAAGACTAGGCCAAGAAGCTACCATTCATATTATAGAGATATAGAACCACCACTAGAAGTTCAACAGGATTGGCCCCATTCTCTTTGGTCTACAAGACTGAAGCAGTTTTGCTTGTAAAAGTAAGAATGTGGTCAGCAAGGGTCATGATGGAAGCAAGGATCCCCAAAGATAAGTGGGGCCAAGATCGGTGTGAGCATCTACCACTTCTAGATGAGAAAAGGATGAAGGCTCTGTACCAAATGCAGTTATATCAGAGAAAGGTAGCTTGGGTATTTAACAAAAGGGTGAAATAGAGGAAGATCCAAGAGAGGGACTTAAACAAATCAGAGCAGCAATATTTGATCCACGAAGGAAGTTAAAGCTAATTGGGAAGGACCTTTTTTGGTCAGAAAGATAATGACCGACTATGCAGTCAAGATATCAAATATGTATAGGAACCAATTTATAGAGATAATCAACATGGACAAGTTAAAAAAGTACTTCGTGTGATGATAGAAAAAGGGAAAAGATAGAGAAAAGAAAAGGTAATGAGAGAAAGATAAGACGAGAGAAAATAGCTAATTAGAAAACCTAAAAGGCAACAAAAAAGTATAAACTAAAATTGGATCAATGTCTTCTTTGTCTCTTAACCAGTGCAGGATCGCCATAGCGCACTTAGCTTGATTGGGCATAGAGGACCTAATCAACAATAGAAGCGTGCAAGGCAACCTATCCTTTATAATCATCATCAATCACCCAGTAAGGAGAAGGAAATACTTTCCTCAAGATCTTGCGTTAAGACTAGGAATTGCTAACATGAGCAAGGAAACACTTAAAAAGCCTTCCTGGAACGAAGTCTGGTGGGCAAGTCACAATCCTCTGCCTCTTGTCATATTGGTAACAAAGACTAGAAGAGGAGAAGAAAGAGCTACAAATGAGCCTCGTAAGGACCATGCGAGAGGTATAAGTCTCGAGGGTCATGTGTTGAAGCCTCCAGCAAGGACAATACCATCAGATCATGACATCTAGTATAGCCTAAAGATATGCAGTCCCAGAATCTGGTTGTTGCAGCATTTGTGCTTGATGATGCTTAGGCCCAGAGTAGAGAGAGTCGACCCAGAGGTGGCTAGAATGGTCAACTTCTCTTAAAGCCATATCTTGAAGGAGTGGAGCAAAGCATCAAAGAGGGTTCCAAAAAAAAATAATAATAATAAATGATGACGATGATGTCACATGAGGAGAAGTTGACTGCTCACCCTGTAAGGAGAAGAAAATAGGTTTCTCAAGATCTTGAATTAAGACCAAGAATTACTGACATAAGCAAGGAAGAATTCAAAAAGCCTCTCTGGAAAAAAGTCTGGTGGGCAGGTCGCAGTCCTCTGCCTCTCATTATATTATTGATAAAGACATGAAGAAGAGAAAAAAGCGCTACAGGTGAGCCTCGTAAAGACCACGTAAGATGTATAAGTCTCGAGAGTCATATGCTGAAGCCTCCACCAAGGACAATATCATTAGATCATGACATCTGGTGTAGCCCAAAGATACGCAATCCCAGAATCTGGTTGGTACAGCGTTCTTGCCTGATGATGCTTAGGCCCATAATAGAGAGAGTTGACCCCAGGGGTAGCTAGAATGGTCAACTTCTCTTGAAGCCATATCTGGAAAGCGTGGAGCAAAGCACCAGAGAGGGTTAAAAAAAATGATAAATGATGATAATGATGTCACCTGAGGAGAAGTTGACTACTTGAAAACTTCGGACTCACCCCAGACTTCATTTGATCTAGACCAATCAATGTCTCAGCCAATACAAGAGGTATTAAGGAAGAGCCAAGCTGCATCTGAGGGATCAGGCTTGCCAGAGTGGCTCACCATAACTATCTACTGTCACTAGGAAAAACTAAGAAACGAGATAGAACTACGTGATACTAAACCAAGAAGTAGAAGTCCTTTCAGTGGTCTTTATTAGCAGTATCAAGGAAGAAAGTATCACTCAGTGGTTGATCATATGGGCCATCATAACATCATGGAGGATCTGGAAAAAGTCAACGATGTTGTCTGGAGTAAGGCTGTCAAGTGGTTGCACAATGATATCGTCTATACTAGAATGAGAAATCCCCAAAATAGTACTGAATTTTTCATACAGGGGACAAAGCTCTTGTCCATTAAAGCGAAAAACATGACCTAAAGCATCTAAAAAATCTACAACTACTCTAAGGAGGGGGATGTCAAGATTTACTTGGCAGAGAAATCAAAGACTGTAAAAATCGCTTGACTCCAATCGCTACCATTCTAGGTCCTTCAGAGGCTTCAAGAGAGGCTGGAGAAGCTTATAAGAGGCCTCACTCATGATAGGTGATATAAGGAAGAAGTAGATGGTAAGGTGCCTTTATGTAGGGTGATGATGGGCCTTTAAAGCTTTTTAAATTTGATTTGGGACTAGTGCTATAGGCATACTCCTATAATTACAGGTGCATAGATTCGCTAAGGGCACTCGCCTCTTACTAAAGGTGTAGTGCCTTCAAGGTGGCATGGAGAGGATTTCTCCAATTTCAAAAGGATAGTGAGGGGTTCCTTTCTTTTTATATGTATTGTATGCATAAAAAGTGTTCAAATAGAGATAAAAAATTAACAAAATGACAAATAGAAGTGAAGTATTTAAAAGAAAAAATATCATTTGTACAAAAGCACTTCAAAAGAAAATGGATGAACAACATCTAGAACAAAATATATTTGTCATAGTACCGGATGGGGGGCTAAAAAAATAGACAAGAAAACGAGAGAAAAAATCTGGCACCTCGAGGTTCTCTAAATGGCCTTATCATCATCATACTCCTCTTCATTGCTCTCACTCTGCTCCTCGATGTCATCAGTAATACGGGGAGGATGCTTGGCTCTAAGAGGACCTACTACCTTAAAGGATCCTATATGGATGCCAACGAGCTAAAAAGGCCTTGCATTGGTGGTTTGGAGAATCCCAATACTAGATAAGTACCAACAACCTTAGAAGATCAGATGCCTATGGTCCCTATCCATTTTGAAGATCCAATACCATTAAAGGGTCTAGACCATGTGGCTAGCTATGGAAACTAAATTTTTGAGGCTCGATGATAAAATGAGGATGAACGTTGAGCAATAAAAATGACTAAAATGCCTCTGAAAACCAAAGGATAAAAGGTGAAAAGGAATCGATTGAGACTCTCAAAAATTGACACATGATTTCAAAAAATCATAAAAATTAATCCATAAGGAATTTGATAGTAAGTTATACACTGTTACAAAGCTACGGATGTCTAGTTTTCACAAAATTTTATATATTACAAATCAAAATTGAACTCGAATAGTTATGCATGATCTAATAGATGAAGGTCAGAAAGGACTGCATTGAAAAACGAAAAACAAGAGGATTTGGCAGGCCACAACTAGCTAGTTGTCTACCAACTACTAGCTAGCTGTTAGAGTGTCGTTCGGTGGTCTTCCAACAACAGGCCGGCTATTGTCCATGTATATTTGAAAAATTTCAATTGAAACCTTCCTTTTTTATTTTTTCATTCCTTTTTCAACTTCAACCCTCTCCTATATGAATAGCCCCCCTCCTCACTTTCTAATGCACATCAAATTCATCTCTTCCCCCTCTTAAAGACATACTTGAGAATTCAAGATGTCTTTTCTAATCTAAAGTTTTCGTCTGTTTTATAGTGCTCGAAACTCAGAAAGGATACGTCCTGAGAGTCGTTCTCTCTTCTCCTTCTTTATTTTCTTCTTTATTTTACTTGTTTAGAATACACATGTTTAGGTTTTATTTTAATACTTAGAAGCATGTCTAGTGGTTTTATGAGTACCCTTTGTTTGTTTTGCAAGGTGGAAATACGTGTCAAGGTAAGTCCACTTTCCTCTCTTTATTATAATCATGATTATGAATTTATTTTCTTTGCGAATGTTTAGAATTATACTTAGGAGCACATGTTAGAATCATGCTTAAGAGCACATGATTAGAATCATGCTAGGAATTGAACTTATTATTGTTTGGAAGTATGCTAAGAAATAAAATAGAATAGGTAAGAACTACCATGTTTAGTAGAATAACCATGTTTGATCTTGATTGATGTGATTAGGCTAGAAATGCCATGCTAGGCTAGAATTGCCGTGAACAATTGAATTGTGCTAGAATTGTAATAGGATAGAATTACGATGATAAGAAATATCAATATCTAGGTAGATGTGCCATGATTCTAGATTATGGCTTTGTTTAATTAATTTATGAATGTATGAACATACTATAAATATTATACCATGTTTAGAAATAGAATTGTATGATGCCATAAAGTGATGGTGGACTCACATTGATGGTGAGGTACTGTTATTTAGAATGAATACTCAAATGAATGAATGTATAAATATACTTGTAGAGGCTGGATAGATATTGAATAGACTCATATGTGTGGTGAGAAACTTATTATCTATTGATTCTCGAATTGATTGTTTATATTTATTGTTTGAATATGTGATGAATGTATGAAATATTTTATAGAATTTTATTGTTGAAGAGCAATGTAACCCTCTTCCCTATCCCTATGTTTGAAAGGAAATGTAATTTAATTCTCCTCTATCTTTCTTTGTATGAATATACAACTATCATGATTGAAAATCACATTATTTATCTAACGATGATAAAATTGGAATGTGTGCATAAAATGAATCATTTAAGTGGATTGTATGACAATGTGAGCTATTTTAATTTGGTATACCCTAGCAGAGGTGGGATTTTAATCCCGGGCTTGTACCTAACTTCCCGAACCCATCTCTGAAAGGATGAAGGTAGTTTAGGTCATGAAGTGAGGGATCAGATTGCTCCCATTGATTCTCAATTGAATAATTGGATGGCAACTTCATTTCTCTATATGTGTCCATGGCTCGTTTGTGTTCCCTTAATCTCAAAAGAGGCTTTGATATAGTGTCGTGGTCATAAATGCTCTGGTGGGATGAAAGCCCTGTTCACACCAGCTTGGGCTCTAAATGGCCTACCTGTTGACGGAGACACCCGTTCTCTTCTTGGAGATTCTTGTTCTCCTGCCTAATCACCTGGCCAAAGCAAAGCAAAGAGAAATATTAGCATATAGAAATTAGGGCATATATACACAAAACATAAATAACAATAAATTGAGACGCTTACTTGAAACTCATGAGAAAGCTTAAAAATATGTCTTTGGGTGGCAATAAAGAGCCTATTCAAGTGCTTGGCCTCACCTCGAGTAACTTTTATAAGCATGTTGTATTTTTTGTTAGAAATTGAATAAAAGTGTAGGAAAATCAAACAAAAAAGGATACTCAAATAGAAGATGCTCTTTGACTTGAATGGAAACCCCAAAGTCTCATCCACGTGAAGCTTCTAAAGCCCGTAAGCCCCGATGGCATTTCTACATTCACCAGGTTGGTCACCCCATGCTGGAACGGCCAACCACATAAGTGGGAGGAAGAGTGACATCTGCTTAGAAGCAAATATTGATCAAGATGCACCATAGGGCCTCATCCCTTGGTGCCTTTTGGCACCCAAGGAAGGCTCTATAGAAAGATGACCATGAGGCAGTGGTGGGGGCGGTAGAGGAGCCTCATCCTCCTCCTAAATAGGACCAATGTGCCTACCCTACCGAGGCTCAAGGAGGAAAGTTACAGCCGACTCCATATAAGAGAGACTGTGGACTGGGAACTATAGATCGCTAACATGTGTCCTTGCTATGTAGCATGGAACGGCCTCAGTACCCAACACGTATGTATCTATGATCTCTAGAGATGGTGGAGGCTTCTAACCCATTCCATGCGTTTGTAACCTCGACATCGTTTTTTCGAAGCTCCTTTCAGATGCTTGGAGGCTATATGAGTCAAGTCACGGAGATAAGACTCGAAGTTACTGTTGACCCAGGTATGGCAACCCAAGAAGGGGGTGAATTGGGTTTTTATTATCAAAACAGATTTATAAAACTTTTCTTAAAAGATCAAAATTAGTTCACTCTTTATTTGAGAATAGAGGTGAAGAAGATGAAATTAGAAGTTATCAAAGATGTAATCAAGAGAATAACAATAATGAACAATCACAATTGCAAGTAAATATAAAGAGGATAGGGATAGAGAGAGTGCAAACTCAATTTACGTGGTTCGGCAAACCTTGCCTATGTCCACGGGCTCCTAGCTCCATAAGCTAGGCTTTCCACTAAGTTGTAGAAATCTTTACAACTTACTTGATGAACAATCTCACCAAGACTTTTTCCTTCAACCCTTGATAACACCACACCAAGAGTTCTTCTTGATGAACAACCTCACCAAGGCTTCTTCCTTCAACTCTTGATAACACCATACCAAGAGTTCTTCTTGATGAACAACCTCACCAAGGCTTCTTCCTTCAACCCTTGATAACACCACACCAAGAGTTCTTCTTGAAGAACAACCTCAACAAGGCTTCTTCATTAAATCATCTTTCCAATGCTGCAAGAAACAAGTCATTTGGATGTCTTTAGCTCAAGATATGTCTAAAATAGTATTTGGTGCTCATGTCAGCTACTTCTATTTATCTTATAACTTGCATGATGATTTGGACAATGTTGCACTTGAAATTTGAATTTCTTTAAAACATATAAAATGTTAAAAATTGAGTAAGCTTTCCAAAGGCTTAAGAATCACGTCATTTGGACATTTATAAAGAAATATACGATCAATTGATTGAACATTGCTCATGTGTCACATTCCTTGAATCAAACCTTGTTCTTAAACTTTGGTGCCTTTAACATGTACTCTTCTCCTTAGCTTCAACACTTCATTTTAATAAGTCTCTTCTTGATTTTACAATTATTTCAATGATCTTATTCTTGCACAAAAATAAACATATTAGTAAATCTCAATGAATCAATGTGTATTGTTATCATCCAAATTATCATGTAGCCTTAAGGCTAACAATCTCCCCCTTTTTGACGATGACAAACCATTGATTGCTTTAAAATAATATCTAAAATCAAGAATGAAAATAAAAACAAGAATAAGCAAAAAGAGAGCAATTGTTGTAAATATAAGCAATCGAACTATTTCTCCCCCTTTTATTATCATAAAAAAAAAATGTAATCAAATTAACTACTCCCCCTAAATTTGTTCTCCCCCTTAACATATGCTACCATTCAAAGATTATCAAATAAAAGAAAAATTAAGACATATCCAACATGCCTAATTCTCTTCTAATAGTGCAAAATCTATCTTGACTAAGGGGTTTAGTAAAAATATCAACTAATTGTTTATCAGTAGGAACAAATTCTAAAGAAATATTACCTTTTTGCACATGATCTCTAATAAAATGATGTCTAATCTCTATATGCTTAGTCCTAGAGTGTTGTATGGGATTTTTTGAAATGTTGATGGCACTTGTATTGTCACATTTGATGGGAATATGATCAAATACCACACCATAATCTTTTAAAATATGTTTCATCCAAAGAGCTTGTGCATAACAACTTCCTTCTGCAATATACTCGACTTCCGCGGTTGATAAGGCAACAGAATTTTGTTTCCTACTAAACCATGAGACTAATGCATGTCCTAGAAAATGGTAAGAGCCACTAGTGCTCTTTCTATCAAGAAAACTTCCGGCAAAGTCTGCATCAGAATAACTAATTAGATCAAAATTATCACACTTAGGATACCAAAGACCTAGATTTATGGTTCCAAGAAGATATCTAAATATCTTTTTGACAGCCTTAAGGTGAGATTCCTTTGGACAAGATTGAAATCTAGCACACATACACACACTAAACATAATATCAGGTCTACTAGTAGTTAAATACAAAAGAGAGCCAATCATACATTGATATTTTGCTACCTCAACATCTTTTCCTTTCTTATCTTTGTCAAGCTTGGTTAATGTAACCATAGGTGTGTTATATGTTCTTGAATTATCCATGCCAAACTTCTTGAGAAGATCTCTTGTGTATTTGGCTTGATTTATGAAGATCCCATCAATTGATTGTTTGATTTGAAATCCAAGGAAGAAATTTAATTCTCCCATTAAGCTCATTTCAAATTCTTGTTGCATGCACTTGGAAAATTCCTCACACATAGAAACATTAGTAGCACCAAATATAATATCATCAACATAGATTTGAACAATTAATAAATCATCATTCTTTGTTTAACAAAAAGAGTAGTATCAACTTTTTTCATTTCAAAACCATTATCCATGAGAAATTTGCTCAATCTATCATACCATGCTCTTGGTGCTTGTTTCAAGCCATAAAGTGCCTTTTTGAGTTTGAAAACATGGTTTGGAAAATTATGATTTTGAAAACCAAGAGATTGCTCGACATATACTTCCTCCATTATGTAACCGTTTAAAAATGCACTTTTGACATCCATTTGATATAATGTAAAATTTTTATAACATGCAAATGCACACAACATTCTAATGGATTCTAATCTAGCAACCAGTGCAAAGGTTTCCTCATAATCAATACCTTCTTCTTGATTGTATCCTTGAGCTACAAGTCTAGCTTTTTTCTAATAATGGTGCCATTTTCATCTACTTTATTTCTAAAAATCCATTTAGTCCCTATAATAGAATGATTTTTGGGTCTAGGTACTAATTCCCAAACTTGATTTCTCTCAAATTGGTTCAATTCTTCTTGCATAGCCAAAATCCAACTTTCGTCATTTTCGGCTTCTTTAAAGGATTTTGGTTCAAATTGAGAGACAAATGCAAAATGATTACAAAAGTTCCTAAAAGAAGATCTAGTTCTCATACCTTGTGATGGTTCACCAATAATGAGATTTTTAGGATGAGCTTTTGCGTACCTCCATTCCTTTGGTAATTCTTGGGAAGAATCATTTACTTCCTCAAGCTTTTCTTGTTGAAGTTGTAATTCATCTTGGCTCTTTTCATCAAGCCTTGATTCCTTGATTTGCCTTTCTACCTCAACAAAATCATCATCTAAAGCCTTTGAAGAAATCACACTAGTTTCATCAAATTCAACATGCATAGATTCTTCAATAGTAAGAGTCTTTTTGTTAAAAACTCTATATGCTTTACTATGGTTGGAATAGCCAACAAAAATTCCAACATCGACTTTTAAAATTTCCAAGGTTATCCTTGGTGTTTAAAATAAAACATTTACATCTCAAAACTTTAAAAAAATCCAATGTTGGGTTTTCTTCCTTTCCAAAGTTCATAAGGAGTTTTCTTTATTAAAGCTCTAATATGGACTCTATTGATTATAAAGCATGCGGTATTAACGGCTTCGGCCCAAAAATATTTTGGCAAATTATTTTCAAGTAACATGGTCCTAGCCATTTCTTGGATAGTCCTATTTTTCCTCTCAACAACACCATTTTGTTGTGGAGTTCTAGGTGAGGAAAAATTATGTTCAAAACCATTTTCATCACAAAGATTTTTAAATGCAACATTGTCTACTTCACCACCATGATCACTCCTAATGGACACAATAGAATACCCTTTTTGATTTTGGACTCCTTTTGCAAATTTTGTAAAAGCTTGTATGGCCTCATTTTTAGTTTTCAAGAATAATACCCAAGTGAATCTTGAATAATCATCCACAATAACAAAAACATAATACTTTCCACCAAGGCTTTGAGTTCTTGATGGTCCAAATAAATCCAAATGAAGTAATTGTAGAGGTTTATTTGTTGAAATAAATTTCTTTTGTTTAAAAGAAGTTCTCACTTGTTTTCCAAATTGACAAGCATCACAAATCTTATCCTTTTCAAATTTTATTTTTGGAAGACCATCAACTAAATCATTTTTAGAAATTTTTGAAATTGTATCCATGCTAGCATGGCCTAATCTTCTATGCCATAACCAAGCATCATGATTAACAATGAAACACTTTTTTACATGATCATTAACATCAATATCAATTATATAAATATTATCACATCTATTACCAATAAATAATGTCTTATTGTTACTAATATCCTTAATCACACATCTATTAGGCTCAAAAGTAACAAAATATCCCTTATCACATAATTGACTAATGCTAATCAAATCATGTTTCAAACCATTAACAAGCAAAACATCTTCAATAATAGGTGAAGAAGGTTTACGAATATCACCATGTCCGATTACCCTTCCTTTGGCATTATCACCGAATGTCACATATCCTCCTTTCTTCATGATTACTCTTGAGAACTTGGAGGCATCTCCGGTCATATGCCTTGAGCATCCACTATCTAAGTACCACTTGTGTTTGCCACTCCTTTTTTTCTATAATCAACATTTAAAGAGTAACTTTTTGGTACCCAAATGTTCTTGGGTCCTTGGGGGTTAGTTATGGTACTTTTTGGAACCCATATTTGTTTCAAATTAGGATTTCTCTTAATATAGCAAGAATGCACTTTGTGTCCTTTTCTTCCACAATAAGTACATGAATGATTAGGATTATTCCTAGAAGATGCATGAACAAAATAGTTTTTAAAATACTTTTGATTTTATGACTTTTATATCCTAACCCTCTTTTATCAAAAACACACCTTTGGTTTTGTAACATAGAATTCAAATTTTTTGTGCTTTTTGTAAAACTATCAACAATATTTCTTAAGTCATTATTTTCCTTTTTCAAAATAACATTTTCTTTCTCCAATTTATCAAAATCCTTTTGTTTTAAAATGTCATTTTCAGTTTTTAATAAATGTATTTGATTTTCCAAACTTTCAAAATCTTTTTGCTTTAAAATTTCATTTTCATTTTCTAAAGCTTCATTTGTTTCCACCAACTCTTCTAATTGAGATAACATGATTTTTGACTTCTTTTTGAAGGCATTGATTTTTGAATTTTGTTTATCAACTTGCACATGTAAATTTTGGAATGCTTCAAGTAATTCATCATATGAAAGCTTAGGATCATAATCCTTACCTCATCTTCTCTTAAAGCCATGAAGCACATGTTTGCCACTTCGTAATTTTCTTCTTCGGTGGAGCTAGCCTCACTATCATCCCAATTTGTGACTTTCATTGCTTTGGATTTCTTGTCTTGCTTCTTGAAGTATGGACAATCCATTTTTACATGTCTCGATTTCTTGCACTCGTAGCAAATGATTTGATCATTTTTCTTATCTTGCTTTGAGCTTTGCCCTTGTATTCTCTCCTAGAAATCTTCTTGAATCTTTGGTTTCTTCTAATCATCCTTTTTAACTTTCTTGTGATGAATGCAAGATCTTCATCCTCTCCTTCGTCATTGGAGTCATCTTCTTGTTTCGTTGAAGATTTGAAAGCGATATATTTTTTTTCTTGAAATCTTCTTCATTCTCCTTCAAGGTGATTTTATGAGTCATGAGAGAACCCATAAGTTCTTCTAATGATAGTTTGGTGAGGTCCTTTGCTTCTTGAATTGCCGTCACCTTTGGTTCCCATGGTTTTGGTAGACACCTAAGAATCTTTCTCACCATTTCAACATTAGAATAAGATTTACCAAGAGATTTCAAACCATTGACAAAATCCGTAAATCTAGTAAATATTTCAGAAATTGATTCATCCGATTTCATCTTAAAAAGCTCATAACTATGAACTAGCATACTAATTTTGGATTCTTTAACTTGATTAGTTCCTTCATGAGTTACTTCAAGTGTGTGTCATATTTCTTGTGTCGTAGAACAAGTAAATATTCTATTAAGCTCATTTCTATATAGAACACAATATAACACATTCATAGCTTTAGCATTCAAAATCAATTTCTTTTTATCATCTTCACTGAACTTTTTAGGTTCTTTAAGCATGCTTTCTCCATTTTCAATTTTGGTAGGAACAAAATGTCCTTCCAAAACAATAGACCATAAATCATAATCAAAAGTTTTCAAGAAAATACTCATTCTAGTTTTCCAATAAGAGTAATCACTTCCATTAAAAAATGGAGGTCTAGAGATAGAAAGCCCCTCAACATATGAAGTTGGATTAAAAGTTGCCATAGCTCAAAATCGGTTAAGATTTAAAAAAAAAAATGAGCAACCTTGCTCTGATACCACTTGTTGACCCAGGTATGGTAACCTAAGAGGGGAGTGAATTGGGTTTTTATTTATCAAAACAGATTTATAAAACTTTTCTTAAAAGATCAAAATTAGTTCACTCTTTGTTTGAGAATAGAGGTGAAGAAGATGAAATTAGAAGTTATCAAAGATGTAATCAAGAGAATAACAATAGTAAACAATCACAATTGCAAGTAAATATAAAGAGGATAGGGATAGAGAGAGTGCAATCTCAATTTACATGGTTCGGCAAACCTTGCCTACGTCCACGGGCTCCTAGCTCCACAAGCTAGGCTTTCCACTAAGTTGTAG
Source organism: Boswellia sacra (assembly GCA_013180625.2). NCBI lineage: Eukaryota > Viridiplantae > Streptophyta > Magnoliopsida > Sapindales > Burseraceae > Boswellia > Boswellia sacra. Next base: position 229,001 of record SNVD02009784.1, read on the forward strand.
AAATCTTTACAACTTGCTTGATGAATAACCTCACCAAGACTTTTTTCTTCAACCCTTGATAACACCACACCAAGAGTTCTTCTTGATGAACAACCTCACCAAGGTTTCTTCCTTCAACTCTTGATAACAGCACACCAAGAGTTCTTCTTGATGAACAACCTCACCAAGGCTTCTTTCTTCAACCCTTGATAACACCACACCAAGAGTTCTTCTTGATGAACAACCTCACCAAGGCTTCTTCCTTCAACCCTTGATAACACCACACCAAGAGTTCTTCTTGATGAACAACCTCACCAAGGCTTCTTCATTAAATCATCTTTCCAATGCCGCAAGAATCAAGTCATTTGGATGTCTCTAGCTCAAGATATATCCAAAATAGTATTCGATGCTCATGTCAGCTGCTTTAATTTGTCTTATAACATGCATGATGATTTGGACAATATTGCACTTGAAATTTGAATTTCTTTAAAACATATAAAATGTTATAAATTGAGTAAGCTTTCCAAAGTCTCAAGAATCACATCGTTTGGACATTTATAAAGAAATATATGACCAATTAATTGAACATTGCTCATGTGTCATATTCCTTGAATCAAACCTTATTCTTAAACTTTGGTGCCTTTAACATGTAGTCTTCTCCTTAGCTTCAACACTTCATTTTAATAAGTCTCTTCTTGATTTTACAATTATTTCAATGATCTTATTCTTGCACATAAATAAACATATTAGTAATTCTCAATAAATCAATGTGTATTGTTATCATCAAAATTATCATGTAGCCTTATAGCTAACAGTTACCACCAGGGTAATTAATCAGGGGAAAGATTGAGTAACAGGAGCTGATCCCTTGCTTCTCTAAACCTAACTACCCATCACCCCTTCTGAGATGAGCTCGAGGAGTTAGGTATGGGTTTCACCTGCCCGGACATTAATCTAGCCTACTAAAGGTCTATTAAATTCTAAGTTCTATGCCACTAATGCTCTCCTATCTTGATTCTATATTTTATTATGCAAACAACTACTTTTATCGTTTATTACATATTAGGTGATAACAGTTTATGTACATCCATAAAAGGAGGAAGCAGAATAGATTATATTTCTATCAAACATGGGGGAAGGGATTAAGGATTACAACATTCTTTAATAATAATAATTATGATAGAGCAATCTAAACAATTATAAACTGGAAGAATTTCAAGTTGGATTCTCCATCATTCAATAAGAGCATTAACAATAGTACGCACGATTAAAAATAAATATTAATCTAAATATACAACTTCTACACTAATTATAACATCACTAATCACTAATTGATCATACTAAACAAACATAGTTAATCAATAAATAACCACTAATCATGCTTAACTAATTGCTAATTAATTGCTAATTATAATCTAATTATCTACTAATCATGCATAATTAACAATTAATTAAACACTAATTGATGACTAATTAACAACTAATTAACAATTAATTAGCTACATAATTTAACTACTAAACATGTTTTATTAAACTAATAATCATGGCAATTAATATACTATTTAACTAAACTAAACATGGCAATTATCTTGTAATTGACTGTACTAATTTTAAACTAAACATTGCAATTAACTACTAATTAACTATAGCAATCCTAAGCTAAACATGGCAAACTAATCTAAATAAAATATTTAAACTAAAGAGGAGGCTCTCATAAAACTTACCAAATTATAAATTTAATAGAAAATCGAATCTTTGACTAGTGCCAACACCCGAGAATTCCTCGAAGGACATCAAGAACAAAAAAGGAATACTAAACAATATCAAACTAGAGAGGGTCTCTGAAAAATATTTAGAATCCTTTGAAATATGAGTTTTTTAGCCCAACACTCGCTTAACAAGTATCAAGGGTCAGGTTCCTTTATATAGGCTCTCAAAAGCTTGAAAATGAGCTCTTTTCCCGACATGGGACTATAGCTTAGAGGCATCACTAGGGTTTTGAAAGGTTACAAGTTTCACTTTTGCCTACTAGGTTGATCCGTGATGCACTGGATAGACATAATCTGTAAGGTCTCGACCACTCCTCCCACCAGTACTGCATCGGTCCTAAGCCTACGTAGCTTTCTACCCTATTTTAGTGTTGAATCTTGTTGTTCTTATAAGTGAGGAAAGGCTTCTGATTGCTGTCACTGGCTATCATCACTAGGCCTCAAAGCCATAAGTAAAATTCTAATGCTTATACCCAATCAAAGACACGCTCTCTTAAAAACCACATATGAGCCTTGGGGAGTACGAGAAGAACATGAAAAGAGCACAAGGTGAGAGCTTCCTCCATAGTGGGGATCCACTAATTCTCATCTTCATCCCGGAGCCATGGAGTAGTGTTCACCTGCACAAAAAAATAAATAGGTAAGTATTCGTTTCAAAAATGAAATCATAAACATAACACGTGTCCTTTTTACCTTGTTCTAAGTGATCGCAAAAAAGTTGTTCTTATAAATATCATACAGAAGGCCTGAATCCTCGCTCATATACCCATGAGCCCAATGGCATGCTTGCAGATAGCCTGCAGCAGGAAAAAGAATCCTCATAGGGAGGATATTATGCTTATAGGCCCACATCTATTTGAAAGAAAAAAGAACCAGTCGATGACCCAAATAGAGGAAGGAAAGGACAACAGTAGGAAGGGAGACATACCTCAACCACGAAAGAGAAGCTGCCAATAAGCTTGGCCATGCAACACCCGAGATCCAAGGGTAATAAAGGTGGAGTAAAGCAAGACGCCCCCAATCAAAGGTGCATACCTGATCCAAATCAGCAAAGAACAGTAGAAGAGATAGGTTGTAAGAGTTTGACGTGTTTAAAAACAACATTGTGCTTAGAAGATAAAAGATGAAGTTGCACATGCATTGCTTCACCTCCTCATTAGACTCTGGCTAATGGTTCTCCTAGTAATCGTGGAGCGGTGCATAGAGGACCGCATTGAGACCACCAGAAGTACAAAGGAAGCCAAGTCACCTCCGTAGCCAAGAGTGTTGCACCTTCAGTGGACAATCATAAATAGTCATCAAATGGCACAACCTCTCTAGTAAGTGAGATGCCCAACAATGCCGCCATGTCTAATGGAGTGATAGTCATCTCCCCACATGAGAAATGGAAAGTGTGGGTAGTCTCCATCCACCAATCAAACAACATAGCCATGGCAACTTTATTAGTGCGCACTTTCTTCTTCAGAAGCACAAGATAAAGTCATTAAAGCCCGCTTGTGAGATGTGCCTCTTGACAAGACCATCTGGGATCTTCTCATACCACTATCAGGCATAAGAGTAAGAGCCTCCTAGCTTATTAACATTTAGTCACCTGAAGGCAAGGAAAGGAAAATATATATATAATTAGGGTCAGATTAGGGTTCAGGATGAAAAAATGCAAAATTGGACACAAAGGGTGCAAGCCTATAGGAAAAGGCACAAACAAGTACTAAAGGCACGTGCCTTGTACCGTAAAACCCTAGAGGTGTAGAAGCTGGACGCCTAAATGGAAAGAGCTAAAGGGGCACGCCGCTAAGGACTAAAGGCGCGCGCCCATCATCAAACATGAAGAACCATAAATTAGCCACCTATAATGACTAAAAGCACAAGACATTTGATTAGAGGCGCATGCCTTCACTTAGAGGCGTATGCCTCTACTCAAAGTATCAGCGCTTTTGCTTACAAGTGCCCAGAAATTTTGGAAACCAAAATTGTGCCAAATGCATGAAATGAAACAAAAACGCAACAAACACACCAAAATAGGATAGAAGGAAAGGAGGCTTACCTGAGACATTTCATGAGAAGCCAAATGACGCCAGATTTTGAGATCTCCACCGATTGGACCACCCACAAGTGTTGGATGGAACAGAGCAAGAGTAATCTCAATTGGATGACTCGCCATCATTTTTTGCGTTATAATCGTGAAGGAAATCGAAAGAAAGTCAAAGAAGATCTGAGGGAGTGAGGGGTGAAGAATAAAAAAATAAGAACTGGTTTATATACTCGTTCATGATTTAGAGGCGTACGCCCATCTTAAAGGCGCAAGCCTCAAATTTCAAATTTACTTTTGACGAAACTCTAACCCTAAGTGTATAGAATTTTGCAGGGACCTCCAAGAGTTATCAAATTGCATAGAGACCCCAAGAGTTGCAGAATAACACAGGGACCCTTAAGAGTTGTAGAATTACACAGAGACTCCTAAGAGCTTCAAAATTACATAGAGATCCCTAGGAGCTATAGAATTGCACAAGAACCCTAGGAGCCACACAATTATCAAGGGCCCTTGAAGAGTTGTAGAGTTACATAGGGACCCCTAAGACCTGCAAGATTACACAAGGACCCTCAAGGACTATAGAATTACATCTGCAGCACCCAAGAGAATACATAATCCGTAATAAACATAAAACTGCCTACAAAGATACCCAGTGGACATAGAAATTCAACAAAATCCTCGGTAGACAGATAATTGCAACAAAAACCCCAGTGGACATAGAAATGCAACAGGGTCTCCCAATGAACATAAACAGGAATGCGAAATTGAATCAGCATCCCTAGTGAGTGCAAGACAACATCTAAAAATCTTGAGGAGAGTGTAGAATCTTACCAAAACCTAGAGACTGTGGAATCACATCGAACTTCTTAGAAAGCATGGAATTGTGTTGGAACCCTGACATAATGTAGAATTTCAATGAGCTCATTCAAAAGAGTGTAGAGTTGTACCAAAACCCAGAGAGTGCGAACTAAAATCCTTGGGCGTGGATCTACACAAAGGTTTCTTCAAAGAGTATGGAATCACACCAAACATTTTTAGAGAGTGTGGAGTGGCATCGAAATCCTTAGGCGTGGAATGACGCAAAGTTTCGTTAAAGAGTGTGGAATCATAAAGAAGATTTTTAGAGAGTGTAAAGCGGCACCGAATTCGTTGGGTGTGGAACTATGCAAAGGTTTCTTCAGAGAGGGTGGAATCACACTGAAGATTGCCAAAGAGTGTGGAGTGGTATCGAAATCCTTAAATGTGGAATGATGCGAAGGTTTCTTTAGAGAGTTTGGAATCACATAGAAGATTTTCATAGAGTGTAGAGCGGCATCAAAGTCGTTGAGTGTGGAACTATGCAAAGGTTTCTTTAGTGAGTGTGGAATCATATCGAAGATTGCCAAAGAGAGCGGAACGATGCTGAAATCCTTGAGCATGGAATTCCACAAAGGTTTCTTCAGAGAGTGTGGAATCACACCGAAGATTTCAGAGAGTGCAAAGCGGCACCAAAATCCTTGCATGTGGAACTACACAAAGGTTTCATTAGAGAGTGTGGAATCACATCGAAGTTTTTTAAAGAGTGAGGAGCAATATCAAAATCCTTGAGCGTGGAACTATGTAAAGGTTTCTTCAAAAAGTGTGGAATCACATCGAAGATTGCCAGATAGTTGCCAAATGACACCAAAATCCTTGAGCATGGAACTACACAAAGGTTTCTTCAGAGAGTGTGGAATCACATCAAGGATTTTCAAAGAGTATGGAGCGGCATAAAATCCTTGAGCATGGAACTATGTAAAGGTTTCTTCAGAAAGTGTGGAATAGTACCAAAGATTGCCAGAGAGTGCAGAGTGGCACTGAAATTCTTGATCATCGAACTGCGCAAAGGTTTCTTCAGAGAGTGTGGAATCACATCGAAGGTCATCAGAGAATGCAGAATAGCATCATAGAACCATGAGGCGATGTAAGGTCACCTTAAAAACCATATACTCAACGAACCTAGTGGAATCCAAACATCAAGCCCACAGTAGGTAACTGTAAGCACTAAAATTTTGCTTATGGTATTAGAGGCCTAATAATGATAACCAGAGATAGTAATCTGAAGTCGCTTCTAAGACTAACTAGGATACCGAGAATTAACACCAAGATAGGGTAAAAAATAGTCAAAAAGGCTCAAGACCGGTATGGCACCAATTGAGAGAATAGTTTAGACCTTGATAAGCATGATCATTGAAAATAGTGAAAATCTATGCCAAATCGATACAAGATTAGTGTAGAAACGGTGCATATAGGGTCAGTTCCTATTTTCAAGTGCTAACGCCTTGAGGGCAAAGGCGTTTGCCTTTATGGTGGCACACAAGCGCCTGTAGTTGCTACAGGTGGCGCACAAGCACCTTTATGTACTTGAGGCAGTGCTTGAGCGCCTTTGGCATCTAAGGCCTTACGGTTCGCGCCTTAGAAGCAACTAGAAACCCTATTGACACCCATAGTTAAAGGCATATGCCTTCGGTCTACAGTCCCACATCTGAAAAGGAGCTCATTTTGGGAGGGATGGGGCCCTATATAAGGGCACCTAGCTCTTGGTTCTAGGCATCAAATTTAAGGCTAGAAAATAGCTTTAAAACACATATTTTGAGGGATTTTAAATATTTTCAGAGACAGTTTAATTTTTTTTAGTATCCTCGACATCCTATGAGGAATTTTGGGGTGTCAGGGCTAGTCAAAGATTTGGCTTCCGATTAAATTCAGAATTTGGTAAGATTTCCGAGGACCTCCTCTTTAGCTTAAATATTTTATTTAGATCAGATTGCCATGTTTAGTTTAGGATTAGTTTATTTAATTAGTAGTTAATTGCCATGTTTAATTTGCAATTAGTTTATTTGATTAATAGTTAATTGCCATGTTTAGTTTAGGATCAGTTTAGTTAATTAGTAGTTTAATTAAGTATGTTTAGTAGTTAATTATATGGTTAGTTAGTGTTTAATTAGTCGTTAATTATGCGTGATTAGTAGATAAGTATCAGATAATGTGATAAATCTGCAATTAGTTAAGCATGATTAGGGGTTATTTAGTGGTCAATTACGCATGTTTAGTATATTTGATTAATGATTTATTTGACATGTTCAGACTAATATTTTTTTAATCATGCTTATTATTACTAGCGCCCTTATTTGATAGCGAAGAACCAAACACCAAGTTCCCTCAATTTATAATTGTTTAGTTTATTTTATCGCAATTGTGTGGAATGGTTGTAATCCCTAATCGCTTCCCCTATGTTTGACAGAAATGAAATCGATTCTCCTCCCCTTTCTATGAATGTATATAAACTATTATCACTTTGCATGCAACAAAAGATAAAAACAGTTGTTTGCATAATAAAACATAGGACTAAGATAGGAGAACATTAGTGACTTAAAACTTAGAACTCAGAACTCAGTAGACCCTTACTGGAAGCCAGATTAACATTCGGGCAGGTGTAACCCGTACTTAACTTCCCAAACTTATCTTTGAAGAGGTGATGGGTAGTTAGGTCTAGAGAAGCAAGGGATCAGCTATTGTCACTCAATTTTTCCCGTGGTTAATTTCCCAAGTAGCAACTCTATTAGTTTTTCGGGTCTTGTCTCTGTGACTTGACTCATATGGCCTTCCAAGCATCCAAAAGGAGCTTCGAAAAAGAGATGCCAAGGTCGCAAGTGTGTGTAGCTAGATGGAAGCCCCACTCACACTTCTATCTCTTTAAACATATGTAGAGCAAAATCTAATCTACCAAACACCTATGAGCAATAGCAGTAGGTGCATAAATGAAAGTGTGGGTTATATGAATCCCAAAATACTCTCTACACACCTCAATTTTTATAAAAAGCAAAATACTAAATCATCGATGAATAGAATTACTATTATGGACATAATAAAATAAATTTTATTAAAATAAAATAATAAAAGATATAATTTTATAAGAATGAAGTTAATCTTCACATAAAATCCAAATTTTCTAAGCCCTAAATTCTTTAACCGGTAATTTTTTGTCCCCTTTTTTTAAGTGTCAAATACATACATTAAGTCATAATAATACATAATATTTGTGACACAAATTGATCAATATTTAAATTACATATTTTATTTTTAAAAATTAATTTTAAAGTAAATAATACATATTTCAGAATAACTCCTGTGTTTTCCGTTTCACAATCCTGAAAGATAACACAAACTACAATTTATGTTTGTAGATAAAGCATGCCTCAACAACCGGAAGAAAAGAGAAAATTGATGGGGATGAATTTTTACAACTGAAAAGATGATGTGCTGTATTAATTGAAATATATAGAAGAACACAAGCTAACATGAAGAACAAAGAAAATTGATAAAGATAAATTTTGACAACTCGAAAGACGATGTGCTATATTGATTGAAACATATAGAAACGTACAAGCTCATGTGACTTCTATGCTTGACGGCATCAATCAACTAATGCTCAAACTGTACATGATGACAGAGCGTATTTATAGACAATTCTAACAGTAATCTAATCATCATTGTCTTGATTAATTATAGATTAGAGTAATTAATTATTCGCTAACCAAATAAAATCTAACTAATTATGCTTCAAAGTTACGCTACCACCACACACTGCAACGAGTATAAAAGTTGTATGTCAACACTCATGAAACTTCTGAACAGGAACCCCCAAATACTCTGTAAACACCCCAATTTTTTTAAAAAGCAAAGTATTATATCACTGATGAATAGAATAACTATTATGAACATAATAGAATAAATTTTTTAAAATAAAATAATAAAAGATATAATTTTATGAGAATGAAGTTACCCTTTCCATAAAATCTCAATTTTCTAACCTCTAAATTCTTTAACCCATAATTTTTTCTCCCTTTTTTTAAGTGTCAGGTACATATATTAAGTCATTCTTATGAATACATAATATTTGTGAAGCAAATTGATCAATATTTAAATTACATATTTTTTTAAAAAAATTAATTTTAAAGTAAATAATACATATTTGAGAATAACTCCTGTGTTTTCCGTTTCACAATCCTGAAAGAAAACACAAACTACAATTTTATGCTTGTAGATAAAGCATGCTTCAACAACTTGAAGAACAAAGAAAATTGATGAGGATGAATTTTGACAACTGAAAAGATAATGTGCTGTATTGATTGAAATATATAGAAAAATACAAGCTAACATGAAGAACAGAGAAAATTGATAAAGATGAATTTTGACAACTCGAAAGATGATGTGTTGTATTGATTGAAATATATAGAAACATACAAGCTCATGTGATTTTTATGCTTGACGGCATCAATCAACTAATGCTCAAACTGTACATGATGACAGAGCATATTTATAGAAAATTCTAACGGTAAGCTAATCATTATTGTCTTGATTAATTACAGATTAGAGTACTTAACTATTCGCTAACCAAATAAAATCTAACTAACTATGCTTCAAAGTTACGCTGCCACCACACACTGCAACAAGTATAAAAAGTTGTATGTCAACGCTAAGGAAACTTTTGAGCAAGAACCCCCAAATACTCTCTACAAACCTCAATTTTTATAAAAAGCAAAATACTAAATTACCGATGAATAGAATTACTATTATGGAGATAATAGAATAAATTTTTTAAAATAACATAATAAAAGATATAATTTTATGAGAATGAAGTTACTCTTTACATAAAATCCCAATTTTCTAAGCCCTGAATTCTTTAACCCATAATTTTTTGTCCCCTTTTTTTAAGTGTCAAATACATATGTTAAGTCTTTTTTATGAATATATAATATTTATGAAGCAAATTGATCAATATTTAAATTATATATTTTATTTTTAAAAATTAATTTTAAAGTAAATAATACATATTTGAGAATAACTCTTGTGTTTTCTATTCACAATCATGAAAGATAACACAATGTACAATTTATGTTTGTAGATAAAGCATGATTCACCGTATCTTTTTCCGATTCGAGTCCAGCTATAGTACAGTTACTGTATTGCTGTATTGGTACAACAACTGTGTTAATGTATAAAAATTGTAAATATATGTATAAAAGTCGTAAACGAGTGAAAAAAAATTGTGTTTACAACTTTTATTTATTCATTTACAATTTTATGATTTTTATTCACTCATTTACGACTTTTATATATTATTTACTATTTTTATACATTTGACACAATTGCTATATCGATACAATAGCTGTACCTATCTTTTTCCGATTCAACAACCTGAAGAACAAAGAAAATTGATGAGGATGAATTTTGACAACTAAAAAGATGATGTGCTATAATGATTGAAATATAAAGAAAAATACAAGCTAATATGAAGAAGAGATAAAATTAATAAAGACGAATTTTGACTACTCGACAGACGATGTGCTATATTGATTGAAATATATAGAAACGTACAGGCTCATGCGATTTCTATGCTTGACAGCATCAATCAACTAACACTCAAACTGTACATGATGATAGAGCATATTTCTAGACAATTCAGACAGTAAGCTAATCTCATTGTCTTGATTAATTACAGATTAGAGTAATTAACTATTCGCTAACCAAATAAAATCTAACTAATTATGCTTCAGTTAAAGTTACGCTACCACCACACACTGCAACAAGTATAAAGAGTTGTATGTCAACACTCATGAAACTTCCGAGTGGGAGCTGACTTAGCAGAGGTGAAGCTAATGTGTGATCTTTACATTCTTCAATATATTACTTAATTTGGATAAAAACCAAATCTGTTCATCGACTAAGTTTTGTAATTTTTAAAAAATTTTCTTTATTAAAAATATAAATATTTTATGTAATAATTAAAAAATGGAAAAGTTAAAAGTTCTCATCACGATTTTTAAAGGAAAAATACAAGGGTAAAAAGATAGTTCTAGATAAGCATTTCATCGTTGGGATAAAAATACATTGGCATCTACAGAGTTAACGTAACAGTCATTTCAAGTCAACACGGGTGGATAACCTCAAATGAGAATCGATATGTTTACAAAGAAAATTAATGCTTTATAAGTGATTAGATTCATTATCCATTGTATATCTTCTTTGGAATGAAAGTCAAAGATGACACAATAGAATAAATGGTACGTAAACGTCTAAATTGAAAGTCTTCATTTCGCACAATACATATGAAATTCATGAAATAGCTTTTAATGACAAATTAATTACTATCAGTTTTCAAGTACTATTGATATTGATGTCCTTTTTTTTTTTTTTTCAATTTTCAAGCACAAAACAAAATATAGATCAATTATCAATAATTCTCTTAATTACGAAAATATGAAAACTAGCTAGTACAATAGTTGATTTTTATACTTCATACATATCTCCAACCCAGTGAGTCAAATTATTAAACATGCTTCCTGCTTTCACACAAACAGAAAACTTTGAAACCTTTACTTCACCTACCGTATGTGTTCATCTTTTTTACATCAAATCAGCAAAATTTAATTGCATAACGTGGGATAAGCGCGCAAATTGAGAAGTTAAAACCAAACATAACTCGTTCCAATTTTCACTATAAACAAAAAAAAAACATATATATATATATGTTAATTAAATAAATATCAAATACTTAATAAATAATAAAATTTAAAGAATTATTCCAATATTAACATTTTACAAAAATATATAAATTTCAATGAGTAATTTTAATTGATATTTATTTATATGTATTTAAATCAAATGTGATAAATTTTGGACTTATTGTATTATAAGTATCTTTTATCTAGTTCAATATAGATGTGATTGTTATTGCGTAAGAAATAATCAGCTTTTGTAAGAAATAATATATTATTAGCTTAAAAATTAACTTGCAATGGTGTTTTACAAACTAATTTCTAAAAACTATTTTGTTTTTCAAATGTAAGATAAATGTGTTTAGTAAGCCAAAGTGTTGTAGCTTTTATTATGTTTAGAGACCAAATGGACACGTATAAATTATTGCTTTGTAAAATTTAATTATTAGTATTTTATAATTAATATTTTTTACTATTCGAAACTATTTACAACAATTTCTAAATAAATTATGCTATAATAATATTTTATATAAGTAATGATATTTTTCAATAATAATAAAAATATGCTATACCTTTTTAATTAAAGTAAAAAACCATGAACAGTAGAGCTTTTATAAAAGTTTAAATTATATTTTTAATAGTACGATTTATTTTTTATTTTGAGTTAAGATAATCTGTATTTTTTAATAAACCTTTTAATTGAAAAAATTGTGTTTAATATAATATAACATGGAATCACTAAACATAATTATTTGTATAATAGTATAATTAAAAAATAATTAATGTCATTTCTTTTTTTTTGGGTAAAAGACATACTTATATATGTGCATGTCTTTTGAAAAAGTTGTGTTGCTTCATTTGAACCATTGATTTAATTTAAATTTAAATCTTATGGTCTTAAAAGAAGTAATATGTATGATTGGTTGTAATCCAAGTGAATTGGCACATGAATAGAGCCATTCTTAAACCATTGCACATATTAAGTCAATCTAAATTTATCTTAGACACTAAAAGTTCTTACAGAAACAAAGTCTCTCACTAATTTATTTGTTAGACACATAATTCTTAAAGAATCAGTACTCTCCGTCCTCCATTCTCTAAATAATTTATTGCATTAAAGTTCTATTGTCTTCTTGCATTAAATTAAGTGTTGATCTCTATTAATCTGCAGAAAGAACTAGGATACTTATTCTCTTGGTAGGCCTGAAAAAATTCAAGAGTATTGTGATATCATTTCATTTGTACACAGTGCAAGTAAACAACTAGTGTTTCATTGCATTTTGGAGGGATATTTACGATACTAAATGTATCACACAATTGGTGGGAACAAATAATGTGTTTGAGGAAAGTGACACTGTAATGTGCCTTAGCGTATGCCAACTTCTTCCTAATTTCTCTACACAATTCTTCTGCCGTGTATGCATTTTTTTTTATTACAAAAAATTTCCACATGCTTTCCCCGAAAATATATTATTCAAATCTTGAACTTTATTCTTCAAATCTCGTACTTTATTATATATGGGTGATTTAATTGTATATTTTTCTGTATTATTACATTATGGACTTTATAAAATTGGCATGGTTGATATTATTGTATATTCGTTCGTTGTGTCCATGCATGTCCTTGAATATTATATATGAGAGAATAGACCATAAACGTATATGAGTACATAGTGAATATTTTGAATCTACACTGTCACATAGCCTCCGGGGCCTTAAGGCAGAGATCATTTTTTTGTGAACCGTAATACCGGGTAGAACATCAAAATCAATGTCTTCCATTGTTACTCCATCGGCCATTTCCCAATCAAATTTGTAGAGGAGATTAGCAAGTGCAAGCTAAACAATTGTAATCCCCATATGCTTCCCCGGACAAATTCTCCTACCAGCACCAAATGGCATTAGCTCAAAGTGCTGTCCTTTGAAATCAATGGAACTGCCAATAAATCTCTCAGGGTAAAACTCATTTGGTTATCCCAAGCTTCAGGATCTCTTCCTATCGCCCAAAAATTCACAAAAACAAGAAACCTCGGCGGTATTTCATTTTCATCTAGTATGCACTTTTCAGTTGCTACCCTTGGATTTAATGGTATTGGCGGTTGCAATCTCATTGTCTCTTTCACCACAGCTTTAAGATATGCTAGTCTTTGAACATCATCTTCATCTACGAAACCGTTTTTGCCAATCAAGCATCTGATTTCCACCTGAGACTTTTTCATAGCTTCCGGATTCTTCACTAAGTAGGTCATGGCCCAAACCACAGCAGCCGCAGCTGTGTCAGTGCCACCAACAAATATATTCTGCAACAAAAGAAAAGAGAAATTATATAAATAATAATATTTATATTCACAAAGCCATAAAAAAATTTGATGAATTAGATTTTCAATTGAAAAAATTACCATGAGCAATGCTTTGATGTGATCCCAAGTAAGATCAATTTTATATCCATGGTCTTTTCGAATTTGAAGTAAAATATCGATTATATCTTCTTGCTCAGCTTTTGCTCTGTTTGGATCTAGATGCTCCTTGATGAGCTCCTCGTAGAAAGCATCGAACTCTTTGAACTTTTTTTTGGAGTTGCTGGAGCTTTCCTGTGAGTTTGTCAACCCAACTAGTGAATGTTAATTTCTTTTGACTCATATGCATTAACAAGGATCCCACATCGGTGGGACTCCAAAATTGGGCCTCATATGGCCCTTATAAAAAAAGGTTATGTGGGAGAAATATATGTGTCCCAAGTGAAATATACTCCACCCCCTTATATTTGTAAGGTCTCACATATAAGACTTCATAGTTTAAGGGCCTTTTCGTAAGGACCTTAAAGTTTATAATATTTGTTTTTTCCCCCTTTGATTTTGGGTATTTGTGGTATTGTCCAATTGTTTGGGTAATTATAGTTTGGCCCAACTATTTGGGTAATTGTAGTTTGACCCAATAGTTGTGGTATTTGTATTGTGACCCAAAAGTTTGTAATTCTCTTTGAAGATAGTGGAAAGTTTCTTCAGCGGCGTCCGAGGACGTAGGTACTAATACCGAACCTCGTTAAATCCTGGTGTGTTTTCTATTTCTGCATTGTGGTTGATTGGTTGCCTCTTTAGTTGCTATTATATTCAATTATCTGGCATAGTTGTAGTTGTGCATTTGATTGTTATGTTGGTTATCGCTTCTGCTTGTGCATAACAGTGAAAGGAAAATAATCTGTACAAAAGAAGGCTGCCAACAGGGTCTGAGTTTCATTAAACAGTGCATGAAATCTACATTTCTCACCTTCTTCATCCTCATACCTCCTATCGAAAACAAGTCTACATGTAATCATGCTCGTAAACGAAATCATTATGTCATTTAAGTGGGCAGGTTTAGCTGTCACAGCTGATTTTGATATCTTTTCCAACATAAGGGAATCCTCATCTTCCCTAATGGGGCGAAAATGTTGTGCTCTGCTGGAGTTGAAGAAATGAGTAACACATATTTTTCTCTTCTCCCTCCAATAAGCATCACAATATGGTGCAAAAGCCAAATCTAAGCCATTATAGGATAAAGTTTCCTGGCCTAGCAGAATAGGCCTGCCAGAAAATTGAGTATCAAGGGTTTTGAAGACCTCTCTTGCCAATTTTGCTGAAGAAACAACAAAAATTGGCACAAAACCGAGACGCAAGGACAGGAGGTGACCATATTGTTTAGAGAGTTGCCAGAAATAATAGTGCGGGTTTGAGCTATCAAACTGGTGAAAGTTACCGATTAAAGGAAGACCCTGGGGACAAGGTGGCCAACGAGCACTCTTGCGCGCTCTGTGCGTCTGAAGAAAAAGGAATAGGATGATTGGGATAAATAGGAGAATGATGAGAAAGACCATTATATTTGATGATAAAACAAACTATGTAGTGACTAGCAAAGGAAAATCTTTGAAAAATTTCATATATGGCTATTGTTAAAATTTAAGGAGGAAACTAGGCGCGGGTTGGTTAATTTGAAGAAGGCAAGAACGGTTTATATATTTGCTGGATGAGTGAGCATGAGGGGGCCCGTGAGAGCTATAAAAGGAAAGTAAGAAAGCAAAACGGGAGAGACACAAAGAGTACAAGTAGAACCCACTATAGTAACCACTAGGTTGTTATGTACAAAAGGGTAAGGGTGGTATTCATAGGCCACTCCAAAACAAACATCTCATCCTTATTATCCTAAAATTTAACAAGTGGAGGGCGGAGATCTTGAGATGTGACCAACGGCGAACCACGTCTTAGGCCTAGAGGGGCCAGGCCCCACCAAACAAAATTTGTTTTACTAAATTTTCTTAAAAATATTAGTACAATAATTATATAATAATAGATTTTCGTATTTCGACCTCTCCATACTTCTATTTAATATATTTAAGTACAAAACATAAATGATATTTTAATTAATGGGTTTACATTTTTTTTTTTTGCTTTTAAAATTTATTAAACAGGAAATTAAGGAGTACTTCCCAATTCAATAAAAATATCTTATTTGAATAGATTTCCTATGTTAGAAATTAAATTACCCTATATAAAGAAAGGTCATTGAACTCAATCTTTTTTATCATTTGTTAATAAAAAAAAAATCTATGCATTCATATTGTTATTTTGTAAAAAAATAGTGTACAAAATTTTCAACTATATATAGTTTCTCCTCCAAATTATACTAATTAATAGTATTTTCATCGGTCCATATAGTCAAGGTTAAGCTTTGCAATAAAATAAAAGATGATCATTTTCTCGTAAACGTTTTAGTTACATATATTGAAAGATAAATTATAAAAAATTTTGAATATAGAATAAATTATAGAAGATATTCAAGCTTTGAAAGAATGTCAAGTTACTTTAATATATGATTAAATTGATACAATTTTAATATAGTTATTATAATTTTTTCTTTTACAAATTGTTAAGATTAGTAATAATATTTTTTTAATTTATCATTTTATTTATTGATAGATTTTTTATATTTCATTTATAATAATTTTTTTACAACTTCGCGCCCTTCAAAAGTTTAATTCTACATCCACCGCTGGATGTAGGCTAATCATGAAATGACAATTGTACGGTGAATATAAAGCAAATGGTAAAAAATCTATACTCTTACAACAGCTCCGAGACCGCTGCTTAAATACACATTGTGACCTTTAAACTAAGCATAGAACAGTAGACATGTGGCCGTAATTAATTATGTAAAAAAGGAGTGGATGAAATTCTGTATAAGAACGAAAAAGACCAAAAGCTGGTGCCTCTCATCGAGTGATGAGTAGTATAATGATAAAGAAGGGTAACTATTTTGATTCTTATCTTCTTCCTCAATTTAATTTAAATAAATATGATAACTTAATACATCATTTTTCCATACACTTGCATAATCTCAATGAGTACTTCAATTTTTTACGAAAAGGATTGTATATGTTATAAATAAATGGGCTAACATAACTCCAAGTACATGACTAAATAATATAAAATTCTGAAATAAACTTTAATCGTTATATCATATAATTTACCTCATTTCAATAATTTCACTCTTTGTCTTCTCATTTAGTGCTCGTGACTTCATAGAATTATAAATAGGGATTATAATGGGGTCAAGCGGGGTGGAAAGTAAGTATCCCCATCATATTCCCTATTTCTAGGAATTGGGCAAGGCAGGGATCCTTATCTTGAAGTGTGGATCCCCAGCCAGCCTCATTTAATCCATTTAGATATTTTCTTAATTACATATTTTTTATTATATTCATTGCTATCTTCTATTTCACAAAATAAAATACTAAAATTAGATTTAATATTTATAATTATTGAAAATTGAAAGCAAATTCTATAATAATTAATATTAAGCAATTACTAAAGAAGCTAAAAGCAAATCCGCGTTTGAGATTTATAACTTATACTTTAACATTATCTAAACGTAAGGAAAAGGAAAAAAAAAATTGTATTTCTAAAATTTCATTCAAAGTAGAACAACTGTATCATATTATTTAATCAATAAAAAAATTTGAATCCTCACTCGATTTTATAATATTAATTTAATAATTTTTTTAAAATTATTTTTATATTTAATTAAATATATTAATTTGCGGTGAGCGGGATAGGGTAGGATAAAAGTTATGAATCCTATCTCGCCTCACAAAATTGTGGGTAAAAAAATTTACATCCTAATCCACCCCATATTCATTTTATTCAAAACTATATAACTAGCCTATTACAATAGGCAAAAATCTCAATAAAAAGTCATCTACGATGATCCTATAGCGGTTTCTGTCCTTCATAAAAATTTTAGCAATAAAAATATTTACGACTATTTTTTGAACCGTGATAAAAAGACTACAGCAAATTGAACTTCATTTTTATGATACTCTTTTACAGTGGTTTGTCTAAAATTGTAATTTTATAAAGCTATTAAAAACCATATAAATATTATTATAACCGTGGTAAAAATTGTAAATTATTTTTGGATTTATTTTTGCTTATTTCATTAAAATAATTCATAATTTTTTTAAAAAAATTCACAAGCCAAAACAGCCGTAAAAAAGTATTTTGAGGAAAAAAAGTTAAAAATTTTCGAACCTGCTTATTAATACAAACCAAATAGTAATAAATATTGTTTTATTCATGTGCTTCTTGAATATACAAAATTAAAATAAATTAAACATAAAAAAGATAATAATTACATTAATTAAAAAATCTGTAAATTAAACAAAGATACATATATCTGATACATTGTTGTAGTAAATATAAACTATACAGTATCTTATCTCTCCTCTCTATTGAATTCTCAATCTCATTTTTGATTATCTTATCTCTCCTCTCCATTGAATTCTCAATCTCATTTTTGATATACTCAAAACGCTTCACATGAGCTTAGTTTGAAAGAACCATGTAATGCCAAGGTAAGCGATGACCCCATAATTTAGGCGAAAATTTTACCAATGAAAGGAACTGGAAATTTGCAGACACAAATTTTTGCAAAAGCTAGATGAACAATTGTGCTAATATATACCCAAGGCTTGAATACTGCATGCGTATTTATAATCTTAAGTATGGTAGTTTCGATGATCAACTTTTTTCGAATAAAAAGTTGAGACCTGCAATGGTTGGTCTAAGAATTGCCTCGTGCTATAATGACTAGCATCCCGTCAAATTATTAATTAGTTGAAAATGTGCGGAGTAAAGCTTCTAGAGTGATGGAAACATTAAAGGGTACATCTCCAAGCAAAAATGAAACCTAACAATTTCTGACCAACTAAAAAGGTAGAAATTTCATTTGGCAGAGGACTATGGAAATCGTTAAAATTTTAAAAATTGTTGAATCCTCAACACAATATTGTGGAGCTTAATTCATGCTCTTCAATATTTGTCAAAAAAAAAAAAAAACTATAGGGTTAATAACGTCGTTTTGATTCCAAGAGATAAGAGGGTCTTAAAGCGTAATGCGTGTTTCTTTGAATAACCAGTATAAGTTAATGTTCATCTTGTTGTTATGAGATATTTAAGTTTGGATATTAGCCATGTTGTCATGACTCTGAACGAATTACTCAACCGCAACCCCACTCGCACGTAATTTGAGAACTATGCGCAGATGCCACGTAGCGTAATTTTAGTTGGTATAGTGCTGTTTACACCCAAAAAATCATTTGGCTGCGCAATCACATGAAGTAATTATAAACTGTTACGTTGGCTGCGTTCAACGTTTAGAAGAAATCCAACCTGCAGTTTAACGCACACTTAGCTGGAATTACTCATCCTCGGCTCAACACCATAGAATTTCTTTATAGCGAAGAAAAGAAAGTGGAAATGATAAATCAACTATGAAATCAGTGAAAAGCTGAGACCCAGTTGTCGCTGAGACGATTTTTTATAGTGAAGGGGATAAACTAAAAACTTTGATCAAGGTCATTTTAGGAATATTGAGGGGTGTATAGGGTAAAATTTTAGTTTTTCAAATTGATTACTGGGTTTGCCTCACACTTCTGGTTATCTGAGCGTCGACCAGTGGCCTTTATAAAAGGTAAGTCTGTTTAGCCTGCTGTTGTTTACCATAAAAGTTACATTAGTGCTTGTTACGCAATCACGAGTCTTAGATAGGTAAGCTTTTGTATGCTATTAAGTTTTGTTTCAGTCAAACCCTTATATTGGTATTAATCCTCTGTGTACTCTTTAATTTTATTTACGTTTCTTGATTGTTGATGTGCTATTTTATTGGAATCAAAAGGAAGGTAGAATGCATGTATCTATGGTTTTATAAGTTCTATTTGTGCAGAAATTCCTTATTGGGGGAATTACGAATTTTTATGAAATTCATTAATTGTTATTTGAAACTAATTTTTGGTATAAAAACTAGGCATGCTAGAGATCTATTAGATTTTTTTTTCTCATAAATTCTTAATATACGAGTTTTGGTGAATTATTACAAGCAACCGTGGTATGCTGATTATACTGTCTTAGAACATGTGCTATAGGAAATTTTTACGGGTTAATATCACAAACCACCCCTATGTTTGGATTAATTACACACAAAGTCATCGTTTACAATTTTGTCACAAGCTACCCCTAACTTTTGACAAAAATCACGGACCACCTTTCCGTTAAAAACTCCGTTAGATGTTCGTAAATAAGAAAAAATAGCAGGGTTAAAATAATAAAATAACAGAAAAAGTCAACATGTAAAGTGGGAGTCAACATATAGGGGTGGCAATTTTTGACACGACACGCGAACACGACTTGACACGACACGGATTCAAGCGGGTTTGGGTTTTGGCTTATTTGTGTTCGTGTCGAAGATGTCAACCCGTTTAATAACCATGTCGTGTTCGGGTTGAGAGTCTTCAACACGCGAACACGATTATGACACGACACGATTACGACACGTGTAACACGAATAACATGAATACATATTTAACACGATTAACACGAATATTGACACGATTACAAAATAATATTAAATTTAAAAATATTAAATTTAATATTTTAATTTTAGACATTTTAGTCTTTATATTAATCCAAATTTTAAAATAAGTATATAATTTTAAAACGTAATAAATTTTAATGCTCAGGGTAATTTTGTCATTTAACCAAAATTGAAACCTAATTGACTAATTGATTCAAAATTGGAAATCGAAATGGGAAAGTTGGAAACCTAATCTGTCTAAATAACGCGTGAACGACTCTCCTCACCGCCGCCAGCCATCTGCTATCCTCCGCTAATCGTCACGGCTTCAGCTGCTCAGCACCATCGCTCCACCATCTAGTCCTGCCCTTCTAGTGACCACATCCTCCAGTCTTCCAGTCCTCATCACGATCACGGGCCATAGCCAAGGGAAGCTGCCAGCAGCCTTTCTCTATCTCCTATCCTCACTACCGCCAGCCGTCACAGCTTCACCACACTCCATCGTCTAGTCCTCTCCCTGTCCTTAAGCTGTGACCACAGCCCTCCAATCGTCCAGTCCATCTCGTCACAAACACACTGTAAGTTCATCAAATAAAAATGGTTTGGCTTTGTTGTGGTTCTGGAGCTAGAGCTAGACCTGATGTGCTTGCTTAATTTTCTCCTTCTAGGTTGTTGCGACGAGAACTCAGCACACTTGTTCCTGTTCACAGCGCCATTCGGCTGCTTGTCTTGTCTCCAAGCTGCCCAGTGGAGGCAGCTCCTCCATCCAAGGTCTATATTTCTGTCTTTGTCCCGCTTTTTACGATTTTCCTAGCATTGTCAGTCTTAGATTCATAATATTGAATTTTATTGAGTTAAACTTTAGTGGAATCTATTGTAAATTAAGGGGGAAAAAAGCATGATTAAGGAGCTTCAAGTGTCAAAGGAAATTTGTGAGTTTTGGAAATCTGTGCTGGGTGTTTGATCAGTGTAGATGTGAATGGTGGCATTTGGATTTGTCTGGTTCTGTTTCATAATTATAAATATACACTTTGAGATCCAGCCATATCGATCTATACAGGATATTATAGCATTTTCGTTAACATACAGGCTGGAATCTTAAATTAAACAAGGTTAAACTGGTGTAATTTACAGTTTTTTACACGTACTTATAGTGGTTGGGGCCATTTGAGCTGTTGGATCCTGAAAAAGAACTAGAACACCGAAATTGAATTTCAGTTTCATCAATCCCTGATGCATGAAGTCAAAAGAAATGAGTGAAGGTTCAACATAAATGACGCTTTTAATAAGTTTTGTTGGCATGAGAAGTTTAAAATTATTGATTCACTGAACCCAAATTTTCGATGAGATAAAATTAGGTGTGCTGCAGTTTGATGAGTCCAGTATATAACAATAATAATAATGCTGGCCATGACGGGATACGCTCTCTTAGGTAATTAGAATATTGAATGAAAATTTGAACTTGTCTATAGCAACTGCCCAAATAAGGGTGTGTTAGGCCATTAACTCTAATATTTTGGAACCAATTAAGTTCATCTACATGTGTATTCTCTTATTACTTGAAACGAGAAAAGGACCAAACCAAGTCTTTGTTTCTACTAATGCTGGATAGTTAGTCAGCAAAAAAGATCCATTATTATTATGTCGAGTACTTTGCTATTTTCATACATGACTTTGATTAAAGTTGTGACTTTTAGCTCTAAGCCACCAGTGCCGTGCATGGTCACATCTATTTTTCTAGGATCAAAGCGAAGTCTTTGATTTCTAGTAAGGATAATGGATGGTTAGTCAGTAGAAAAGTTCCATTATTGCTGGAAAATCTTTAAAAATAGGCTGGAGATTAATTTATAATATGTCTTATATAATTCTATAATATGATTTTTTTCATAAGTATGATTTTTCTTTTTGTAGGTTGCTTAAGAGTTGAAGAGGAGATGGATAAGAGTTGAAGAACTTTTTTGTGTTTGTTTGTGATGCACTTAATTGTGATTTGTGATGAATAACTGTAACTTTATAGTTTGTTTGTTTGTGATGAACTTGTTCAAAGTCATCCATAATTTGGGAATGTGATGCATGTTTATTTGAGATTTGATGGACTTTATTTTTATTAATTTTGTTGTATTTGAATTGTTAAAGTTGTTTTCTTATGGTAGTTGTATTGCATTTGAAGTTTGTTTGATTTTTTGGTATTTAATCTTGTTTAATTTTGTATTTTTTGTTATATCTTTTTCATTTAAAAATATGTTTTAATGTATATTCATTTCATAATCTTGTTGTAAATGTATAACGTGTCATAATCGTGTTGTAAATGTATAACGTGTCGTAATCGTGTTAACAGGTCATAACCGTGTCAATCGGGTTGTGTCAATAATATAAACGTGTCTTAATCGTGTTAGACGGGTCGTGTTCGTGTCTAACATGAGTACAACCCATTTATTATTCGTGTCAGCTTGTCGTGTCGTTTTACCCGTTTATTAATCGTGTCGTGTTCGTGTTGAGTCACAGTGACATGAATAATAAAGGGGTCGTGTTCGTGTTGGGTCAATCTTTATTATGTTACAGCTCGACATGACACGAACACGATCCGCGAACACGAATTGCCACCCCTATCAACATATATAAATGAGTTAATATCATAGACCACCCCTATGTTTTGCCTTAATCACACCTAGAGTCAACGTTTACAATTTTTGTCATTGCCTACCCCTAACTTTTGAAAAAATAATTATGAAGCACTCTTCTGTTAGTTTGACCATAAAATGATGTCAGATTTTCATTTTGCAGTTTATGTAAACACATATAAAGTGAAAATAAATATCACTTTAAATAAACACATATAAAGTGAAAAAAAAAAAGCTTTTCACTGCTCCCTAGCAGAGCGACTCACCACCGTTTTCTAGGATTTTCAAAATAAAAGTATTTTTTTGAGATTTTTGATCTGGATTTCTTCTACATTATGTGTCCTTTACTTGAAAATTGAACTAAGAGTATTTGAAATAGTTTCCAATAAATAATACTTTTTTTAATGAGTGAAAATGAAGAAATTTCAACGAAAGAGGTCTAAGATTACGAGCTTCACTCAAACTAATAGAAGGGTGATCCGTGATTTTTTTAGAAGTTAGGGGTAGCCTATGGCAAAAATTGCAAATGAAGACTCTAGGGTAATTAAGCCAAAATATAGGGGTGGCCTGTGATATCAACCTTTTTTTCAAATTCTTTTGAAGGGTATTTTGATAATTGCAATAGTTTTGGACAGAAATTTGACGTCATCTAACGGTCAAATTAACGGAAGGGTGGTCTGTGATTTTTTTTCAAAAGTTAGGGATAGCCTATGACAAAAATTACAAACGATGGCTTTGGGTGTAATTAAGCCCAAACATAGGGGTGGTTTGTGATATTAACCCAAATTTTTACAGTGTCTTAAACATGTCAGAAATTTTTGAAAGAATGGCCGATTGGCCCTACTGCTTGTCTACTACTTGCGAGGGTGACTTAACAAGAATATACTACTTGAATTAAACATAACTACGCCTACAGCTTTTGTCGTGGAGCACACTGCGCCGAACCCAATTAATATGAAATGGCATGCGTTGAAATCTCTTCAGGTATCTATCGATCGTATCTTTGTTTGCATCTCCGTGAATTACGTAACCTTGTTCGTAAGTGTAATCGCTATTTCTGATAAACACCGATTCCCAGAAATACATTCATACCGGAAACAGATTTAACAATTATCTTGTTTCAGTATATATCTTGTTTCCGATACTGATGGGCTTAGAAACGAAACTTTACCCATGCTCTCAACATGTCTTAAAAAACCAAATCATTTGACATGTACTCCATAACAGAATAAATCTTTATAATATTCGAGATGATGCCACGTAGACAAGGGAATGGTTAGGATGAGTTACATGGTGAAATTTTGAATATAAAAGACAAAAGGAAACTTTTGGAAGGTAGGTTGATTCTCTTATACTTGAAACACAAGAAAACATTACCAAACAAAGGAGACTAACTCAAGCATCAGAGGGTTTTTGCCAAGAAAACCCTTGGTAATCCTTTACTATGCTTTGTTTTGTAGAAATTTAAACTCTAGAGAAGGGAGAGAACCCCAGTTTAAAGTTTGATCTGATCGACGTTGGTAATAAATTTATTTTTTACTTGAACTGCATGGAGCTCTATGTTGTTGGACATTATGTATTGAGTATTTACGCAGTTTGGCTTAAGCTGAGCTTGTAGTTCTTTTACTCTTACTTGTTTAAGGATTGCCCTGGATAACATGAAAATATTGTAAGAAAGGTTGAATTGCATATATTATTTTGTGCTAATGTTTTGTTTGTTATTGCACTTTTGAGATCCATTTGCCTCGTGTTGTCTGTGAACCAAAAATCACTGACAACATTTTTTGCACTATCTATGGGAATTCGAATAAGCAATATTTTCTCTTTTTTGGCTCTTTAGTTGTTCTGCATGGAAATAGCGCATCTAACTCTCAAGACATGCTTGCTAGATCGAGAGAAACGAGAATGATGACAAGACAACAAGCCCAATCTCAACAAATCACTGAGTTAAAAAAACAAATTCAAAAGATGGAAGAAAGGTAAGTTGAGGATAGAGAACGGATACAAATTTGCAAGTAGCTATTGGAAATGGAGAAAGTTAAACAGGCTGAGACAACTGCTATAGTCCTAATAGAAACCCAACCAAACACTCTTCAAACCCAGGAACCCAAATGCACCTTCCCACCTTCACTTTTTACTTGGCAAGTAGTACCGAGTAACCACAACTGACACTGGGACAACCTCTAGTGGGTGAAAACCCTTAGTGGGTGAAAACCCAAACCCACTTGTTGAAAATGCCTAGATACCAAACACTTAACCTAAGTAGAATCCTCAAATGGAAGAAGGCGTTGAAGTTAGGAGTTGCCACACCCATAGTCAAATAGCTAGCTCAAGGCCCTGTGGCAAAAACCCTCATTGCCATGTTGATCTCAGGAATAAGCTAACAAAGCAGTGATCAAAGAGGTGATTGATTCCTACTGCCATTATGAGTGTGCCCAAAAACAGTAATGGAGGTGACAAAGGAATTACTAGAATAAATCTAGTGATTACTCCAGGAGGAGAAAATCAATTGAGGTTGGACAGTCAAAATACCAGAGGAGCATAATGTGGAGTAACAACTTTGTTAGGGAATCATAATTAGGAAGGCAATACTCCTAATAAGTAATAGCAATTACTCATGGCCTTGAACAATCAGGTTCAGGCACTAAATAAGGAATTGCATGAAAAAAGCAACCCAGTTGCTACAGAGTATAGTCTTAACTCTTCCTTTATGGATGAGACAACCAAATGCAATTTCCTCTCAATTTCAGCATTCCAACTGCTAACTTATATGAGGGAAAGAAAGATCCAGTGGAAAACCTTGAAAACCTTAGGGTGTATATGGAACCCCTCAATCCAATAGATGCAATGCTTTGTAGAGCTTTCTCTATCACAGTAACTAGACTAGCAAGGCAATGGTTCAGATCCTTACCATATTGCTCTATAGTGACTTTTTAACAATTATGTCAACAGTTTGCTGCCTATTTTAGTGTGGTGAAATTGTTGACAAAGTCTATGGACTTCTTATTGAGTATAAAATAGTGAGCTGGAGAGTCGATCATGAGTTACATAGAGAGGTTCCACACTAAGTTGACATCAACAGAAGCATTTAATGAGCCAGTGGCTCATAGTGCATTTCTTCAAGGAATGTGCGACAACAGAGTCTTTCAGCACATAAAAGATTTTCAGATAACTATAAGGTAGCTTATCATAAGGCCATCCAAATAGCTTGAACAAATGAAGAGATTGACAAAAAATCTGAGGGGAAGGAAAGATTCGATGGGAGGGAAAAGAAGATATGGATGTTGCAAACAAAAAGAACTTTAGGAGAGATCGTTTTCAACCACCTCCTCCATCTCGAAAACCATTTAGCCTGAGGATGATCTTTACTGAATCTAATCATGACCATAGAGATTCAAATCAATGAAATCCTCATGATAATTTTTCAAGACTACCGCCCCTTTGGTATGAGCCCAAGTACACAAACTATATTAAGTTCAATACAGAATGATCTAATTTTTTTTCTACCCTAAAAACATCGAGCTTTTTCTACTCTCTAAGACCTATGTTTGGAGATCCAAGTAGAAGAAACCAGTATTGGGTTTATGAATTCCATCATGATATGGGCCATGAGACAGAGGAATTCCGAGAACTCAAAGATGAGCTGGAGAGATTGGCTCGGGAAGGAAAGCTTCTTGATTTCAAAAAATATCTGAGAGTACACTACACTTGGAAAGAAACTTTAAAAGGCAAAAACAGTAGAGAACCTAGTCATAGTGACGAGAAAGATGCCAAGTCTCACAAGGTTATTCACACCATCGAGGGGGAAAGAACATATATGGTGACTCCAACAATTCTCAGAAAAACTATGCTCAAAATAGGATAAAGAAGCATTTATGGCCCAATCTCAGAGAAGAAAAAGGCACGATGACAGAATCATCCAGTTTTCGAAAGAAGATGCATATGGAGTAGTTTTTCCTCATGATGATGCAATTGTCTTCACCATCGCTGTGGCAAATTAAAATTGTAAAAAGGCCTTCACAAACACAAGAAGTTTCGTTAATGTCTTCTATTATGATGCTTTCAAGGAGATAGAGTTGAAATAATCAATGTCATTCCCTGTATACACCCTCTTGATTAGTTTTCTAGAGAGACTATAAAGGCATTGGGATCAATTGAACTGCAAGTGAAAATTGGTGAAGGAAGGAATGCCAGACATTTGATAACAGAGTTCTTGGTTGTTGATAGACCAAGTGCTTGTAATATAATTCTGGGGCGATCATTCCTTTATGAAAGTCCTGATGCAATATGCATTTGTACTCAATAGATAAATTTTTTTACTTATGACAAAGTACGAGAAATAAAAAGTAACCAGTAGCAATCTCGAGAATGCTACAACAGTGTAGTCAAAGGATCCAATGCAATTACTAAAAATCATGAAATACCCAAGGAGGAGAAGCTTCTAAAAGTTTAGTACTATTCAAACTTGGTCCTTGGCATCTTGAAAGGACTACTAAACTTGGAAGTAAGTTAGAAGGAGAGACAAGAGTGTAGATTCAAGATTTACTCCAATAATTTTGAAATGTCTTTGCTTGGAGTCATGAAGAAATGCCTAGGATAAATCCGAACATCATCTATCATAAGCTGAACATTGATCCTAAAGCTCACTTAATCAGACAGAAGAGAAGGGTATTTGATGTGAAACGATATAAGGCTATGAGTGTGGAAGTGGACAAGCTCTTACAAGTGTAGTTTATTAGAGAATCAAATTACCCAACTTGGCTCGTTAACCCAGTTTTGGTAAAGGCCAATAGGAAATGGAGAATGTACATCAATTTTACAAACTCAAATAAAGCTTGTTTGAAGATAATTTCCACATTCGATGATTGACGAGTTAGTAGAAGTAATAACTGGACATGAATTAATGAGCTTTATGGATGCTTTCGCAGGCTACAATTAGATAAATATGTACCAGTTTGATAAAGAGAAGACATCTTTTATCACTAACCAAGGCTTGTATTATTATAAAGTTATGCCTTTTTGTCTTAAAAATGTGTAGACACGTGATTTTTGAGAATTTGTGTCAAGCAATGTGAAATGCCTGAAATGACCTTGTATGTAAAGAGAAGTGTGTTGAGGAGAAACTGACCTAGAAAATCGAGAGTTGACTTTGAAAGTTTACAAAAATTGATTAAAAAAGAATATGATAGTGACCCCATACACTATTATGAAGATCCGATGTCTAGTTTCTGCAAAAATTTATAGATCATAAGTCAGAGTTCTGTACAAGAAGTTATGGTCAATTGAACACAACTAACTCAGAGTGCATTGTTCACCCAATGGTACTGTTTGCCACCGATTGGCATTGTTCACTAATACTGTTCATCAAAATCCCACATTTTTTTTTCAATTTTTCACTCCAAGGAAAGACTATATAAGCACACCTTTGACACATTTCTCAAACCATCTAGAAATCCTCTCTCTCTCCTTCTAGGACACACTCGTGAGAATTCATAGAAGTTATTTTTAGTTTAATATTTGGCAGTTTTTTATATTGCTCTAAACTAAGAAAGGGTATGTTCTGAGATTAGTTCTCTCTTCCCCCTTCTATTTTCTTCTTTATTTTTATTGCTTTAGACTAAGCATGTCTAGGTTTATTTTGCTTAGAATGAGCATGATTAGGATTTATTTTGATGCTTAAAAAGAATTTTAGGATTAATATGAGTTGTTTTAATCCCCGGTTGTTCTGCAAGATGGAAAAGAGTGTTAAGGTAAATCTGCACTCCCTCTTTTATTAGAAACATATTTAGGAGTTTATTTTCTTTGCCAGTGCTTAATATCATGCTTAAGAGCACATGATCAGAATCATGATTAGGAATCAAACTTATGATTATTTTTTAAGCATGCTAAGAAGTAGCATAGAACTAGGCAAGAATTGCCTCAATTGATTGAAATTGCCATGTTTATCTTGATTGCTTGAAATGGGCTAGAATAGCCATATTTTGTTATGATTGATTGAATTAAGCTAGAAATGCCATGCTAGGCTAAAAGGGCCATATTTAGAATGGCATGATAGAATTATCTTAATTAGGCAGAATTTCCATAATAGAATTATCAAATCTAGGTAGAATTGCCATAATTTTAGTTTATGGCTTTAACTCAATTTTTTTTACAAATTTACGTATGAATATGTTGTAGAAGCTTGATAAGCATTGAATAGAATCACATATGGTTGTTAGGAATTCCTTATTTATCAAGTCCCAAATTGATTGTATATATTGAATATATGATTTATATGAATGAATGAATGGATGCTTTGAAGTGTTTAGAAGTATAATTTACTTTATTTATTGAGGAATAAATGGATATAATCCTCCTCCCATTCCTTCATGGTTGAAAGGATATGTAACTCTATTCTTCTCATCTCTTTCTATGTATGACTATACATTGTCATTGGTTGGAATCACCTTACGTGTTTAAAAAAGATAAAACAAACCTTGTGTGCATAAAATGAACAATAATAAGCGGACTGTAGAACAAAATTAGCTATTTTTATTTGGTACACCCTAGTAAAGGCTGGATTTATAGTAAGGTGGGCCAAAGGCTTGTAACTAACTTCCTAAACCCATCTTTGAAGGGATAATGGTAGTTTAGATCTTGAAGTGAGGAATCAGATTACCATCATCCAATTTCCCAATTAAAAATTGGGTTACGACTCTATTCTCCAGATGTGCCTATGGCTCGTTCACTACAAGAAATTTTCAAATATTTGACACATAAGCTTTACTTTATTTGAGGGTTTTTTAAAAGAAAGTCAAATATGATGTATTATGAAAAAGTCAACCCGTTTTTTTTCACTTATTTGACACTTTTTTATGTACTCAAATTACATAATTGCCACTTCATATAAATACAGTCCAAAATATCACATTTCCCATTTCCCTCGATTTATTTCATCGTTCCCTCTTCCATTTTGCCTTAGCCTGCTCTCTCCTTTACTGATTGAAATCACTTATCCCTGTCCTCAATACCACTATTAATTGAATCTTTCACTAATTTGTTTCCTCTCTCACACTCACTGACTCCCAGACTTCCTCGAATACTTCAACCCCAAAAGACCAAATCAGCACCAAAAAGCATAATCCTGAGGAAGAGGAAGAGTTGGAAGGGGAGAGATCGTGGGTGGTGAAGAATCGTTGAAGAAAATAATGGCTGTGATTCAGCAACCACTCTTGCTCAAGCACTCTTGGACCTTCCAGTTCGATAACCCATCTATCAAATCAAAACAAGCTACCTTGGTAGCTTCATGCGCTCAATCTATACATTTTCCTTTGTTGAAGAGTTTTGAAGGTGAATAAAATTATGTTCTTGATTTCGTTTTAATTTTTCTTGTGTTTCGTTGTCTAGAAAATTCAGCTAAAGTTTCTTTTTTTTTTCTTTTGCTTGAATTTTTCTTTTGGAGGATTAAAAAAGTTACATTTTGTAAGACATTAACAGGTTTTAAAGAAGGTGAATATTCTGTCATTTTTTAAATTTTCATATATATTTCTTTTGGCCATGTTTTAAAGAAATTTGCTGGGTTCTTTCTTTTTTCTTTTTTTATAAGATGAGGAGAGGAAGGTCGAGAGGATAGGGTCGCAATTTCATACTATTTGGCCATGTCCTTTCTCAATTCCATTATGCTTGTTAAGCAATGTTCTAATTCTTACTAATTGTAAAAAAATTAGAAATAAGATGTGTGGTAGAAGCTCTTACTATAAGTACTTGTTTTGGCTACTTCAAAACTGGAATAGAAAAGGTGCAATATGGTTTCAAAGCATTGTTTCTTCCCTTTGGTGAAATTTTTGTGTAATTGTAATATTCTTGTTCCAAAGCTTACATTGTGTAATTATGAGATACTGTTAGAGATCTGATATATTGTTGTAGTGTTTAGCTTTTTTCTACTAATTGATCTTAGTTTGAATGTTTCACTTGCCATAAGATTATCTACATGGGGGAAGAGATGTCATGCATAGTTCGTGGCTGTCAAGGAGATTTCCACTTAATATGTGTAAAGGAAAGGCTTGGGATCTCTAATATGAAAAAGTTCAAATGCCCACAACATGTAAGATCCTATATTATGAAAATTTTCTCTATTTATAACAATCTCTACAAGTAGCACTATAAAACTCTAACTGGAACTCTGTTTTGATGAAATTAATTTAAGTAACTTCTATTGGTTGGCACTGCATAGGTGCCTTATTGCATGTTTGTTCAATAATTTCTTTCTTAGTTTTATCTTTTCTAAAATTCATAATTATATGCAGATAAGAATCGTAATGTTTTTCTAATTGTTTGTGATGCAATGCCCTTTCTAATCTGATATAGTTCTAAGTTGAAATCATTGCTCATTAGCATTACTGCTCATAAATGTGACATCTTAGTGTACTCAAACATGCTTCATTTGTTGATAGAAATTACAATGGCAATGTGTGCGATGTGATATCACATCATTTGATAAATGTGCATCGTGGCCTAACAAGTGATTTATTGAGAACACCAACGAGGACGACTAGGTTGTTGGAGACATCCAACTGATTGGAGATCGGATAAGAAGGTCAATTTCTTCTTTCCTTAATCAGTAATGTTTGTTTACTCTTGTTCACCTGACTAAGACATTGTCTAGCGATTGCTTTTTTCGAACAAAATAAAAATCATATACTTAGTGAGATTCCTACTTTTAAAAGCCATGACTATCATGGTTGTTGATTTACATGTATTATCAATTTGTGAGGGGACAAATATGCCAGCTAAAGTATTACATCTAAACCTTATATTCTAATTTTGTCTCATGGTCAATGTATTCCATGAGTTGTGTGCCTGAAAGTGTCTAACCAAAGTACCAGTTATGTTGTATATGCTTTCAAGATCCAGTCTAACTGGAATATAGATGTATACAGAAGGGTAACCTGAACTTGCAAATGAAACTAATTGATTTAGGTGCATTGACCATGGGAATAATTAGTTCTTAATATTTAAGATCATCTAGTAGCAATTATGTTCACGCAGAAAGAACGAAATGCTATTCAACATAAGATTGTAATTGTCTTCTAATCTTTTGACTTTTTTTTAGGTATTATTTCTCCATTCTTATTTTTATTGATTATGCTGGCTAACAAGATTAATATATTTGTTGAATGAGCAACATGTAGAGGCAACATGTAATATAGAGGTCAGATTTTTTGCAAGCGTTTTGTAAGGACAATTATTAAATTTTATGTTGTATATTAATTATCTTTACTTAAATGGTTCAAGATATGTGAATTACCTATGAATTTTTTTTAAAGAGAAATATTGTTACGTCTCCACTGGCAGATGGGGAAATTGCTCCAAAACCTCCTGCTATCCCTATCCATCTTGACCATATGGTAAAGTATCAGTAATATAGGAAACATACAGCTTTTTGCATGAGGTTGCCACCTTAAATTGAATGTGTAAGATATATCTTCTAGAAACTTTGGTATATTCAAGAATTTCTTAATATGTTAAAGCAACTCTATATTATTGAAAATTTATGAGGAACCACTAAAATTTTATGAAGAATGATATTTCTCTTTGCTAGAAAAACATATGTGACAAAACTTTCCAATTTATAATTTGCAATACATGTACTTGGGTATGTGTGATGGTTTCACTTAAGTAGATACTCACTTCATGCAAGCATCCTTGGGCCTGTCTATTAAAGGACCCTAAAACTTATAAATTAAGGTGTTATCAGTATTAATAATGTGGTATGTGACGATATGACAAAATTTTTTTGTTTGGTCTATTTCTTTTTATAATGTTACCTATTTAAAAACATTTCACTTTGCAAGACATTTCTACAATGTAAAAAATATAGGGGTTTATAGAAACATATAAAGATTGCTTTCCTAATGAATGTTCTCTTTAGTTGCTGAAATTTGCCTTGTTTCTATTATTTAAAACTTGGAAGAAAACCGAGTGATTGTATACACCACCAATTCATCCTTTTCTTTCATTGATCACCTACTTGCAAATTTATACAATAATTTCACTATGCATCACTAAAATCTAGTGAAATAAGAGAGGATAAAAGTTGTAAGCTACATGCATAATTGTAATGTATGTCGTTATTTTATCTCCATAAAAAATATAGCACTACTTATGAGTAACTAGCTTGACCACCTGTGGTTTTTCTGATTTATCATCTTTTGTATCATATTGTTGTTACTCTAAACTTGAAAACATTATGAAGTGGGACAAAATTATCTAGCAAATGTTTTAAGGTCTTAGATACTGAGGTTATTCTTCACTTGGTTAATTTTTAATAATTTTGTTATGTTTTATGAAATTTCTTATGCTTTGCCCAAGGGAACTTGAGATATTCTAATATGAAGTTATGGATTTTTATTTCTTGGACTTTGTGTTGGCAATTAATCTTTTCCTTTTGGAATTAATATATTGACATAAGTTGGTGCCTCTTATAAGCAGGCTTTGTTAGATGCTCGTAAGCTTATAAAGAAAGAAATGGAAGGGTTTAAGATATGTGAAAAAAAGACTAAGATAAAAGCATTTTCTAAGGAAGGGTTAGCAAAACAACCTAAAAAGGTAAGTCATGCACACTATGACTCCCCTTTTCTTTTACATGATCAGAAAATACGGATCGTTAATATAGGTTTAGCTAACCTGTTGTTGGTGAATGTGTAATTTTGCACCCACCATGGTCTTTGATTAAGTCTTACGAAATAGTTTGTTGGTAATGATAGCTTTATGGTTTTTCTTATCTTTTTCTCTTTCACCAGATTTAGTAGGATTAGACGTCACCAAGTTGAGATATTGATCTAATTTTGCTAATTCTAGACTTCCTGTGCATTTAGATGAAAAGAAGATAAACCTGAGTTTTCGAAGGTTGGTTTGTAGACATAGTTGATATCAATGGTGTGTTGGGGTAGTTGGCTTCAAACTTAAGAAATTCTTGGGTCTGTGGTACCAAGGACATTATGAGATTCTTGCATATGCACCTTCTGAAACTTTTTATAAAGAGCACATGTTGTTAGTTTGAAGTTAGTATGAAATTAAAAAAATTCTTTCATCCAAGCTTGTTACTACCATAGCTGCATTGTTAAGGATCCAAAAGAGATGGCTAAAGAGGACACAAGGGATTG
This sequence comes from Boswellia sacra, assembly GCA_013180625.2. NCBI lineage: Eukaryota > Viridiplantae > Streptophyta > Magnoliopsida > Sapindales > Burseraceae > Boswellia > Boswellia sacra. The sequence continues at coordinate 262,949 of SNVD02009784.1, forward strand.
GTTGAACAATGTGGTGTGGATGTAACCCTTATGTTTCATATTTATGTTTTCACTTTGGTGCTTGCATGGCTATAACTTGATCCATTTGCATTATCTGAAAATTTTACTTCTATGGTTAGTATAGTACGCATGATTTGGCATGCATTTAATTGAATTTTACTGAAATTAGCTTGTGCTCCTTTTGATAATGAACTTGGTGTGCAACTTCTTTTTTTTTTTAATTGATATAGGAAATGAGTGAGAGAGGCATCAAGTAGATTCAGGGTGAAAATATTTACAAAGCAAAATCTATTGTGTTAAATTTCCCTTTATAATATATTTGTTCATATATAGCTTTGTTGTGTGCATGCTAGTTATTTGAACTTAATAAATGTAAAAGTTACATTTGGCTTCTCGAAGTCTAATAGTGAGTAATAAATAATAATGGCCATGTATGATTCGCTTTAACTGCATACACATTTTGTGCTGTGAATGGTGAGCAGAAATGTTTAGTTAAGGTGAATCTGGCTTGAATTACGAAATTATTAATTATTATATATGCAATACCCACCTTTTTTATTTGTTGATATTCATATTATTCTATTTGCTGGTAATGCACATGATATGAGATGTAACAATTAGAAAATTAATTTGAAAGTAGTCTAAAAAATAAAAGGTTGTTTTCCGAATATGATAAAATATTAAATTAGTTGATTTAATGTTGATGTGGTAGTGTTCCTAAATTTTGAATCTTATCCCAAAAGAGTATCATGACTATTTTCATTTAATTTGAAAGTCAGTTGCACAGATTCTATATATTCCAATGCAAATCATACAAATTTGAAAGTGCACAGGTTCTCTGTCAATATACGGAAGTTGCTAATGCTTTTTTTTTTGGTTCTATTATTTATTTATTCTTAAGTTGCTTAAGCCAAATAAAAGAGCATTACCAAATTGTATTCCAACTTTGGAGCATAAAACATGTCGGTACTCCTTATAAGAATAACAAAAACATGTACTACACCCTATGAAAATAACATAAACGTCTTTTTACTTTTGTAGATAGAAGGCTAACAAATTTGTATGTTATTTTGAAGATATAGATGCTGAATTTTTCATTTGAAGATATAGATGCTAATGGATTTGTTGATTTCGGTGGTTCAAGGATTACATGATGAAAAAAACAATTTGGAAGTAGATTGATACTTCAAATTTTAACATGTGCAATCTTTTAGGTTTTCTTTTGAATGATTTTGGAAACTAGAATTTGTAAAGTTTTTGGAGTACTTTTCGTACTAGTTATTTTAGTAAAGTTGAATGTGGTGGTTTAGCTGAGCATGGTTTATTACCAACTGGTTGTTTTATCATTCATTTTTGTGTTTGAAAGTTCTTGTTAAATCATGATGTCTTTGTATGCTTTGGAAATAGGTATTTTTGAATCAACAGTGGACAATATGATGCTTGTGAATTGTTAATTTCTTTAGTTGATATATATGTGCTAGAGTTGTAAGTTGTTTTAATTGTTATATATCATTTCTAAGTCTAACTAAATTGGTTGCTTTAAGGCTAGTGTTGGTGAATTTCTTAACCTGATTGAAGATAGTATAGTGGTGGTGAAGTGTTAATTTGTTTAGTTGATACATACGCATTTATGTTGTGTTGTTTTAGTGGCTTTATGTACTGACTTAGTTTGATTCAAGTGGAGTTGAAGTTATTGCCGGTGATTTGTTGTTTTAGTTGCTTTAAATAATGACTTAGTTGCTGGTGAACTGCTTTGAATGTTTGGTGCTTAATTTGAATGTTTTGATTTGAGAGCATCATTTGATTTTGTAGACTGATGGAGGCATGGATTACATCATGAAGCAGTTGGTGAAGTTGCTGAAGTGTTGTAAGAGTATGATGTGGGCAATTAGTTTTGTTGTATGATTGATTTTACAAGTATATGTGTTTCTACTTGGTTAATTTGTTTGTTGATTAATATGTTTTGGGAGTTGATTTTCAATGAATTATATTCTTTAACAAATTTGACATGCTTGTTTTTACAAATATATAGAAATATAATATATATATATATATATAATACTTGGCGGATACACATAAGCCAAGTATTATATATTTTTAAGCTTTTGCTACAATATTAGGCAGCCATAAAATGCCAAATATGTATAAACATAATTATCGATCCAAAACCGCCAAATATATATTGTGAAAATTCAAAAAAAATTACTGTTATATCCAGTAGATCATTTCATACTTACCACTCAGAAAGTGACAAATATTGTTAAATTCAAAAATATTACCATTATAAAGAATTAAAAAGCCATAATTATCAGTCCTTAACCACTAAATATGCACATATCACCAGATTTTTCGGGCAAAAAGCGCCAAATATGTTGCAATTCAAAAAAGTTACCATTACAAGCAACTAAATTTGACTAGAAAAGTGACAAATATGGCCAATTTGTACTTTACTATGCATAACTATACTTGACTCTTTTATGTGAGAAGTATGCTTGCAAACATATTTGGCGTTTTGACCAACCGCCAAATTGACTATATTTGGCGGTGTCATTGGTGTTACTTTGTTGACTGTCAAATCTATACTTACATGTTGGCCTTTGACCGCCAAATATGAGCTTTTTTCTTGTAGTGGTTTGTGTTCTCTTAAGTCTTGAATGAAGCTTTGACATAGTGTCGTGGTCGCAAATGCTGGGGTCACTTATCAACAATTGGTCATCAAGCTATTCAAGGAGCAGATTGGAAGAAATATGGAAGTATATGTAGATGACATGCTGACCAAGTCCGCCAAAGCAGCCCATCATGTAAATGATTTGAAAGAGACCTTTAGTGTCCTTCGAAAATATCAAATGAAATTGTCACAACCCATACTGGACATACAAAATATAGTATCACACAAAACAGAGTTCCTAATCACAACCACACCATTTCACTGTATATAGATACATTCAAAAATCAAAAGAATTCCTACAGTATGGCTATGATAATCTAGGCAGCGGTCTGTGGTTGCCAAGGGAACTCTGTCGAAAATGCCAAAAGTCCTCCGTCCAAAAACTCAATCTATTGATCACCTGAGGCACACAACTGTTAGCCCTAAGGCTACATGATAATTTTGATGATAACAATACACATTGATTAATTGAGATTTACTAACATGTTTATTTATGTGCAAGAGTAAGATCATTGAAATAATTATAAAATCAAGAAGAGGCTTATTAAAATGAAGTGTTGAAGCTAAGGAGAAGACTACATGTTAAAGGCACCAAAGTTTAAGAACAAGGTTTGACTCAAGGAATGTGACACATGAGTAATGTTCAATCAATTGTCATATATATCTCTATAGATGTCCAAATGATGTGATTCTTTAGCCTTTGGAAAGCTTACTCAATTTATAACATTTCATATGTTTTAAAGAAATTCAAATTTCAAGTGTAAGGTTGTCCAAATCATCATGCAAATTGAAAGACAAATGGAAGCAGCTGACATGAGCACCGAATACTCTTTTGGACATATCTTGAGCTAGAAAAATCAAAATGACTTGATTCTTGCGGTATTGGAAAGATAACTTAATGAATCAAATTTCATATGTTTTGAAGAAATTCAAATTTCAAATGGAAAGCCGACATAATTGGCATGCAATTCGGTGGACTGATACAGAGAAGAAAAATCAACTCATTTGAGCACCGAATGATGTTTTGTCCATATCTTGAGTTAGAGATATCCAAATGACTTGATTCTTGTGGCATTGGAAATATTATTCAATGGAGCAGATTTCATATTCTTTGAAGAAATTCAAATTTCAAACAGAAGGCTGACATAATACACATGCAAATCGGTGGACTGACACATGAAAGAAAAATCAAGTCACATGAGCACCGAATGGTGTTTTGGCCATATCTTGAGCTACAAATATCCAAATGACTTGGTTATTGATGCGTTGGAAAGCTTATTCAAATGTTCAGATCTTTTATGTTTTGCATATTTTCAAATTTCAAATGGAGCATTGACAAAAGTGGCAGACAAGATTACAGTTTTTATGGTGGGCAGAAAATGTGGAGTTGGTGTCTTCACTTGATTAAGTTCATCTCATTTGCCTATAAAAGGAGCCCTTCTCCCATGCATTCAGGAAGACAAAGAGAAAAGAATCTAGCAAGCCACAAATAAGAGAAATATCAAGTAAAGAGCTTTTATATTCTTCATCTACTCTTTGAAGAGAGTTGTACTTTTATTGTAAACAATTTTCTTTGTTCCTGTATTGTGGTGAGAGTGAATTCTTCTTGTAAAGGATAGTTGTTATCCTTGAGAGAACTCTTGGTGTGTGTTATCATGAGTTGAAAGAAGTTGCCTTGGTGAGGTTATTCATCAAGAAGAACTCTTGATGTAGTGTTATCAAGAGTTGAAGAAAGTTACCTTGGTGAGGTTTTTCATCAAGAAGAACTCTTGGTGTGGTGTTATCAAGAGTTGAAGGAAAAAGTCTTGATGAGGTTGTTCATCAAGCAAGTTGTAAAGATTTCTACAACTTATTGGAAAGCTTAGCTCGTGGAGCTAGGAGCCCGTGGACGTAGGCAAGGTTTGCCGAACCACGTAAATTGAGTTTGCACTCTCTCTATCCCTTTCCTCTTTACATTTACTTGCACTTGTGATTGTTCTTTATTGCTATTCTCTTGATTGCATTTTATTTTCATCTTCTTCACCTTTATTCTCAAAGAAAGAGTTAAATAATTTTGATCTTTCAAGAAAAGTTTTCTAAATCCGTTTTTATAAATAAAAGCCCAATTCACCCCCCCTCTTGGGTTGCCATACCTGGGTCAACAACAACAACTTCAGTGAGTAAAACTCAGTAAGTAAGCTAAGTGAATATACAACACTAAACAATAATAATAGAATTCAGTCCACAATATGAAACTATCCATTTCTAACTACACAAGCATTAGCTAACTTGTTAAAGAAGAAATGCTCTGAGTTCACTTCGGTTACATTTTCTCTCCCATGCCAATTTTCTGTCTAGACCTTTGTAGGTCGATTCAATCTCACATAAGTGAGTTCACATTTCTCTACTCATCGCCTTTTCATATACAATCACAATCACATAATAAGGAAGCTTCGACAGTATTAGTTACAGTCACCTAGGGGAAAAGGCTCTCTAATCAAGGTAGGACTTTTTATTTCACAGTCAGTTCCCATATAATAGCTCAAGGCTAGTCCGACAATCTGGGTGATACCGGACCCATGCTACCAAATCTCATCTAGAGAAACATATGGTCCAGACCTCCCCTTAAGCCATAGGAGTACAGAATGCTCAAGGCTAGTCTGACAATCCGGGTGATACCGAGCCCATGCTATCGAATCTCATCTAGAGAAACACATGGTCCAGACCTCTCCTCAAGCCATGGAACAGTACGAATACATTTAGATGCCTACACTTGAGATAGCTCGAGGCTAGTCTGACAATCTGGATGATACCGGGTCCATGCTACCGAATCTTGTCTAGAGAAACACATGGTCCAGATCTCCCCTCAAGGTATGAGAGCTAAACTTCCTAAGTCTTGGCATGCCAATCACGTTTCACCATTCACAATCAGTCACACATAAATGAAGCTCGATATCAGCCTTCTAGAACAGTCACAATATCTCACATTCAAGCATCAAGGTGCTAGCAATTAACGGTGTTACAATCCACAAAATTTCATGCATATAGTATACAATTTATTGTGGCCTCAGAATAGTTAGCTTACTTACCTTGTACAGTTGGTTTTTGATGCTTGTGATTGACCACTTCCTTTCTTCCTTCTCCCTCCTTTTTCTCCTTGTGTTCTTGATGAGTTATATGAAAAAATTTTTTTGAGAGAGCAAAGGGCTGGGAACGTGTAAGCAAGGAGAGAAATGAAAGAATTCTAGAACTCTTCCCATTTATAGACAAATGTTAGGCTAAATTTCCATTTAGTCTTTCTCTTCTCTTTTATAACCATTAAACCTATTACTCTTTTAATTAAGCCCCTCATTCTTTCATTTATTACATTACAATTCAAATATATTACATATACATTAATACATATGTAACCATAACACATGATATAATGTACACTACAAAATTTAGGATATTACAACTCCCTCCCCCCCAAAAAGAATTTCGTCCCCGAATTTCAGTACAATCATTCGAATAGAAAGGGGTATTCGGTATGCATTTCCTCTTCTAATTCCCAAGTTGCTTCCTCTATGGAGTGATTTTCTCAAAGTACTTTCACCAATGGTATGATCCTCTTTCGAAGTCCATGTTCTTTGTGATCTATGATTCGAATTGATCTCTTCTCATATGTAAGATCGGCTCTCAACTCCGGAAGTTCGAAACTCAGCACATGGGATAGATCGGAAACGTACTTCCTTAACATGGAGACATGAAAGACATCATGCACTCCAGACAACGAAGGTGGCAAGGCAAGTTTATATGCTGCCTCTCCAATCCTTTCCAGAATCTCATAAGGGCCAATATACATTGGACTTAATTTCCCTTTCCTTCCAAATCGCATCACTCCCTTCATAGGAGCAACTTTAAGGAACACTTTATCTCCTGCTGTAAATTCTAACTTCTTCCTTCACTGATCAGCATAACTCTTCTGTCTGCTTTGAGCTGCATTCATTCTGTCCTTCACTTTTTAGATGATATCACATGTTTGCTGTACAATTTCGGGCCCAAGTATCTTTCTTTCACCAACCTCATCCCAATGGATGGGTGATCTACACTTCCTCCCATACAAGGCTTCATAAGGGGCCATTCCAATTGTGGATTGATAGCTGTTGTTGTATGCAAATTCAACCAAAGTCAAGTGCTTGTCCCAGCTATCCTTGAAGTCCAACACACAAGCTCTAAGCATATCTTCCAGAATTTGGATGGTCCTTTCCGAGTGACATCTATCTGAGGATGAAAAGCCGTGCTGAACTTTAGTTTAGTGCCAAAGCCTTATGTAAACTTTTCTAGAATTGGGAGGTGAATCTTGGGTCCCTATCTGAAACAATAGATACCGGTACTCCATGTAGTCTAACAATCTCATCTACATAAAGCTGGGCATATTTGTCCATAGTGAAGGTAGTGCGCACAGGAAGAAAATGCGCTGATTTCGTCAACCGGTCCACAATCACCCAAATTGCATCACATCCATTCCTAGTCTCGGTAGACCCACAACAAAATCCATAGTGATGTGTTCCCATTTCCATTCCGGTATTGATAGTGGATTAAGTAATCCTGATGGCCTTTGATGTTTAGCTTTAACTTATTGGCAAACTAAGCATTGTTCAACAAATTGAGCTATTTCCTTCTTCATACCAACCCACCAGTAGTTATTTCGGAGATCCTTATAGATCTTAGTACAGCTAAGATGCATCGAATAAGGAGAATTATGTGCTTCATTCAAAATTTCTCGTTTCAATTCCATCACATTAGGCACACACAGTCTTCCTTCGAAGTATAATACTCTATCGGAGGAGATAATAAAACCTGGCCTCTTCCTCAATGGAACTTCTTCCCTCACCTTCTTCAAAAAGGCATCTTCACATTGACTCTTCTTGATCTTCTCAATAATGGTGGGTTGCACGATCAATGAAGCCAAGTGTAGGCCTTTATTCGGTTGAACAATCTCAATAGCCAATTTCTCTAAATCTTGCATTATTGACCGTTATGTGGAAATTAGAGCAGCCATATGTCCAGAAGACTTTTGGCTCAAGGCATCCGCCACCACATTCGCTTTTTCAGGCTGATAATTAATGACACACTTATAATCTTTGACCAATTTAAGCCATCGCCTTTGCTTCATATTTAATTCCTTCTGAGTGAAGAAATCTTTAAGGCTCTTATGGTCGGTATAGATCTCACATCTTGCTCCGTATAAGTAATGCCTCCAAATCTTCAATGCAAACACCACTGCTGCCAGTTCTAGATCATGGGTAGGGTAATTCTTCTCATAGTCCTTCAATTGTCGAGATGCATAGGCTATACCCTTGCCATTTTGCATCAAAACACACCCCAACCCGTTCTTAAAAGCATCACTGTATATCACAAATCCCTCTGAACCAGAAGGAATGGTCAGTACTGGAGCTGTCACTAATCGATTCTTGAGTTCTTGGAAACTCTTTTCGCAGTCTTTCGACCATACAAAAGCTACATTCTTCCTGGTCAACTGTGTTAAGGGCGAGGCTATCTTGGAAAAGCCTTCAACGAATCTCCTATAATATCCAGCCAATCCCAGAAAACTGCGTACTTCAGTTACATTAGTTGGTCTTGGCCACTTCACAACAGCTTCCACTTCATTTGGGTCTACAGAGATTCCATTACCTGAAACAATATGACCCAAGAAGGAAATATGATTAAGCCAAAACTCACATTTCTTGAACTTGGCATACAGTTTCTTCTCTCTTAATAACTGCAATACCCTTCTCAAATGCTCTTTGTGTTCTTCAGAATTCTTAGAATACACCAAGATATCATCAATGAACACAATGACGAATTTATCCAAGAATTCCTTAAAAACACGGTTCATAAGATCCATAAAAGCAACTGGAGCATTCGTGAGTTCGAAAGGCATCACCAAGAATTCATAGTGCCTATACCTCGTTCGAAAGGTTGTCTTGGAAATGTCTTCCTTTCTAATCTTTAACTGATGGTATCCGGATCGAAGATCAATCTTAGAAAACACACTTGCCCCATGCAATTGATCAAGTAGATCATCAATCCTTGGAAGTGAATACTTATTCTTTATAGTCACCCGATTCAACTCACGATAATCAATGCACAATCTCATTTTTCCATCCTTTTTCTTCACAAATAGAACTGGTGCTCCCCAAGAAGAGACACTGGAACGGATGAAACCCTTATCCAGTAACTCCTGTAACTGCTCCTTCAGTTCTTTAAGTTCCGTTGGTGACATCCGATATGGAACTTTGGTTATAGGAGTGGTTCCCGGTAAAAGATCGATAGTGAATTTAATCTCTCGATTGGGAGGGAGTCTAGGTAATTCTTCTGGGAACACATCTATAAATTCATTTACCACTGGAATGTTTTGAATACTCCTTCCTTCCTCTGGTGTTTCCATAACACAAGCTAAGAAACCCATACATCCCTTCTGAAGGAACTTTTGAGCTTTCAAGGCTAAGACAATCCGTGGCAATGAAATTATATCCGCCCCGACAAAACTACACTCCATTCCGAATGGAGCATGAAATACCACTTTCTTCTCAAAACATTTAACATCTGCACGATATTTAGATAGCCAATCCATACCCAGAATCACATCAAAATCCTACATCTTCAAGTTGATTAGATTGGCCTCTAGCTCTTGACTGTCTATTTTGATCGGGCAGGATTTAAACTCTTCTCTAGCACACAATGCCGTCCCCGAAGGAGTAGAGACACACATCTCAATCTCCATAATTGAAGGCTTTACCTCTACTTTATGAGCAAAAGTATGAGACATAAGGGACTGAGTGGCACCCGAATCAAACAATACATGAGCATTGTGACCAAGAACAGAGATAATACCAGAAACAACCGATGGAGCCTCCCGTGCTTTGGTGGTGGTGAGGGCATAGACTCTTCCTTGTGCTCGTGGTTCTCTTCCTGGAGTATTCTGAACTCTACCAGGAGCAATTAGAGCTTAACTAGCTTCAGGACATGATGCAACAAAGTGTCCAATTTTTCCACATCGGAAGCATGCTCCAGTCTTGAAATGACACATTCCTTTATGTGGTTTGTGGCATATGTCACATAAAAGAAATTCTTTCCTACCAGTATTCTGCTTCTTCTTTTCCTTGCCTCTCTCAAACTGTTTGCTATTGTTCCTCCACGGCTTCCTTGGTTGAGAACCAGAACCCTCTTCTTTTGACTTGCCAGCTTCAGTCATTTCTTCATCTCTAGCCAATATCTGAGCCTTCTTCAGCACTGCACTGTAGCTTTTCAATTCTAGAACTGCCACGTGCCTTCGGATTTTGGGTTTTAGGCCTCTCTCAAAGAACTTGGCTTTCTCTTCTTCTGTACTGATGAGGTGTGGAGTAAATCTGGAGAGAGCCTCAAACTTCCTTTCACATTCTGAGAGGGACATGGACCCCTGAGTTAACTATACAAATTCAGCAATCTTCTCATTCTTCAATGACTGAGGGAAGTACTTGTCGTAAAATAACTCTTTAAACTGAGCCCAAGTAAGCACTCTATCTTCTCCATTGTGAGCTCTCTTGGTCATTTCCCACCAGTAACTTGCACTACCCTTTAGCATAAAAGTAGCGCATGTGACCGTTGTGTGTCAGTACACCCCATAAGCTCGAATATCTTCTCCATTTCATGAACCCATTCTTCTACAGCTAATGGGTCTGTTGAGCCTATAAAGGATGGAGGGTTGAGTCTTCTAAACTGCTCCATAACTTGTATATTTTCAGAAGCGGTGGTGGGACTAGGTTGTGCAGCCTCTCGTCTCACATCTGTCAGAATCTGCACCAACTCCTGAACTATAGTGTCCTGAGCCCGCGAGCTGCTACTAGTCTTAGCCCGCCTCTTCGGTCTTCTATTTCTGACCAAAGCAGGTTCATCTAGCTCTGAAGTTCGTCTCACTCTGGATGTGGAGCTAACCCTCCTCAATTCCTCCATGGTTGGGTTATCGGCTCTCCTCGGTCGTCCCGGTCGAGACATGGCTATTAATTCTGATCATCAGAACAAAATGAGGCACCATATAAATAACAATAATACTACTAATAATAATAATTAGCACTCGTCATCATATACAACAATTTCAGAGATTTCAATATGGAAATCAAACAATTATCAATCTTACTTACTATGGAGGATTTGGCATAGACTTGGTTCCCTTGACCGCTTGCCACAAAAGTGTCTACAGAATCTTAAACCTATACTCTGATACCACTACTATCACAACCCATACTGGACATACAAAATATAGTATCACACAAAACAGAGTGTCTAATCACAACCACACCATTTCACTATATAAAGATATATTCAAAAATCAAAAGAATTCCTACAGTATGGCTATGATAATCTAGGCAGCGGTCTGTGGTTGCCAAGGGAACACTGTTGATAATGCCAAAAGTCCTCCATCCAAAAACTCAATCTACTGATCACCTGAGGCAGACAATAACTTCAGTGAGTAAAACTCAGCAAGTAAGCTAAGTGAATATATAGCAAGAAACAATAACAATAGAATTCAGTCCACAATATGAAACTATCCATTTCTAACGACACAAGTATTAGCTAACTTGTTAAAGAAGAAATGCTCCGAGTTCACTTCGGTTACATTTTCTCTCCCATGCCAATTTTCTGTCTAAACCTTTGTAGGTCGGTTCAATCTCACATAAGTGAGTTCACATTTCTCTACTCATCACCTTTTCATGTATAATCACAATCACATAATAAGGAAGCTTCCACAGTATCAGTTACAATCACCAGGGAAAAGGCTCTCTAATCAAGGTAGGACTTTTTATTTCACAGTCAGTTTCCATATAATAGCTCAAGGCTAGTCTAACAATCTGGGTGATTCCAGACCCATGCTACTGAATCTCGTCTAGAGAAACACATGGTTCAGACCTCCCCTCAAGCCATGGGAGTACAGAACGCTCAAGGCTAGTCTGACAATCCGGGTGATATCGGGCCCATGCTATCGAATCTCGCCTAGAGAAACACATGGTCCAGACTTCCCCTCAAGCCATGGAGCAATACGAATATATTTAGATGCCTACACTTGAAATAGCTCAAGGCTAGTCTGACAATCCGAGTGATACCGGGCCTATGCTACCGAATCTCGTCTAAAGAAACACATGGTCCAGGCCTCCCCTCAAGCTATGAGTGCTGAACTTCCTAGGTCTTGGCATGCCAATCACGTTGCACCATTCACAATCAGTCACACATAAAAGAAGCTCGATATCAGCCTTCTAGAACAGTCACAATATCTCATATTCAAGCATCAAGGTGCTAGCAATTAACAGTGTTACAATCCATAAAATTTTATACATACAGTATACAATTTATTGTGGCCTCAGAATGGCTAGCTTACTTACCTTGTACAGCTGCTTTTTGATGCTTGTGAATGACCACTTCCTTTCTTCCTTCTCCCTCCTTTTTCTCGTTGTGTTCTTGATGAGTTGTGTGAAAATTTTTTTTTGAGAGAGCAAAGGGCTGGGAATGTGTAAGCAAGGAGAGAAATGAAAGAATTCTAGAACTCTTCCCATTTATAGACAAATGTTAGGCTAAATTTCCATTTAGTCCTTCTCTCCTCTTTTATAACCATTAAACCCATTACTCTTTCAATTAAGCCCCTCATTCTTTCATTTATTACATTGCAATTCAGATACATTACATATACATTAATACATATGTAACCATAACACATGATATAATGTACACTATAAAATTTAGGATATTACAGAAATTAAACCCAAAAAAGTGTGCCTTTGGTGTTCAGGGAGGTAAGTTTCTCGTATTTTGGGTCAATGACAGAGGTATTGAAGTTAATCCTAACAAAATTCAAATAATCCATGACATGTAGTCCCCAAAACATTTAAAACAAAAATAGACCTTAATTGGGAGAGTTGCAGCCCTTAACAGGTTTATTTCTCGATCCACTAATAAGTACAAGCCTTTCATTAAGGCCATTCAACAAGGAAAACATGCTAAATGGGATGGTGATTGTGAGCAACCATTCCAAGAGCTAAAAGATTACCTTGTAAGTCTTCTATTACTGTCAACCCCTAGATAGGACAAATCTTACAACTATACTTAGCTGCATCACAAGCTGCAATAAGTGCAGTATTAATCAAAGAGGAAGAAAGATTGCAAAAACCAATCTATTACATCAACAAGTATTTGGTGAATGCTGACACACTATATACAACTTTGGAATAGTATGTCCTAGCTCTTGTAATAGTCTCTCAAAAACTACAACTGTACTTCCAAGCTCACTCTATTGAGGTAGTAACAAATCAACGAATGCAGACTATACTGGGCAAACCTAATTTAATAAGGAGGATGATCAAATGGGCTATTGAATTGAGCTAGTTTGATATTTTGTTTATACCTAGAAAGCTATTAAGGCTCAAGTCATTACTGATTTTATAGTGGACTTCACTTACCCAATTGTCGACACAAAGGGTGTTTGTGGTCAAGCTCCTAACAAGGCAAAAAAGGTGAACCTTGTAGAAAAACCTGTCGTCATTCAAGATGAAATCCATGTGCCAGAATGGATTATGAGGGTAGATAGAAGCAGCCACAAAAAAGGAAGTCGAGCTGGCATAGTATTCCAAGGCCTCAATGGGGAAGATTCGGAGTATGCTTTGAAATTCAGATTTTTGGCCTCAAATAACTAGACATAATATGAAGTTGTGATAGCTAGCATAAAAATTGTCTGAGTACTCAGAATAGAAAACTTGGTGACTAAAAGTGACTCACAGTTGGTAGTCAACCAAATTAATGAAGCATTTAAGGTTAGAGATGATTTGATGGCTCTATATTCAAAAAAAGTGAAGGAGGGTATGAAACAGTTCAAAAAAGTTACAATTGACCAGAGATGCAGAGCATTTCAAGAAATATTAGCTGTAACAAGCAACTTACTCTCTGATGTACATACTTTGAAGAAGAAATTTTATTTCAATAAAAGTGATAGTGGCAGCTTCACTTAAGTTTCACATGTTCTTTGTTACAGTCCTTTTTCACATCTTTACAATTTATTTATGTAGTCCATACAATCTGGATGAGATACAAAGAGGCAAATCATTATTTTATTACAATCCGCTTATTACATCTTAGTTACAAAGTTATAGCTTCGCCAGCAAGGTCATAAACCCTATATATTACGGCTTCACCAACAAAGCCTTAAATGTGAAAAATGGCTTCACGAGCAAAGCCTTAAAATCTGAAAATGGATTCACCAGCAAGGCCTTATAAACTCTGAAAAATCGTTTCCCCTGCAAAGCCTTAAACTTTGAAAAATGGCTTCACCAAGAAAGCCTTTAACTTTAAAAAATGTGGCCTCATGGGCAAGGCCTTAAACTTTGAAAATTACAGTCTCATTAGCAAGACTCCTCAGAAATAAAATTTCATCACATAGAGAGATTCAAAAATATCCATGAATGATAGACTCACATGAAGCCTAAAACTAAAAATTTATGAATTCACAAAAGATAGATTAAAAGATCAAGGCTTGCGTCGTATCGAATTGCTATAAGAACAGTTCCACTACTTTACAAGTGCTCCCAATCCACAAATTACAGTCAGAATACAAATAACAAGAGTAATATGAATCAAAACAAGAATGACATACGAAATTATAAACTTTTTGCCCATATCCATCACAAAACAAAATATATTTGAAGTTGCAAACATCTCACAAAATGAGGTATTTTCATTGATATTTGTTTATATACAAGAGTTACATTGTCATCATGAGTTGTTTAGGCCCTCACTCAAGCAACTTAGTTCTTCCCTTTGCAAATGAATATTGTGCCATTTTAAGCATAGAAGCGAAGCACCCAAGGATCAATTTTATCACACTCACCGTCAGAAATAAGGACAGTCTCTCCTGTCCCTTCAATAGTACCACCACCATCATCATCATTGTTCTTGTCATCATCATCAATTTCCTCTACTTCCTCATCTTTCTCCTCCTTCTCTTCAGAACCATTATAATGTGCATAACAAAAGGATCCTTTTTTGTAACAAACAGAACACTCTTCACGAGGAATTTGTCTGCGAAGAGCCCAAAGATTAGGAAAGTCATCCATAAGGTCCTCATCAACCTCCATTGGCTCAATCTCAAGAAACTCTTTGTTTTCCAATAAATGGGTTCTTGCACCTCATGGGCTTGTTCAGGAGGTGCCTCAAGAGCCAAAGGAGGTGGAGCACCTAACTCCTCCAAGGGATATTTACCCAGCCTTGCCTTGGTATAAATCTTTCAGTGGCTAAAGGCATAATGTTTAAGGGTTCAACACAGTTAAAGAAACTGTCTGATAGAGATTGGGGAGGTCAGGTATCCATGGGAAAGGAAGGATTGTTATCTGAAATGGACAACATTTTATGAACGACGGGTAAAAGGGTAGCTCTTTTATGAACCTAAAAAAGCTCACTGGTTTATACCAAAGTGATGATAGTTTACCCTTTTATAAACCATAAAAGGGTACAAATGAAAAGATGCTTATGAATAGATGCAGATTAATTAATCTGACTAATCAAGGCATCATGAAGATTAATGAGCAAGAATATCAAGAGTCAAGACAACAAGTTCGATCCTTAGGTTTATAATTTTCTCATAAAAACCATCGTGGGAATGAAAAAAGGCAGTTGATATGACAAAGTAGGAGGGAATTCACAAAAACAAGCTACAATCAATGATATAACAACGTTTCAGTAAAGAGAAAAATAGCAACTTCTGGAGATAATGCTCTATAGAATTGATTTCCAAGATAAATGGACATACACAATCTCCTAGACAGATGTTAAGTTCCCAACAATGCCTAAGTGCATATATTTATGAGAATAGTCAATAACTGTAAGTGCTATCAAGAATAAATTCGTCCTAAACACCAGAAATGTTCAAGGATGCCTAAATACAAGTTACTGTCAAATATCTGGAAATAAGAATCTAAAATAGTAGTAGCTTATTGGAAACCTTCATTAGTTGAAAACAACAATAAAGTTCTACTCTAACTAAGTTTAGTTTAAGGTAAGGAAAACCCCTTTCACAAGATTCCAGGTTTGTCTGGTTGTTATTCATCTTTTTGACATTGTCAAATGTAACTTTTTCAACATTGCCTGCATTATTCCTAGCTTTATTAGCCTCCTGAGAAGAATTAACCTTACCCTATTCAGAGTTCGCTTCTTCATCTTCCTTTTCTTCCTCAGCATTTACTAGCTATTTCTTTTTCATTGCCTCTGCATATTCCTTTAAGTACTTCTTCTCAAGCCCTTCGACTTTGAATCTAGGACACCTCTTTGTCACGCACTTCTTCATATATTCTTGAGTTTTTGTAATAGAACTCTTGAATGCTTTTTCCAGAGAATTGCACTTCTCCTCAAGTAACTTTTGCAACCCTTCCATAACCTTTAAGTCATCCGAAGCTTTTTCTTTCATTCTAGTTTTTTCTTCTACTCTTTTCTGAGCTTCCACCGATGACTTCTCATAAGCTTCCATACTGGCCGTCAAAGAGGTGAACAGCTTATCCTTTTGCATAAGAGCTTTTTTGTATTTCTTCTCGTTGGTATTATATTGGGCACGCATATGACTTATTTCTTAGCAAGCGTTCTCAAACTATTCTTTTAGCTTGAACACCTTGTTAGCATAATCTTCTAAGGCACAATGATTCAGAGATAAAACTTGATGGGCCTGAGAGAGCCAAGGATAACTTAAAAACATATTCGATGGCAAAAATAAAAAGATAGGAAATAAGTCAAGCTTACCCCAACAATAAGTCAAGCTTACCCCAAAGCAGCATCCTAAGTAGTCATTACACCCATTTCTAAGATTTGCTTCGCCTCTTCAGGGGCCATAAGACGAGAAGAAGCATTCATTACAGGCACTAGATGGCAGACATTAACCCAAGCAACGGCTTATCAATATGAGCCAAATTTAAGAAGGTAATATCAGTATGAATACTGCTATCCAGTGCTTTCAATAATAAGGTAAAAGCCTCAGTGGCACTTGAGCTGAGCTTGTGAAAGTAGGGGTCAGAATAGTAGTTGGCACCATCATTGCAAAACTTGGAATAATCTACGTCTTGAAATTTAAAGGTTGATTAGCACTTGATTTCTTGGAAAGCTCCTTGCTAACCTTCTTTTTCTCATAAGTTTTCTCGCCAACATCAGCCTTCCTGTATTAAAGGCCTCTAATTGAAGATCAAAAAAAGTTTTAGGAGGCACATTCTATGAATCAAGGAACAAAATAAATCACAAAACAACAAACCTTAGGATTCCTGGTAATATAAAGGCAATTCATAGTCTGTGAGACTTACTGTTTCTTCAGTTTCTACAAAGAAGAATGAGAAGGAGAATCAATTTTTTCATGAAACAACGACAAAAGCTGTTTCAAGATCACTAAATCTGAGGGAGGGATCTCTTTAGAAGTATTTTGCTACACTCCTTATTTGACAGGATTCGACAATGGTGGATCTCCCTGCCTAATTTCGCTCCTTATCACTTCCTATTGATCGTTTCCGACACCTTCTTCTTCTTCCTCAGAATCTTGTTTCAAAATCAATCTTCTCCTTTTTTGTGGGATAACAGAAATAGGAGCTCCTCTTTTATTTCTTCTCAACAATCTCCTAGATACAAAATTGAAAGAAACTACCCACAATTAGCAAAAGCAGACACATATGAAGTACCCAAAGACAAAATGATTCAAGTCAAGAGATAAACAAACTCTAGTAAAAACTTCCTCCTTGCCTTTGGAAGGATTACTAATTCATAAGATGAAATAAAAACCTTTTTGTGCAACTCTTTCATATTCAATAGCTCAATTATATCAAAAGGTCCAATTTCTCCATAAGGCTAAAAAATCTCCTCATCGAGATAAGCAATAGCTTTAAGAGCCTGACCGTCCAAAAAAGAGGTCTATAATTGACTTCTACAAAAAGAGACCAAATTAATGATTGTTGATGTCAACGTCTACTACATGTGCATGGCACATGCACATGATAAATTTTGTCCAACTTGTGCTAAGACAAGAATATTATTTTGATTCCTATTTTACTATTTCTAGAAGTATATTTTAGGAAGTATTTCATTTATAATAAATATCTTTTTAGATTAGGATATAGTATCTTGCATCCTAATTAGAATAGCAGAATATTTATTTGTCCTAATTCCTTTAGGAGTTTAATTATATCACTTTCTATTTTATTTCTCCTAATCCTATTGTGATTTTGATTTAGATTTTTACAGGATTTCTAGGAGATTTCGTCCAGGCATACCACTATATATACAAAGTTATTTTTACATAACGGAGTATGCTGATTATGTTGTGTGTTGTGTGAGTTTATGTTTCGCCATTCCAACAATAAAGGAAGAGAGCTTCAACGCAAATAGGAATGCTTCTTTGATTTAATTTTATGAGTCTTTGATACATGTCTGAGACATAGAAATCATACATGAGTTGTTGATTAAGTCCGTGTGAGTTAGTAGACACTTGGGATAACTTGCGGGTTAAGTGTTTATGTAATTCATTGTCAGACATCATTGTTATGTATAACTTAATAGTGTGTTGTTAAGTTATCTACAACAGAGAGTGGGCAATGTCACTAGAGTTTAAGATCTTGGTGGGATTTTATTTTACAAAGATTAGGTCTGTGTGTAAGAGGGAGTCAGCATTGTAAAAGATCCTAAAGATTGTACAAACAACAACTTAGTGAATTGCAGCTCTATAGTTGTCCATAGATGTAGGCTTTATAACCAAACCACGTAAAAATCATATTATGCTGATTTACTTTACAGTTTACTGTGATATTTCTTATAACTGCATACTTCCAGAACTCTCAATTGGTATTAGAGCAGGTTCACTAATAGACAAGTGAAGAAAACGATCACGTTGATCTGGAAGGATGGAATTTATTTGCAATGGAGGATTCGGAATACAACCACCTATTCTTGATGATAGTAATT
Organism: Boswellia sacra; assembly: GCA_013180625.2. Taxonomy (NCBI): domain Eukaryota; kingdom Viridiplantae; phylum Streptophyta; class Magnoliopsida; order Sapindales; family Burseraceae; genus Boswellia; species Boswellia sacra. The sequence continues at coordinate 281,583 of SNVD02009784.1, forward strand.
ACTCATATTGGAAGGTAAGAATGATGATATATATCAAATCTCTTGATGACAGGGTATGGACTAGTGTGCTTCAAGGATGGACACCGCCAACAGAGTTGAATGCTTTTGGTGATTCTGAACCCAAACCTGAGGATGAATGGACTGATGAAGAATACCGACGTTCCAGCTAGAATTCTAAGGCTCTTAATGCAATTTTTGTTGCAGTGGACTTAGACAATTTCGGACAGATTTCTAGATGCAAAGTGGCCAAAGAAGCATGGGATATACTTGAGGTAGAACATGAAGGTATTGCATATGTTAAAAGATCTAAATTGATGAGACTTAATTCTCAATTTGAAAATTTGATGATGCATGAGGAAGAATCAATTTTTGAATTTTACTTTAAGATATGTCACATCACAAATTCTGCATACATGCTTGAAAAAACTTTCACTGATACAGATTGGCATTCTCCAAAACTTTGAAATAAATCAGAGTACTAGGAAGCAAAAAGGAAAAAGCATTGCTTTCAATGTTAAAACTGAAAAATCTGATGATGAAAGTAATGATGAGCTTGATGAAATTGATTCTAAACAAATTGCTTTTCTAACCAGAAATTATGTCAAGTTCATGAAAAGAAATTTTAGGAAAAAGAATCAAGGAAAGCCATCAAACTCAAACGAAGACAAGTTCAAGAAGTTCAACAAGGAGAATGACAAGAAGAAGTCAAAACAACCTGACAAGAAAGGACAGATTTAGTGTTATGAATGTTCTGGTTATGGGCATATTCAGTTTGAATGTGCTAATCTCACGAAGAAGAATAAAGGCCTGACAGCAACCTAGAGTGATGAATCAGAATCGAATTTAGAAGATCAAGATTGCATGAGAAATTTTGTTGCATTTACTTGGGAAAGCTATTATGTCTAACATAACAGAAAATTGCAAAACCAGTGTTGATCATTCAGATGATGAAGATGGTCCCCAATACTATGAAGAGTTGCAAGAAACTTACAATGCACTCTATAGTGAATGGCTGAGTCAGAAATAAGAAACCAAAACCTTGAAGAAGGAGATTGAAGTTCTGAAATGTGAAAAATCTTATGCTGAAAACTGTATCACAGAATTGGAGACTGTCTTGATAGACAAAACAGCCTATATTGAGAAAATCATAACAAAACTAGTTGAAAGCAAGAGGTGTGTTGATCAACTCAAAATTGGAGCAGCCAAACTTGATCAGGTCTTGAGTCTTGGAAGAGACAACTTCAACAAACATGGATTGGGGTATACAGAAGGTAATGTTACATCTTCATCAAAAACGATTTTTGTGAAAGCATCAACATCAGATAAAAGTTCTGAACTTAACCTCTTGAGGTCGAGTCCTAGTTCAAAAAGTAATGAAACATTTGTTTCTCCTCTGAGTTCTTTCAAATCCAGTCTTGAAAAGGTAAGAAAATTCATTCCTACTTGTTATTTTTGTGGTAGAAAGGGACACATTAGGCCTAGATGCTTTAAATTATTGAATCTTTTGCATAAAAGATCAAAACAGTTCAAACTGTTACCAAAATCACAACTGCAATGGATTAAGAAAGACAAGATAGTATGCCATGTTGCTCTTACTGCTCTTGAACACACTTCTAACGATTTGTGGTAATTTGACAGTGGTAGTTTCAGGCACATGACTGGAAATAAACAGTTTTTAACAGATTTTAAAGCATGCAGGGATGGTAATGTCACTTATGGAGATGGAGCAAAGAGTAAGATCATTGGTAAAGGTACTTTGAATGTCAAAGGCCTACCCAATTTTCAAAACATCTTGTTGGTTAAAGGTTTGAAAGCTAATCTTATTAGTATTAGTCACATATGTGATGACAAGTATATTGTTAATTTCACACAAAATAGATGCATGGTCTTAGATAATTTTGGTAAATGCATTCTAGAAGGTAATAGATCTCTGAATAATTGTTATTTGGTAAAAATTGCATTTCAAGCTAAATTTCAGATTTGGAATTGTGGCATAAAAAATTAGGACACTTAAATTACAAAGACTTGGTTAAATTAACTAAGTTAGGTGCTGTAAAAGGAGTTCCTAAACTTGATGACAAAGTTAATGAAATTTGTGGACCTGTCAAATGGGAAAACAAATTAGAAGCTCACACAAATCAAATCCATATCTTAGCACATCCAAAATACTTGATTTGCTTCACATGGATCTTATAGGTCTTATGCAAATTGAAAGCATTACAAGTAAGAGATACATATTTGTTTGTGTGGATGATTTTTCTAGATATACTTGGGTTGATTTCATTAAAGAAAAATCTGACACTTTTGGAGCTTTCAGGAAGCTTTGTCTTAAACTTGAAAATGAGCAAAATAGGAACATTGGAAGGATTGTGAGAATAAGAAGTGATCATGGCAAGGAGTTTGAAAATATTAGCTATGCTAATTTTTGCAAATATCATGGAATTGACCATGAATTTTTAGCTCCTAAAACCCCTGAACAGAATGGAATTGTGGAAAGGAAGAATATAACTCTTCAAGAGATGGCTAGGGTGATGCTCAATAGCAAAAAGTTGACCAAGAGGCTATGGGCTGAAGTAATAAGCACTGCTTGTTATATTTCAAAGAGAGTTTTTCTTAGACCTGGCACTAACCAGTCACCTTACGAAATTTTGAAAGGTAGAAAACCGAATTTGAAATATTTTCATGTTTTTGGATGCAGGGGTTACATCTTAAATGACAAAGAGCAGCTAGAAAAATTAGATCCGAGAAGTAATGAAGGAGTCTTTGTGGGATATGCACATAACAGCAAAGCATTTCGAGTTTACAATCTAAGAACTGAGGCAGTCACGGAATTTACAAACGTAGTATTTGATGATCTGGATGATTGTGCAAAGTACTCACAAGAGGAAAACATAACCAGCTTTACAGAAGAAATAGAAAAACCGTATTCAGACAGCAACAGTAATAAAGATGACTCTGTTATGAAAGAGAAAATAGCTGTTATTACACCCGACGAACAGTAACATCTGACAACTCATATTTGAACAGAAATTCAATCAAGAATGAAGATGAAAAGAAAGATCCACCCATATGGATTCAGAAGGCACATCCAACAAGTTCTATTATTGGAACACCAGATGGCATGATGAAGACTCAAAGCAAGGTAAGAAATCAAGTAAGATTTGCATGTTATGTTTCTTTAGTTGAACCAAAAAATGTGAAAAAAGCCTTAAAAGAAGATGTGTGGATTCAAGCCATGCAAAATGAACTTAATCAATTTAAAAGAAATGAAGTATGGGCAATTAGTTCCTAGGCCAGAAAATGCAAATGTCATTAGAACTAAATGGATATTCAAAAATAAAACTGATGAAAGTGGACAAGTAGTAAGAAATAAGGCTAGGCTAGTTACACAAGGTTACACACAAATAGAAGGCATAGACTTTGATGAAACCTTTACACCAGTAGCTAGAATTGAGTCAATCAGATTACTACTTGCAATTGCTTGTTGACTTGATTTTAAATTGTACCAAATGGATATTAAAACAGTATTTTTAAATGGCTATCTCAATGAAGAAGTTTTTGTTGAATAGCCTAAAGGTTTTGAAGATCCCAAAGATCCTGATTTTGTGTACAAATTGCATAAATCTTTATATGGTTTGAAACAAGCTCCTAGAGCTTGGTACGAAAGATTGACAAACTTTTTGATCAACAGAGGTTATAAAAGAGGTAGCAATGATAAGACTTTATTTATCAAACATGCATATAACTATTTTATTGTTGCTCAAATATACGTTGATGACATTATTTTAGGATCAACTAACAAAAGCAAAACTAATGAGTTTGTTAAGTTGATGCAGGAAGAGTTTGAGATGAGTATGGTAGGAGAATTAAATTTCTTTCTTGGATTGCAGGTAAAGCAAATGAATGATGGAATAATCATATCTCAATCAAAATATGCAAAAAAATCTTGTAAAGAAATTTGGGCTTGAGAAATCAAAACCAATGAAAACTCCTATCAGTACTAACCTTAAACTTTTAAAAGACAATGCATGAAAAGAGGTTGATGCAAGTTTGTACAGAAGAATCATTGGCAGCTTGTTATACCTCACAGCAAGTAGACCAGATTTGTGTTTTGGTGTAGAACTTTCACTACAAGAATTTTCAAAATATATGTCACTTTAAAATTTGATTAGTTGCCGGTTCATGAAAAAAAGGTCAATTATATAAAAGTCAAGCCCCTTTCTTTCAATACGTGTCCCTTAACAATGTCCTCAAAATTACACATATGCCATCATATATAAATAAGCAAAAATTTCCCTCCTTCCTTTTGCAGCCCTAGTTTAGAAATCCCGCCCCCTTCCTAAGTCTCTCCTTGAATCCCTAATCTCTCACCTTCTGAAATCCCTAATCTCTCCACTCCAAATCCTTAACTCAACCATTCCAAAAGCCTTGGACTCGTTGGCATCTACAGCAAGCCTACGATGTGTAACTGCTCTGTCCACTGCTCCCTCGTCGGCTTCAGAGTACTCTTCTTCGCTTATCTCACCTAGTCCTTCTGCACCTCTTTCTCTTGTCTTTCTCAGTCTTGCCTTCAAGTTGTTGTTTCGATCAAGTAGAAAGCTCCCTCCCAGCCCACCTTCCTTACCAATTCTCGGCCATCTTCATCTCACAAGACCAACCCTGCTGCTGCATCACGTTTTCAACGAGCTGTCAAAAAAATATGGCCCAATCATGTCCCTTAGATTTGGCTCCCGTCTCGTGGTAGTCGTATCATCATCATCAGTCGCGGAGGAATGCTTCACCAACAACGACATCGTTTTTGCTAGCCGCCCGAGATTGCTCCTTGGCAAGCATTTAGGCTATAACTACACCAACCTTCTTCATGCATCTTACAGTAATCTCTGGCAAAACCTCCGTCGCATCGCTTTCATTGAAGTGTTTTCATCAAATTGTCTTAACATGTTTTTATCCGTTAGAAGAGAAGAAATCAGACGGTTACTTAAACAATTGTCTACTAATTCATGCAAAGACTTTTCAAAGGTAGAGATGAAAACAATGTTTTCAGAGTTAACGTTTAATATTATAATGAGAATGGTTGCAGGGAAGCGGTACTACGGTGACGAAGTGGATGATGAAGAAGAGGCGGAAAGATTTCAGAAGATGGTGAAGGAGATCACTGCTCTTGGCGGGGTTTCGAATCTAGGAGATTTCTTGTTTATCTTGAACTAGATTGATGGTGGTGATTTTTAGAGGAAACTTATGAAGGTAAGTCAAAACACTTATGAGTTTTTGCAAGGTCTGATTGACGAGCATAGAAGTAAGAAGACTGCTTTAGAGAGCAGGAATAAGAATAGATGCATTTGTGGAACTCCTTTGTGAGGAAGCAGCGGTAATCTTCTCTATCCACTTTGCTTTGGATTGTTTATTCATGTTGCCAGTGGAAGTCTTTGTCATCCAGTTGTTGCTTGGCGAATATCATTCTATGCCATCTCAATTTGAAAAGGGAAATTGCTCCACAGTTTTATGTTTATCTTGAGTTCTTTTGTTTCATGAGATTACTCAAGAGCCTGAAACCCAGCTCCTTTGGGCCAATCATGCGAGCGTTCCTTGGAGAGTAATATTTAGAGCCATACTATTGCTATCTTATCTGGTCACTGCTTTTTGACTGGAAATTACTCGTTTACTGGTCAGCCAGGGTTAAATAATATTCTTTCTTATAGTGTCTCGGGTACATCTTGATTATTTGAATAAAGCTCATCTTTTGAATTCATTGATGAATGCTTCATTATCATTTTTGTTATGGTTTGTATTAAAGCTACTTGATCACTTAAATGCAGCCTATTTTTTGAATTGGTTATGAACAGTTCTTTACAAGTTTTTGGGATTCAGGGATGTTGTTTGAAGGGTCTGAATTTGCCCGTTAGTTCTTAAATTACCACCAGGCAAATGAAATCAATTAATTAGTTTGAGAAATGATTTTAATTTAATCTAGTTCAACTGTAATAATATTCAATTTAAATGGATAAATAGCAAATTGTAGTCACAATTTATAATAATTCTATATTTCTCTGGTAGCATTGTTAAAATTTAAATATTATTGTTCATTTCTTAGAAGCTTGAAACTTTTTCTGGTGTCTTAACATGGTATCAGGTTCTTTTTGATTGGGAAGTCTTGTTTTTAAATCGTGAAAGTGCGCCTTCTATTCGAGTAATTACATTATAATTATTTTTCATATACCACCCAACTAATTTAAAAGTTATCACAAAATCTTTTACTGTAGATTTTAGTTTCTTCAAGTTGACAGTTTAAGGGGTAATTTTATCTTTCATATGATAATTAAAAAAAATAATTTTTTTTCCATTTTTTCCCTTAGTCCTCTCTAACAAGAGAGGCGGGGGTGGGTGAAGAGAGTTGGTTAGACAGGCTAACAGTCGTGGGTTGAGATTTTGAGAAGATGAAAGAAGAAAGGGCTTGGCAAGAGATGGATGAAGATTGAGGGTTTGATTAGTTGAGGGATCAGGAAAGAAAGTTTTGTTGGCAAAGATGGCAAATGGTGCCTTTTTGTGGCAATGCCATGACTAGTTGTGATGCGTCATGCATTGGCCACATGGCTTAGGCTACTGCCAACCACGAGTGGCCCATGCAGTCTCAATGGTTCAACCCTTAATCTTCTTTTACACAACCCCCAACAACACCTCCCAACTCCAACCCCCCCACACACCATATACCCTACCCCACCCAACACCCCACCCCCTCTTTCTTTCCCCCCTTCTCTCTAGCTTTACTTTTTCTTTTGGTCTGCAGTTGATTTTGAGAAAAGAAAAAGAGGAACTATGGGTGGATTGGATTTTAGGTACAAAGTGATGGAGTTGGGAATGAAATGGGAAAATTGGGAAAGGATCAAATAAAAAATTGGGTGAATTGTTGAGTAATATTATTTTGTGATACTATAGTTTCAAATTTCTTTGACCATTTCTTGAAGGTGCTAGGTTCAAGACTTGACTATTACTTGATAAAAATTTAGGGTATAAATGACATCTTAACATCATTTAATGTTTTTTATATTTGTTTATTATTTTTATTTTTAGGGGGATGACTGTAGGGGGCATTATTTTTGAAATTTCTCAGGGAATGCTGATGTTTGGTCAAATATGGAATCACGAAAATTAACCGAAGTCATAAGTTTGTGTTGGATCAATTCGTGTGTTCGTGTGTGATTCAAAACAAGTCTAGGTGACATGCTTGAATAAGTATAAGCTTTTAGGATTCATGGTTTCTCAACCAATATACAAGAATCTATTGGTTTTTTGTATTTGGTTTAGAAATCAATGTTGAATATTTGATATAGATCCAGATCTTACTGGATCTACACCATTACGACTCATTGACTACCCTAGGTGCTCTTGGATGTGGGGTACTCTTGAAGATGCTCATGCACGCTTCAAAATATGGTGGATTTAATCATGGAATCTGTGATATATTTGCTTGAGTATTAGCAAATATCTTTCATGTCTATTCATCACTTAGTTGATTATGAGCAAATTTTGCAGTGTGCTAATTTTCAGTTTTGTTTTTGTTATGATCAGGGTGCTGGCTGATGGTCACATTCCATGGGCATGTGAAGCAATTACAAAATTGCATGGAGATGACCTGGTCCAAGCCCCAAGCCTGATTTGGTACCACATCTCTTTCTCATTGACTGGGATTGTGTTGCTGAACCATTGTTTCTTTCTTTCTTTCTTTCTTTCTTCCTTTTTATTCTTCTTCTTTTCATTTCTCTCTCTCTCTCTCTCTCTCTCTCTCTCTCTTTTTGGGGGGGTCTAACTTCTAATAAATTTTGCTCTTTTCCCTTGTATATGCCACTGGTTTGCTAAATTTGCAATTTTCTTCAATGAAATTAGTAATTAAGGAATGATGCCATTCACGTTCATGCGAAGGGTATTTTTGAACTACAAGACGTAAATAGAATTGGAACATCATGATATCTTTGGTTACATTCTGACAAGTTTATATACTTGCACTTTTAGATGGCTTGAATTTGCACAATTCTTTAGCTGTTACATTGGGCAGTTTGTCAAGTGCAGTACACGTACTGGCAAGAGATGGAGTCAAGTAGTGGTAATTTTGGTTGAAAGCTAATAGTTCAGATGAACTAAACTAACTAATTTTAGAAAAAAGGCTCTTGCTGTAGTGGTTCATTTTTTATTTTTTATTTTTAATTATTTCATGTTTTAATCTCAGCAGAAATATAGGGTTGTAATTTGCACCTGTTTCTAGTCGTAATAGGAGAAATGGATTATTATTATATTTCGTGAAATTTTATGATTGAATGAAGTTGTCATGTATCATAATCAAATAATGATACTTATCACAAATTGTATTCCAAATTATATGTATTCAATTAATAATTGCCAAGTGAATGTGTTGATGATATAATAACTTACTACATTATTTCATGATTCATTTAATAAATGGCACTTCATTTTTCATATCATTTGGGATGAGATTTGGGATAAAAATTTGGAAAGTGTATCATTACTTATCATAAATAGAGTAAAGTTGAGTTAGTGCTGCTACTGCCAGTTAATGTAAGGGGTGTCCGTATGTTTGGATTGCAAACAAATGGTAGCAGCATATTGCCTGATTTGGGTCGGTGCTACAGAAATTTTCCCCATTTTTAAACCTTGATAGTCAGTCATTTGTACAATTTAAGTTATAGAATTTTACGATTATCATTTACAGTTCAGTTGATCAGTCCTTTTCTTCTTTTTTATGAAAATAAAAGTGCAATGTGTAAATTAATGTTGGTGATCAAGTTCCCTTTTTTTTAAAGAAACACTATCAAGTTCCCTACAATTAACTGTAGTCATTGATTTTATAGATGAATTCGCATTGCTTTATGATGTCTTTATTATAGATTTTATTTTATTTTAATTCAGGTAGTCTATAACGCAAACAAATTTGCTAAGTTGGTGAAACAAAGAGATAGGCTCCAAAATTGGTTGGACTATAAACCAACTAAAGTTTGAAAGGCATCCAGACAAATGGCCCACCAAAAAGGTCGTTCTTTCTTATGAACTAATTAGTATAGATCCTACTAATATTTTCTTTTATTTCATTAGGATTTTTATTTCAAATTATGTGTGTGTGTGTGTGTGTGTGTGTGTGTGTATACATATATTCCTTTGATATATATTTCTTTGTGGCTGCTTTGGTTCCTTGTATTCATCGACTTAAACAACAAATAATCATGATTTACTTTGATATAAGTTTGTTAGTCTCTTTATTTCCTGTTTCCCAGATACACGTTCCAACAAATCCTCGTGGAGCAGAGTTATTACTTCGAGGAAATATTGAGGCAGAATCTGATTTTTACTTGCACATATTATAGGGTGAACCCAGCAAAGTATGATAAACAATGCTCTAAGATTATATTCTCTTGAACTGGTGTGACATACTTGTAATAGTGAGAATGACATACTTGTTATTTATATTAGAGGCCTACCATACATGTATCCCAGTCGTTTACAACTTGTTATTTTATAAAACAGTTTGAGCAACTGTAGGGAAAATAAATTCTTGTTATTTTATAATTGGTGCATGTCAACTGGTAAGTTGATTGTGGCTCAAGTTCAAACCATTGGAGTTAATTATACATGTAATAATTTAGTTGATGTAGATCATAATTTCAAAACCTTGCATGGTGATTCTGTAGTGATTTTTTAATCATTTTTACTGTAAATTTAGGAGCACATTTCAATCCAAACAATGTGACACATGGTGGTCCTGAGGACGAAGGTAGTTTTATTAAGGGACAGATTTGTCTGTTTATTAATTACATCATTGAAATCATATTTAGTTGATCCAATTGAGGACAATTAATTTTATTATTAACTTATGTTAATTAATTTGTTGTTTTGCTGCCATTTTCACAGCATGGCATCCTTGTATAATATCTATTAATTTATTACACTTATTTCTTTTCATATATTTTTACTTGTAAGATACAATCTTAAAATTATTTATGTTTACTGGGCTGGATCGATATAACAAATTCATGTCGGTTCTTAACACTCACGTATAATACTGGGCTGGGCTTATATCAGCCTTAACAAATATATGTCAGTTTTCAACACTCACATATAATACTGGGAATAATAAATACATGTCGGTTTTTAACACTCATCTTAAGTATCTATGATACATGTCGGTTTTTACCAGATAAGAGACCGACAAAAAGGAATGGACACAATTTTGTGTCGGTTTGAACAACCGGCATGTATAGAATACACGTCGGGTCCATAAATGTCATATTGAAACCGGCATATATACTTATACATGAGGGTGGAAAACCGACATATATGAGGAATTTTCTTGTTTTGAAATTTGTGCAAGATTTCAAGCAAATCCCAAAGAATCACATCTGTCAGCGGCTAAAAGAATCATCAGGTATGTACATGGAACCCATGATTATGGTATATGGTTTTGTAAAGATACAAATGATTATCTTGCAGGGTTTAGTGATGCTGATTGGGCAGAAAATGTAGATGACAGAAAAAGCGCATTAGGAGGGTGTTTTTATCTTGGTACTAACTTACTTTCTTGGCACAGCAAAAAGTAGAATTCTATTTCTTTATCTACTATTGAAGCCGAATACATAGCAGTAGAGAGTTGTTGCACACAACTATTGTGGATGAAGCAAATGTTGAGTGATTATGGTGTTGAACAAAAGCCTCTAACTATGTTTTGTGATAATACTAGTGCCATAAATATTTTCAAAAATCCTGTTCAGCATTCTAGAACAAAACATATTGACATAAGATACCATTTTATAAGGGAACTAGTAGAGTCTAAGGTGATATACATTGAACACATCTCCACTGATAAACAATTGGCTGACTTTTTCACTAAGGCATTGGATACAACAAGATTTGAAAATCTAAGAAAAGCCTTAGGCATCTGTCAGTTATCTGAATAAACACTGTGTGCTGTTATGTTAATTATATCTGTAGTATCATAAGTTTTCTTCTAAATTAGCATGTGTGAGCTGTAATATAAAATTTGAGCGAATGATAAGATACTAATTTAAAATAAAAAATATAGAGCGGGTTACCAATATATGATGTGTGAAAGCCATCATTGAGAGCAACCTCAGGTTATCTAAGAAATATGTTGAGGTCGCCATTCATATGAAAAGGGCTACCTCTATATTGTGTGAAAGCTACTGTATTCATCCAGAAAAATTCACATTGAAATCAACTTTTGTGTGTGTAAGAGGCATGCTCAAGTTGATCACTCAATTAAATCAAGTGAAAAGAAAAATAAAAATAGCTTACTAATGCAAGAAATTAAACAGCTCTGAAATATGCTTTCTTAGAATAGTTCATATGATGCTCAGATATTGTTGTTATATTATTGTTAACTATTTTCTGTTACGTTTTTCATAACATACGATGCTCTTTGTGCCAATCCAAAATTTGATTTTTTTACGTGTCCATATGTCAAAAATGCCATGTTAGCATTATTGAATTGAGGGGGAGAAGTTTCAGTGGCGGGAATCTTAATTCTATTAGAATTCCTTATTCTAATGGGAATCAAATTTTGAATTTTTTCATTAATGCTAGTTATGAAACGATTTTTGGAAGGGAAATTAACATTAATTTTTTTGTTAAAAACAAAATTTCTTTAAATTTGGCCTAGTATATTACGAATTGGTTTTAGGCTTCTCCTGTTCATTCCATACCCATTTAACAGTTTCTCCACTGTTCCTCGTCTTGCTTCTCTCTTCCTGTTCTGAAAATTTTTGCGGACTAGTAAACCCTAACAATGGCTACCTCATCTGGTTCGAGAAAAACCTCTAGTTCTTTATCTTCTCAGAGCAACTCCAGTTACAATAGGAGCAATAGAGTACCGTCATCTCCAACATAACAAACACATGCAAAGATCGTTGTTGATCCCACCATGAGTGAGGATGAGCAAGTTCCAGTGAAAAAAATGAAAGACAAAGTAAAACCAAAGTTCAACAAGTTCCATACGGAAGCCATCAAATAGAAGTTTGTAAAACACACCTCAAAGAGGAAATTACAGATGGAAAGGCCAGTGAAACTGACAGACTTCAACACCTTTGGCCTGAGTGAGTTGTTTGAGTTTATATACTGGACTCGTACAGTAAACAACTTCCTATCCCCTGTGAAGTCTTTAATTCAAGAATTCTATGCAAATATCTCCACTGTCATTGATGACCCGAAAAGCTTTCATTATCACAAGGTTCATTGTAGAGGAAAGTTTGTGAAATTCTCTCCGAATGTCATAAACACTTTTCTGGATATTCCTATAGGCAGTTTGCATAAGGTTTAAAGAACTGACAGGTAGAGAAGACATTCAGTGGAATCCGAGGGATCACTACAAGAAAATCATAAATATTTGACTATTTTTAACTGTCAAGTATGACATTATTTGACGATCAATGTGTGTCATATATGTCACCGTCAAATATAATATTATTTGACAGTTGGTTAAACGATCAAATATCTATTGTAACAAATTTAACTCCTCGTTATGAGTCAAATATAAACCCCAAGAATTGATTTTTGAGCTATATTTGACTGTTTTTAAGATAAATATTTGACAATAACCGTCAAATATAAGGGACGTAATAGTCAAATTTTTTTTAAATTTTTATAGATATTTGTCTGTTATTAGCCATCAAGTATGGTGTATGAAGACTACATTTGACTATTTTTGGAAATAGGGGAATTTTATTAAATTTAAAAACTATGAGAAAACATATTTGTTCAAATTTATAAAACAAAGTGACAGCCTCACAAAGAAAAGAATATACAAATACTAACAAACTTATCAACACAATATATATAAATACAATACAATAATCTTCATATCCTAACAATTGAGTTAAAATACCAAACTCTAAAGTAAAAACTATTTTCTAACAATCAATCAACATATCTTTAACAATCAGTTTATCCTTATCACTTGCCACAATTGCTAATAGCTTCTAACATCTTAATAATCTGCAGCATTGTTGTTGGGTTGATAAAAGGCAAACTGTAATGTAGTAAACCTCCTTCCATTGTCTCACAGAGATGACTACAATATCAAATACAATCAATGAGCTCTTGATAATCAAATATCACAAAAACAAATTATCAAATCGATAAATGAACTTTCAAAGTGCAACTAGAAACTCAAGTACTCATAAATGATATCAGAAGCATACCTCACCTGAACACTGTGAAGGATAACATGCGTTATTTGCTTTTTTTTCCCTTAAAAAAAAAAGACAAGTTCAAATAATAAAAGAACCGTACTGATGAACCTTGAAGAAATTACCTTGTCACAGACAGGGATAAGTTTTTACAATATTTTTATTCTCTCACTAATTTTCTCTCCTTTTACTTGTAATCAATACCGGGAAAATTGCTATGAGAATTGGAAAAAGTGGACATAATAGCAACGTTATGTGAGCTCTAGCTAGTTGTTTGACATCATTATATATATATATATATATATATATATATATATATATATATCTGCATCATCATCATCTCATGCACAATCAACGTTCTGTCAACAATTTTCAAATCATTTTCACACTATAATATTTTTATCCTCTCACTAATTTTCTCTCCTTTTATTATCACACTATAATACTATTAACTCCAACATGTACAAAAAGTTTCAATCACTTCATCTAACCTGTAACCAAAAACTTAGTACCAAGCTAAACATTATCATGAGTAGGTAAAATTATTTGAAATAGCTAAACAATCATTAGCCAAATAATGCCATCCACCAATAGCCAACAATCTAACTATCAAGAACTCGAAAAGGCACATTTCCATTAACTACTGGTGTCAAGAAATTATATTTTCACATTGTACATTAAATTAGTCAACTTAACACGCATTTCATCATATAGATTGCAAAGCTATAAGAATTAAATATCAATATGGACCAGACATAAAAAGTCCTATGACTGATTACTAAACAATGTCCTACACAAAAAACTCCTGCATGTGGTACATGTAACAGACATGTGATGCTATACTTAATCAACTATAGTAGCACATCATAGTCCCGACATCTTCCTCTGTTCACTTTAATGCCTAGCGAAACAGTCAATTGAAAGAGTCATGAGTTTATTTGTTACCTTGAAGGTAATTCCAGTGCCAAACCATACATCACCAGCCACCTTAAGACTATCAAGTTTGATGATACTAGGAATTGATTTAAATTGACTCAAGAAGTTGCTGACTTGTTGATCAAATCATAACACCACTATTATTAGAATGGAATACATCCAAAAATACAGCATGAGTGGAATAGTTCTTCACCTTCTTAAATTCAAGGCCCAGTTCAATAGATGGATTCGCAGGGTTTGTTCTAGCTGGATTCCGGGTAACGAAACCATTAGTTAATATGTAAAGATCAGACTGGAAAAGGAAATAAATAGATGTGTCAGGTGAACTTGCAGTCATGTACACAAGGACTACAGTAAGTCATAAATATTATTTCACCATTAAGCAAGTTAAAAATCATATATAACCAAAAAAAATTTATTTCTTTTTAAATTTCTTAATTGAGATAACCCCGACAATATTATATGACCAGCAACAAGAGAGATAGTAACCTGAACAAGAAGCAAATCAGAAGTTGCCTTCACTGGAAGGAATCGAGATCGAGGCACATTAATACCAATAGCATTGTCAAAGAACTGTTTAACAGAAAAGTAATCAAGATAAAGAACAAAATTTTAACAATCTAGAGAACCCATTATAATGATTTAGGTGCAACTAGTACCCGAATGGCTGCACCGACCGTTGTTTCTAGCTAAAGAACTTTGATTCCATCCACTTCCTGAAAAGAGTTTAAGTTGATTAGCATACGGCTAGCATCTTAATACATAAGACAATTCCTATTTTTTCAAGGAAAATGAAACTGTACAAAAAAGACATGTACCTTAGGGTTTGGAATGATTTCCATTTTAAGTGCATCAGCTTCCACAAGCATTTTGATTGCCTTTAAGTTCACCCACCTATTTAAAACTTTGTTAGATAGGGTAGATGCATATTATAAAATGTAATGCTGGATGACTTACAGGTTGTTTGTGTTGAAAATTTTGAACTTCTTTATTGACTTGAATTCATTGACCTAAAAACAAAGAGAGAACAACATAGATCAACTATAAATTTTCCAAAGGAATTGACAACCTTTATAGTCAAATGATGTCGTAAAAATTTGATATGCTTTTATTAGCAAAATGCAAGGCATCATACAGAACTTCATATTACTTGAAGGAAAAAGCAGAAACATCATTAACAATCACGATTATGAAAGATTAAACATGAGGGCAGACCATCAATAGCACATCACTTAATCATCTCCACACAAGAGAGACAGAGTGTGTGTGTGTGTGTGTGTTGCTGGTTCCTGTAGCTTCAATTTTCCATAATTTGTGCACTTCTTTATCATCACAAGATAGAGGCTAAGATTCCATAAGCAACAAATATGAGTATGAAACTAAGATTCCAAAAGTAAGGAAATTAAAAACATTAATTAATAGATAGAAGTATAGAACAGTAGCTTACATGTTCATCAAGGACCTGTGCAATTTCCAGGAGCTGTATCACATTTAGGAGGGGAAAAGGAAGGAATATGTTAGATGAGTACTAATCAATGTTCACTAGTAGACAAAATATTAACAAAAAATACCATTAGCTACAAAAAAGAGTAGCCATAATGAAGCAGTATAGCAGCCATTTTTGACCTCAAATATTCTAAGCCAAGGAAGCTACAACCAAACTCAATTGCTCCATTTTGTTCTCTTGTATCGGTCTCTAAAATTTCAGCTGATAAAAAGAGATAATAACTCTCAATGAAGCGAGAGAAAGATACCAAAAACAATTTGACAAAAATTACTCTATTAATCATGAAATAGATTACCTTAGCAACTCTAGTGGCTTACCAACACCATCTGTGAGACCGTTTTCCATCTATTTAAAAAGGCATAATGTGACACTCATAAAATAACAACATTATTGGTAAAAAAATCAAAACAAAAATAAAAGATGATCAAAAATCAAAACAAAGAATGAAAGAAAAACTAAACACACAGAATTATTAAAAACTCGAGAACTTTGAGAACACCTTTCCTCAGCTTCGTTCATGACCCACCAAAAACAGAGCAAATACAATACGATAATACAATAAAAGGATGAAAAGGAGGAGGAATTGGGACCGAAATTAGGAAGTTTAAAATCAAGAAATTAGGAAGTATATTACGGGTTACATGGTAATGGATTTTAATTGGTGAGAAGATGGATTTTAATGGATTTTATGTGTTAGAATCAGAATAATAAAAATATGTATAAGTAGTAAAAAGAGAAAGGAAAAATGAGAGAGATTGAGAGATTAAGAATCAGATGAAGATACAGATCTGTTACAGAGGTGCGATACAGAGGTGCGAATCTTGGT
Organism: Boswellia sacra; assembly: GCA_013180625.2. Classification (NCBI taxonomy): domain Eukaryota; kingdom Viridiplantae; phylum Streptophyta; class Magnoliopsida; order Sapindales; family Burseraceae; genus Boswellia; species Boswellia sacra. The sequence continues at coordinate 298,057 of SNVD02009784.1, forward strand.
GAGAAGATGGTGATGCCTCTGTGTTGATGATGATTATTACAAGACGATGATGGAGAGAGCAAACAATGATGGAGAGAAGGCGAGGAGGCAGAGATCAAGTTGGCAAATGAGATGGCAATGAATTTTGTGATTAATGTGGGAGTGATGAAGGAGGAAGCCGACTAGGGTAGAAATGAAGAGGGCACAACGAAAATGAAGAGGAAATGAGATATTTATAGCAAATGGCAATTTCGTAAATAAGTTAAAATACAATAGCTTCAAATAAGTGATAATGCGGGTTGGCTTTATAATGATATATAATATTTGACTGAATATTTCTAAACCCTCAAATAAATTAAAAGTGATGTGTCAAATATTTAAAAATTTCTTGTAGTGGATCGTATAGACCAGCAATATCTTAGGAAGAAGTATAGAGTGATGCATAAGATTGCTCAGTTCAATTGACAGTTCCTCTTCCCCACCAGTTCGAAAGTCTCTGAGACTTCGTTAAGTGCTTTTGTGCTGAAATCAAGGGGGCGAGATGAGGAGATCAAAGGAGTTTCGGATCTGATTTTGTTATGATATCCCTTTGATTTTTTGCTTTTTGTCTTTATATCCCTGTTACTTCTAACTCTGTTTTTTGTATCTCTTAAGGGATGTAAGTAAGGAGTAAGGGGGAGAAAGAACTTGAACTTCTTATGCTTGTTTTGTGTGTGCATTCGAACTATATTGACACTTTGTGTTTTTACTGTGTTTGTGTGTTTGTGTTATCTTGATTTGATTAATGTTTTGCTCATATGTTTTTACTCTAATCATGATCTGATTACAATGTTGATCTGATTGCCTTGCTAATCTGATTGCATTGTTATTTGACAAGTTTGTCAAACTTCATTTTGTTTACAGGATGTACATATTCAGACAGTGTTCTGTTATGAGAATTGTAACAGTACACTGGTTAATTCTTTAGACATGATATTTTCTGTTTGCTACTTCATGATAGCTTATTGTTATGTTTGACTTATCATGTGTATTTTTCTTTGATCAAAAACAGTTTGGTGTTTTCATCGCAAGTTGCCAAAAAGGGGGAGATTGTTGATGTCAACGTCTACTACATGCACATGATGAATTTTGTCCAACTTGTGCTAAAACAAGAATATTATTTTGATTCCTATTTTACTATTTCTAGAAGTATATTTTAGGAAGTATTTGATTTATAATAAATATCTCTTTAGATTAGGATATAGTATCTTGTATCATAATTAGAATAGGAGAATATTTATTTGTTCTAATTCCTTTAGGAGTTTAATTATATCACTTCCTATTTTATTTCTCCTAATCTTAAAGTGATTTTGATTTAGATTTTTACAGGATTTCTAGGAGATTTCATCCAGGCATATCACTATATATACAAAGTTATTTTTACATAACGGAGTATGCTGATTATGTGGTGTGTTGTGTGAGTTTATGTTTCGGCATTCCAACAATAAAGGAAGAGAGCTTCAACGCAAATAGGAATGCTTCTTTGATTTAATTTTACGAGTCTTTGATACATGTATGAGAGATAGAAATCATACATGAGTTGTTGATTAGGTCTGTGTGAGTTAGTAGACACTTGGGATAACTTGCAGGTTAAGTATTTATGTAATTCATTGTCAGACATCATTGTTATGTATAACTTAACAATGTGTTGTTAAGTTATTTGCGACAGAGAGTGGGCAATATCACTAGAGTTTAAGATCTTGGCGGGATTTTGTTTTATAAAGATTAGGTCAGTGTGTGGGAGTGAGTCAACATTGTAAAAGGTCCTAAAGATTATCCAAACAAGAACTTAGTGAATTGCAGCTCTATAGCTGTCTATGGATGTAGGTTTTATAACCGAGTCACGTAAAAATCCTTCTATGCTGATTTACTTTACAGTTTACTGTTATATTTCTTATAACTGTATACTTCCAGAACTCTCAATGATAATTGCAGAATTTGAGATACTGCAATACAATACTAAACTAAAGACACTTACACGGCAAGCCAAATCTACTTGGTGTCCAAATAGGCGTCGCATATAAAGGAGCATCCCAATTGCCACTCAAATAAAACCACTTATTTCTCCATTTTCTTTTAGTGCCAGGTAGCATTTCTATTATCTTCTCACTATAAGCCCTAAGGTTATCAAATGTATTCGACCACTCTTCTCTTTCTTCTCTAGGAATTCAAGTATGAGGTTTAAGATGATCCCGACCTACTTGATCCTCATCAGGATTGGGGTAGGCTCTATACATCCACAAAATTTGTGAAACTTGGGCCACCAAAAATTACTTTTCATATATAGTATAACCCAATCAACACTCTCCATCCATTAGGACTTAGTTGACCAAGAGCCATTTTAACCTTCCTCAAAAACCTAGCTAATATAATTGCAAAGGGAGCCTTACATCATATTGAAAAAATGATGTATTGAATACAACCTCATTAGGCCTTGGCTTATACTTCTTCCAAGAGTCCTAAGGACAATATCAGAAGGGATTTTATATTTCTTGCTATACAAGTTCAAATAATCCTTATCCACTGCACAAGGTATTTTATTTACACTAAAACCACCTAAATTGGGATAGTTAGGGTCCTGGATAATACTATTTACGGTATTAATGATCTCCCTTATCATGAATCCACTATTTCTTGTTACAAAACTACCACCAGACATACCACGAGGAATAATAGGAGATTGTCTAATACTGGATGAATCCTTAGAGCCTTCAGAGGTTTCATATGAAGAAGTCTCTAAAAATTCTATTTTTGGGACATCAAACCTTAGAGGAATAAAGGTATTACTTCTAACGGATTCCTATCCAATCCTTCCGATGACAAAGAATCGGTTCAAGGAGTTCAACTACTGTTTCTACAACAAAAAATTTATTTAACAATTTGATTAATTTAGCATCTACAATAGCTAGTTCAGCTTCTAGTTTATTACCGAAACGTCCACTAAAATTCTCAGACGAAATATCTATGATAGCAGGCATACACAAATTCTTCTTGATTTTATGCAACAACTACAACAATACAAGAAGCAGAAGAAAGATTCAGAATTGACGATTGTAGAATCGGGTTCATGAATATTCATGCACAACTTATCTAATACCAAAAACATGCAAGATGTTACCATTACAAGTAATCAGGATTCAAGAAAAAGTACTTATGAGTACTATTCGATGACGAACAAGAAATCTCCCAAATGAGCAAAACCTTAGAATCAGGTTTTTATTTCAAGAATTATAATTTCTCTCTGAATTTCAAATCAACAATTCATGGCAAATATTTCCCTCTTTAAACTACTTTCAAAAATAGAAAAAGAATTTTGCTATGACGACGCGCGGGAAGTAAGATAATCTCTATCATACACGTGTCAAATTTCCTATATATTTTTTATAGTTATGCACATCAACCAACGCATTGCACTAATGCCACGTTATTACTACTAAAGAAAGAATAATCATCACATCTCAAGTACTTAAATCGATGCAAAGTCAAAATAAAATTTCTTTTTGAGATCAACTACAATCACTTTGTTAGTCTTCACTCTTTACACTTCAGACTAAAGACTAAGGAGGGAGTAGTGTAATCGATAATTCTAGTAAATATCAGTTCCCAAAAGTACATTCATATTGGAAACAGATTTGACAATTATCTCATTTCAGTATATATCTTGTTTCTTATGGGGAAAGCTAGGGTACAGCTGATGTACGCGGCTGTACCCATATTTTACTCTTTTTATTCCCTCCCGTTTACTACTTCTCTCAAATATTTACTACTTTTTTTTATAAATAGGGACTGCTGTACCCATACATTTCTGGACTGTAGCATGACCCGTTTCTTATACTGATGGTCTTAGAAAAAAAGCTTACTCATGCTCCCAACGTGTCCTCAAAAATGGGATCACTCGACACATGTTCTATAACAGAATAAATTTTTATAATATTCAAAAGGATGTCATGTAGACAAGGGAACGGTTAGGATGAGTTGCATGGTGAAATTTTGAATACAAAATGCAAAAGAAAACTTTTGGAACGTAGGTTGATTCTCTCATGCTTGAAACACAAGAAAACACTACAAAATAGAGAAGACTGACTTAAGTATTGAAGGGTTTTCGTCAGGAAAGCCCCTGGGATCCCTAATTGTGTTTTATTTTGATTGTGTTTTATTTTGCAGGAATTCATGCTATAGAGAAGGGAGAGAACCCCAGGTTGAAGTTCAATCTAATCGACGTTGGCAACAGATTTTTTTCTTACTTACTTGAACTGCATGAAGCTCTATGTTGTTGGACATTATATATTGAGTATTTGCTGAGTTTGGCTTAAACTAAGCTTGTAGTTCTTTTACTCTTACTTGTTTCACGATTGTCTTGGATAACATGAAATACTATAAGAATGGTTGAATTACATTTAGTATTTCGTGTTGATGTTTCTATTTGTTATTACACCTATAAGATCCAATTTACTCCCGTGTTGTTTGTGAACCAAAAATTATTCACAATAGTAATATCAATTATGTGCTCAATGGAGTAAACTAAATGATATATTGCAAATAAGAGAAATACTTAGATGGGACTGGCTCACCACCTCATCTTGCTGATGTGGTGAGCTCAACCAATAAAAGTATGTCACATAATATACTAGTTGATAAGTAATTAAGACATTAATTGTTTCATAAAATACAAAAGTTGGTAAGTAATTAAAACACTATTTTATATTTTATATTTTTCCTTTTATAATTGTCACTTTTATTTTAGAAATTAATGCCTCTTTGTGAATGGGATATAATAAGAATCAGAATTTCTTTAGTTAAATAATGGACTGTAAATATCACCGCTCTTCTTAAAGTTCACTACAAAAATAAATCATACCAACTAATTGAACCAACAATTGTTAGCGTCAAGAAGTACTTGTCCAGGCCAAACCACTTTTGCCGATATCATGAACTTATCACAAACAACTTAAAATTTATCAAAAATAAAAACTTATAATGTTAATTACCACTGTTTCCAAGTCCAATAATTAAGGTATTAATTGCTGATAAATATATATTCCCTTCGTCAAACATAAAAACCATGAATTCATCCGGTCCATCTTGAGCTAGTCCATCCATAAAACCGAACAGCTATAGGCAAATTAAACTATTGAACAAGCCGAAAATGCTCCTATATATCACAACTTTTAGAGGCGTATTTACAAAATTTTTTGACACTATTCATAAGTTTTATTTACATGTGAACAATTTTATATGAAACTAATGTACATTACACAACGAAGTATGACACCAACTTTTAACATCACATGATGATGCAAAGCAAGAGAAATATGTAGGACTAATTCCTATATATCGACAAAAGTGGTTTGGCCTGGACAAATACTTCTTGATACTAACAATTGTTGGTTCAATCAGTTGGTATGATTTATTTTTGTAGCAAACTTTAAGAAGAGCGGTGATATTTACAGCCCATTATTTAACTAAAGAAATTCTGATTCTTATTATATCCCATTCAAAAAGAGGCATTAATTTCTAAAATAAAATTGGCAATTATAAAAGGGAAAAAATAAAATATAAAATAGTGTTTTAATTACTTACCAACTTTTGTATTTTATGAAACAATTAATATCTTAATTACTTGTCAACTAGTATATTATGTGATATACTTTTATTGGTTGGGCTCACTACATTAGCAAGATAAGGTGGTGAGCCAGTCCCACCTAAGTATTTCTCTGCAAATAAACATACAGAAGCGAAATGAATGCACATATCTAGAGTCATCCATATTTTATATTCAAATTAACTTCATGTTCAAATATGTTGTCGTGCCAATACATTCATTTAAATATATTTTTCGAAACAGAACCAAATACTTTTGACTTCCTTCTTAGTAATAATAGCAATAATATTTTGGGTATATTTGGGATTGCCATGTTATGAAAAACTGTTCTAGAAAAGTGTTATGGAAAAAATATATTATTAGTTGTACTATAAGAACAAGCTGAGGGTGTTTGGTAAAATTAATTTTTTCAATAGTTATACTGTCTAAAGGTTATGAATATGTGTTTTGTAAACTTGATTTTCATAATTTGATTTTCAATAGAATTACTAAAATAGACATGAATTTTAACAAATATATACAAATATATAATTATTTTTGCTTAACTTGCTTTAAAATTATAATAATAAAAATAATTAAATAATTTTCTCACACTATTATATTAAAATAATTAAATATATTTATTATTCAAATAAAAAAAATTGAGTGTTCACTGCATTGCCACCACTGGCATGATTGTCGAAATATCCTCTTTTCGAATAAGCTGACCATTCAGTCATTTATGCCATGGATCGACGGAATTTGACAGTTGAAGTTTCAATAGATTCCATGAATTGGGACTATAAATGGCAAAAAAGTTGATTGATATGGAGAGAGGATATTTCAGCGATCATGTTGGCGGTGGCAGTGTCGCTGGACGCACAAGGCCATCGTATAACTCCTAACACCTGCTTCCAAATTTTCAGAAAAATATTTTAAAAATAAATTTGAAAAAAAATTAAAAATTTATTTTATTAACTAAATAATTAATTTATTAATATTAAAATTTTTATATCGAGAATAATTTTGAATTTATATTATTTTAGAAGTACTAATTTGGTATTTTAATTTACTCAAATTTTAGCTTTTCAAAATTAGGTTTTCAAAAGTTATCTTCTTAAGGCAATAATTTTTTAGATAATCAATTTTTAAATGGTTTAACTCTACCTGATAACAGAATCTAAAAGTTATTTTGCAATAGCTAAGCCAAATGCTGTCAATACTTTATTATTCTGTAGTAAGAGATACAAAAGAATCTTTGTGGGTGATTGGATTGTTTTCCAGGGAAGTCGGGGAGCAAGAGTTAAAAGCTGAAAGAACAATGGAGCAAGTGTTACATATAACAAACTATAAACAAATATAAAATACTTGGCGTAGCACATCAAATCAAAGTAAACGCACAACCCAATGCATGAAGTCACATCAAAGTAAAAAAGGTTCGCAAAATCCAAATACGTTTAATTTCTGGAAGAGACAAGCACTTTGTTGATCAATTTGTCCAGATTCATATATGATGAACCGGCAGGAACAGTAGCGGCTTGTTTTGCCATCTTCTTCCATTCAATAGCTTTCATTTTCATCTCTTTGCCCTTCTCTCCCTCCATTAACATTTTAACTAGATTTTCAACTTCATCGCTTTTGACCTTGTTATCCATCTCCATGCCTACACCCGTTTCTATGCAACTGTATCGACAATTTTGTTTGCTGTTCAGCATAAAATGGCCGGCAAATCAGGGGAACTCCAGCGCTGATGCTTTCAAGCGTAGAATTCCGCCCGGTGTGCGTTAAGAATCCCCCAATTGATGGGTGGCTAAAAACTTGTTCTTAAGGGCACCAACTCACTATCATGCTCCTTTCTTTGGTCCCGGCCAAAATTACGGGTGGTAGAATTGCTGCGTCACCCGCAACAAGATCAGGCCTGATGACCCATAATATGGTTTGCTTGCTATTTGCAAGTCCCCAAGCAAACTGAGTCATTTGATCAGCCATCTTGACTGTAATGCTTCCAAAATTCACGTAAACAATGAAATTGGGTTCCTTCGTGTCTAGCCACTAGAGACAATCAGTATCTTCTCTCCACAAATTTGAACCAATCTTCTTCAAATCATCTTTTGGGATCTGATTGATCTGAATGTGCAGGGGACCAATGGGTATACTGGCGGCAATATGGAAGTAAATGAAAGAACTTAATGCTCCAAGTCATCAAACGTGCTCAAAATAATTGCGTGGGCCTCCTTAGCTTTCTGAGTCTCATGTACGATGAAATCTAGCATAACGAAATCAGGGTCAGTTGTTCCCCTGAAGCTGGGAATGTCCTTCAACGGGATGCCTTTCATCCCAGGTATCCAATCGATAAGAATATCCAAGTACCTTGTCAGGTAACTCTCATCTGCAAATCATATATATAACATAACATGATTATTATCAACATTTACTACTTCAAGGTTTTTAGAGATAAGAATTACAAGGCACGTACAGTACATGTTGTTGTATTAGTATTGCCAAGCCCAACTAATTGCAAGAAGAAAAACAAGGGTTTTATTAAGTATACCTTTGAGAGGTGTATAACCTTTTCCAATGAGTTGATGAAAATGAACGTGCGCTATGAAGCAACATGCAGTAGTTGTCCACAAAAGTACTTTGGGGATGCCCAGGCATTCTACTGCATCGTGAGTGACGCTTATGCAAGAAATTGGCAGAACATTAGATTAGGGATCGTATAGCTTATCAAGGAGCTCCTTGAAAGGAGCTAAGCAATTTTTTCTGGTGGAATCACATAGAGATGGGATGTCTTGAGTGGCTTCAACATCTGTCGGGGAAAGGCCATCAGGAATTGTTTCAAAACGAAAGGAAGGGACACTGTTTAAAGATTCGCGCCCTCCTGATTTGAGAAGGCATTTTTGATTGAACTCTGTGTTAACAACGGTGATATGAAAGCCTTTTGGGTGAAGGATTTTGGCTAGTTTGAGCATCGGAGTTATGTGGCCTTCAGCTGGGTGAGGTATGCAAACTCATGAGGCTTCTTCATTGTGGCAATGGAACCCATTTGCTCCTGCTCTAGCTCTCGTAGCGCTAAGACAATTGGATGAAAATATGCAAAGATCCCTCGCAGTGGTGAGGATGGGCTTCAGCCAGCTTAGTTTATTGGCACGATAAGGGAAAGGTCAAACTTTCTGTAGCCAGCTTTGTCGAAAAGTCAAACAAACGCGACAGTTGCCGGCAAAACACCTTCAAAGTTGAGCCTGAAACGGACGGTCGATAAAGCCGGTTATGTTCCACTAATTTTTCACCCAACAATTGCTCTCTCTTGCTTGCCGTATGGCAACGCCTGCCTGCATATGTCATGTACCTTTGGCTGTTGCATCATTAAACATATCAATAATTTTAATGAAATCATATCTATCACTAACATCAATTTGAAACTTAAAGACTAGCTTCAAATTTTTGTGGAGGGTTAACACCTCAAGATAGGCAATTAGTAGAACTAATGTGTAACAGGCAATTTACAAATAAAGACCCAAAGAAAGCAATTGACTATTTAGACTTACTAATAGAAAAAGCTCAAAATTAGGACACTGTTGACACCTATGAGGTACCAAACAAAGCCCCGCCCTCGACATCCAGTAGAGGTATTTATAACCTTATGGAAGACCATAACCTTCAAGCCAAATATGCATCTTTAGCAAGAAAAGTCGAGGCTTTAGAAATGAAAAAGAGTGGTCACTTGAAGTCCGCTTAAGAAATTGTATGTCACATTTGTGATAGTAATGACAATCGTAACGATGATTGCCTAACTTTGTTTGCTTTTAAGGAATGTCTCTATGAGCAAGCCAATGCATTAAACAATTTCAAAAGGCCAAATCACAATCCATACTCGTAAACCTACAATCCTAGTTGGAGAAATCATCCAAATTTTAGCTGAAAAAATGACAATCATGCACAATCTTCAGAAATTCCTTTTCAAGCACATCAAAATTTTAAAAATTCTCATGATCATGAGTCATATGTCCCTTCTCCTAAGAAGGATTTTGAAGAAACATTATATTCATTCATTGCAAAGCAAGAGCTCTTTAATAGTCAAACTCCTAAAAAATTAGCAGATTTGACAAATACTCTTGTAAATTTTGCATCTACATCTAGTATCCAAGAAAAAGGAAAATATCCTTCTCAAACATTGAAAAACCCAAATATCAATCTCATTTAAGTGCGAGCAGTTCAAATAGCCATATGTGGACCAAGCCAAACCAATCATGACCCTTTATAATAGTAAGGTTGTCGAAAAGCACATTCATAAACCTTATGAGAGAATAGATGAATCGATCTAAGGATAAGGAAGATGTTACCAAACCAACACCTAGCAAAAAAGAAGCCAAATCCCAACTTGTGTCTCCATTTCCTCAAGCATTAACCATGCTTAAAAAGCAAAACCACAATTTTGAAATTTTTGCAATTTTCAAACAAGTAAAGGTCATTATTCTTTTGCTAGATGTGATTAGACATGTACCTTTTTATGCCAAATTTTTGAAAGATTTGTGTACTGTGAAAAGAAAATTGAATATGAAAAAGAAGGCTTTTGTAGCTGAACAAGTAAAGTTAAACAAGCTTTACTTGATCTTGGTGCTAGTATGAATTTGCTTCCATATTCAGTTTTTCAAAAACTTAATCTAGGTGAGTAAAAACCAATTTCTATGACTCTTTTGCTTGCTGATAGAACAATTAAAGTGCTAAGAGGAATAGTTGAAGATTTGTTAGTTCAAGTTGATAAAAATTCATATATGTTGTAGATTTTATCATCTTAGATGCACAAGTGGTAGAAGTATGTAATTCAATTCCTGTTATTTTAGGCCGTCCATTTTTAGTAACTTCTAATGCTTTGATTAATTGCATAAATGGAATCATGAAGTTGTCATTTAGGAATATGGCACTGGAGCTTAATGTTTTTAATATATGTAAGCAACCACATGAAGAAGAGGATGAAAATGCAGAAGTTAATATGATTGAAACTATTATCGAAGACCATTTCGAAAAAGGAAGTTTTTTTTTATCCTTTGGAAATCTGTTTAGCCAATTCATTAGAATCAAGTGTGCAACTAGAGCATGATCTTTATAATATATGTTCCTCATTGGATTGTACATAGGTAATGAAAAATAAAGGCTCAAAACCACAATTTGAAGAATTGGGACAACTAAATGAAAGCAAGGAAGAGGAAGCTCCCAAGTTAGAACTGAAACCTTTACTTAAAGGACTAAAATATGCATATCTTAGGGAAAATCAAATGTAGCTAGTGGTAATTTTTTCATATCTCACGAGCGAGCAACAAGGTAAGTTGATGGAAGTATTTAAAAGGCGTAAAAGTGTAATTGGGTGGACTTTAAAAGACGTAAAATGCATTAACCCTTTAACTTGTTTACATAAAATACATTTAGAAGAAAATGTCAAAACATCCCAGTAACTTCAAAGATGATTAAATCCATATATGAAACATGTCATTGGGGCTGAATTTCTTAAACTACTTGAAGTGGGAATTATCTATCCTATTTATGATAGTAAGTGGGTAAGCCCCACACAAGTAGTACCTAAGAAATTTGGCATTATAGTAGTAAAAAATAAAAAGGGTGAATCATTGCCAACTCGAGTCTCATCTAGTTAGAAAATGTGCATTGACTATAGGAAATTAAATGCTGTCACTAGAAAAGACCATTTTCTCTTACCATTCCTTGACCAAATTTTAGAAGGAGTAGCAAGCTATTCCTATTATTGCTTTCATGATGGCCACTCAAACTATTACCAAATTGTTATTGCATTTCAAGACCAAGAAAAGTTCACATACACATGCCTTTTTTGGCACTTTTGCATTTAGAAGGATGCCTTTTAGACTTTGCAATGCTCTAGCTACTCTTCAAATCTATATGTTAAGCTTATTTAGTGAAGTGGTTGAGGCATGGTTTGGAAGTTCTCATGGATGATTTAACTATCTTTAGAAATTCTTTTGATAATAGTCTTGAAAACTTGAAAAAGTCCTAAAAAAGTGTAAAGAAAAAGGTCTTATTTTGAATTAGAAAAAATGTCATTATATGGTCACCTCTAGGATTGTTTTAGGTCATGTGGTGTCTTTCAAGGGAATTGAAGTGGATAGGGCAAAAGTGGAATTGATTTCCCATTTGCCTCCACAAAAATAGTCAAAGAGGTCTGTTTATTCTTACGGCATGCTGGATTTGTTAGAAGGTTCATAAGAAATTTTAGTGTTATATCTAAACCTCTTTGTAGCCTCTTAATAAAAGACACTTCTTTTGAGTAGACTTAAGAATGTCAAAATACTTTTGATAAGTTAACTGGACTTTAACAACAACTCCAATTATGAAATCACCTTATTGATCCTTGCCTTTTGAATTGATGTGTGATGCAAGCAATTATGTTGTTGGTGCTGTCTTAGGACAAAGAAGAGAAGGTAAGCCTTATGTGATATAGTATGCAAGTAGAACTTTAAATGATGCGTAAATGAATTATACTACAATTGAAAAAGAGCTACTTGTAGTAGTATTTCTATTGGACAAATTTTGATCTTATTTAATTGATTCCCTAACTGTTGTTTACATTGACTATGTCGTTGTGAGATAATTAACGTCTAAACAGGATGCAAAACCTAGATTGATACAGTGGATCTTGTTACTCCAAGATTCAATATCATAATAAAAGATAAGAAAGGAGCTGAAAATGTCGTTGTAGATCATCTGTCTAGATTGACAACAGAGACATCATTTGAAACCTCACCTATCAATGACTCTTTTTTCAATGAATTTTTATTTTTAGTTGCTACAATACCTTGGTTTGCTAACACTGTAAATTTTCTTCCAACAAAAGAAATGCCACCTCACTAGAGTGCCTAATACTTGACAGAGGCAAAAATTTTTTATTGGGATGATCCATATCTGTTCAAATGTTATCCCGACCAAATAATTAGAAGATGCATACTTGACAATAAGGTAAGTAGTGTTATCAATTTTTGTCATTCTGAAGTATGTGAGAGACACTTCTCGTCGAGAAAAACAGTTGCAAAAATCTTACAATGTGGATTTTATTGGCCCACTTATCTAAAGATATACATGCATTTTGTAAAACTTGTGAAAATTATAAAAAATTGGGAACTATTTCAAAATGAAACATGATGCCTTTGAATCTCATTCTTGTTGAAATTTTTTATTGTTAGGGTATTGATTTCATGGGACCTTTTCCACCATCATTTGGTTTTCTTTACATTCTTCTCGTAGTAGATTATGTCTCAAAAGGGTTTGAGGCAATTCCATATCAAAACAATGATCACAAAATAGTTCTCAAATGCTTAAAAGAGAATATCTTGTATCGATTTGGAATCTCTGGAGCCATTATTACTGACGGGGGTACACATTTTTATCACTACAAGAAAAAATGTCATATTTGGCGGTCTTTATATTTGGCGGTCATAAAAACGCCACCAATGGCACCGCCAAATATGGTATATTTGACAATATTTGGCGGTCGGTCAAAACGCCAAATATAGTGTAAATCATATTTGTCATATAAAAGCGCCAAATATAACTCAAAAAATACTGTACAAAAATAACATATTTGTCACTTTTTTGTCAAAAGTGAAAAAAGCAGAAATTCAGTCAATAATCAACAACTATTTAGTCAAATCTATCCAAACAATGACATACAAAATAACATAAAAAAATTCATTAACCAAGGACTTTATGCAATACGATTATAGAATATAAAGAACGATTGCAATTTTGGAAATTTAACTACTATTTTCCTACAGTTTCATAGCAATCAAATAGAGTGAAAACATCAAAGCTAGAAACCATAATAACAACAACAACTCAAACAATACAAGGACACTCTCTTTTGCTTTTGATTGATTACGTAATAATAAAACTAAAAGAATCACGCCTTCCTTTATTTGATTATTTGCATAAAAGTAAAAAAATTTGCACCATCATATCATTAATTTATTCATTTACAAACAAACTGAAAGTGATTTTTTAATACAAGTCTATTGCTTGGTTGTTCATGGGCCCAAAGAAACTATGCTTATAGATTACACCAGAACACAATTACAACACAAAAAATAGTATAAACATAAAAAAAAAAAATAAGCGCCTCACATAAGATAGACAACCAAATAACCCAAAAACCCCCTGAAAAAAATTTAATAGAAGTAAAAATAAATGCATGCATGTAAAGAGAACAAGCATTACCGATATAAATTTGAAATTTTGCTACATACCCATTTGAGATCGTGTGGAACCCATATGAGAAAGGTAATCAAAGAAATGAACACCAATTTTAAAGAAGTGTTAAATAGTGAACACACATCAATTTATGTTAATCCAAAATAACTTCTAATTGAAGCATACAAACTACTCAAAAACATAACCCAGATAGAAATATGAACAAAAAACTCCCAGCCCCCATCCAAAGCATTCAAAAACAAAAAACACACAGCCCCTACTTAAAGCATGAACCCATTCAAAGAACCAACCCTTGCCCTCATGCCCATAAAAACAGTCACCTCTCCACCAAAAAAATACAATCGAAATAAAAAAAGATACGAGAAATTAAAGAGATTAGCCACTGAACTTGAGAAATCAAACAAGCAATTCATTTATCACCCGATATAAGAAACATAAATTAGTACAACATATCATAATATACATTCTAGATACAAAAATATTATTGGTTTTAAAAGAGGTTTTATAAAGAAGGAAATTAACGAATTTTATCCAGAAAGATGAAACAGAACATGTACAGAAGATAGGAAAATTAGCTATGTAGGTTATAAAATCAACAAAATGGAAGGAATTTCTTAAAATGACTTCAAAAAACACAATGGATCTACTTTAATACTTAAATAAAACTAATCCAGACTTCTTAAATTGTAAGCGAGAGCTATGAAGAGCAACTTACCTTACTATAGATTTCGAGAAATGACACATGGAGTAAGAACTCTCTTCCAGGTGCCTGAAGTCAAACGATGTTAGTGTTCTAAACTTGATTCATGAAAGTATAAAAAAGTAAAAAGGAATATACAACAAGACCAGGCAGGAAAATCAGTTTATTGACAAAATAAAAATGTTTAACTCCTAACTCTCCTAAACGAAAAAGCTCAATTTTTTCTTACTCTCACGTCTAGCCTCAAGTGAAGAAATAATAAAATAAAATAAAGAACAACAAAAACTTGGCAAAAACTACCAAATCAAGCAAACACAACCTAGTTTCCAACAATAAAGTAGACAAACAAACAAATAAAAATGGAGACGAAGAGAGATCAAATCCAGAGACAAGCAGAGATAGAGAGAGGCAAGAGAGACACAGAGAGAGAGTAACTTGGTAAAAGAGAAACAAGGAAATGATTTGGGAACGAGAAGGAAGAATGCAAAGATAAAAGATAGAGATCCAAGCAGATGTAAGAAGAAAAAACTGTAGAAGAAAGAAAGAAAGAAGTTTGTAAAAAATAATCAAATCAATTGAAATGAACAACAAAATCACTTACTAATTAGCTGTGCTGACTGAGCAGAGAGAGGGCACGTAGCAACTAACCAACGACTGGTGACTGAGCAGCGAGCAACTGAGCGGCAAAAGGGTTTGTCATAGTGTTTCGAGTGATAGACTGATGAGAGTGATACAGAATGATGAGAGTGATGAGGGAGAGAACGGGCTAGGGCAAAAAAGAGGGATTCTGTGAAAGTGATGAGAGTGATGAGGGAGAGAGGGCACACAGCAACTGAGCAGAGAGAGGGCACATAGCAACTGAGCAGAGAGAGTAAGATGGACACCTGCAAAAGCAGCTTTATGCCAATCAAAGTATATCATGGATTTGTTATCTTCATCTATCCCAATCAAAGTATATCATGGATTTGTTGAAAAAAAGTAAGATGGACACCTACAAAAGCAGCTTTATGCCAATGAGCACTGGGAGCAAATTCACCAAGATTGGAGGTGAGCCTTTTCAAGATGCAACACAATATAGAAGCACCGTTGGAGCCTCACAGTACGTGACAATCACCAGACCTGAAATTGCTTTCTCTGTTAATACAATATTTTTTCATATATAGCACAGTGATCTCCAAAAAAAAAAAAACTGCTATTTATATACAACAAATGAGTTTTTGATGGTTAAATTAATTAATAATTTGACCTATAATTTGGTGATTAAATATTTCAATTATTCATTTATTTTTGGGATAATTCTAATTTGCCCCCTGAGGTTAGGCTTAAAAAAAATTGAGGACCTCAGTTTTCTAAAACCTAAGATTGCCCCCTGAGGTTACTGTAGTACTGTTAGATTTAACGGAAAATATATTAAACCGTTAGATTTGACGGAAAATGTATTAAATAATAACTTAATGTTAATATTAGATTTAACAAAAAATGTATTAAATAATAATTTAACGCTAATAAGCAGTAAAATAGACTATAATAGACTATAATACACTTTTCTAAATGGTTTGTAAAACGTTAAGTTACTATTTAATATATTTTTCGTTAAATCTAACGGTGCTACAGTAACCTCAGGGGGCAAATTTAGGTTTCAGAAAACTGAGGTCCTCAATTTTCTTTACACCTAACCTCAGGGGGCAAATTAGAATTATC
The DNA here is from genome assembly GCA_013180625.2 of Boswellia sacra. NCBI lineage: Eukaryota > Viridiplantae > Streptophyta > Magnoliopsida > Sapindales > Burseraceae > Boswellia > Boswellia sacra. Next base: position 314,289 of record SNVD02009784.1, read on the forward strand.
CCTTTATTTTTTATCTAATAAAATCTTTTCCAATTTTCTCTCAGTGTCTTATATGCTCCCCCACTCACAATTTCATGCTTCTTGGAATTTTAGAAAGAAAATAAAATAAAAATTAAATTAAACCTTGGTATAAACTTAGATGTTTTTGTTAGCCCTAAGGCTACATGATAATTTTGATGATAACAATACACATTGATTCATTGTGATTTACTAACATGTTTATTTATGTGCAAGAGTAATATCATTGAAATAATTGTAAAATCAAGAAGAGGCTTATTAAAATGAAGTGTTGAAGCTAAGGAGAAGACTACATCTTAAAGGCACCAAAGTTTAAGAACAAGGTTTGATTCAAGGAATGTGACACATGAGCAATGTTCAATCAATTGGTCATATATTTTTCTACAGATGTCCAAATGATGTGATTCTTGAGCCTTTGGAAATCTTATTCAATTTGTAACATTTCATATTTTTTAAAGAAATTTAAATTTCAAGTGTAAGGTTGTCCAAATCATCATGCAATTTGAAAGACAAATAGAAGCAGCTGACATGAGCACCGAATACTCTTTTGAACATATATTGAGCTAGAAAAATCAAAATGACTTGATTCTTATGGCATTCGAAAGAGAACATAATGAGGCACATTTCATACGTTTTGAAGAAATTCAAATTTCAAATGGAAGGCTGACATAATTGACATGCAATTTGGTAGACTGACACAAGGAAGAAAAATCAACTCACATGAGCACCGAATGGTGTTTTGGCCATATCTTAAGATAGAGATATCCAAATGCTTTGATTCATAATGTTTTGGAAATACTATTCAAATATTCAGATCTTTTATGTTTTGAATAAATTCAAATTTCAAACGGAAGGCTGACAGAATTATCATTCAATTTGGTGGACTGACACAAGAAAGAAAAATCAAGTCACATGAGCACCGAATGGTGTTTTGGCCATATCTTGAGCTACAAATATCAAAATGACTTGATTCTTGATGAGTTGGAAAGCTTATTCAAATGTACAGATTTTTATGTTTTGCAGATTTTCAAATTTCAAACGGAACATTGACAAAAATGGCAGACAAGATTACGGTTTTTATGGTGGGCAGAAAATTTGGAGATGGTGTCTTCACTTGATTAAGTTCATCTCATTTGCCTATAAAAGGAGCCCTTCTCCCATGCATTCAAGAAGAGTAAGAGAAGCATCTATCAAGCAAAAAACAAGAGAAATATCAAATCTAGAGAGCTTTTATATTCTTTATCTACTCTTTGAAGAGAGTTGTACTTTTGTTGAAAAAATTATCCTTGTTCTTGTATTGTGGTGAGAGTGAGATATTCTTGTAAAGGATAATAGTTATCCTTGAGAGAACTCTTGTTGTGTGTTATCAAGAGTTGAAGGAAGTTTCTTTGGTGAGGTTGTTCATCAAGAAGAACTCTTGGTGTGGTGTTATCAAGGGTTGAAGGAAGTTGCCTTGGTGAGGTTGTTCATCAAGAATAACTCTTGGTGTGGTGTTATCAAGAGTTGAAGGAAGTTGCCTTGGTGAGGTTGTTCATCAAGAAGAACTCTTGGTGTGGTGTTATCAAGAGTTGGAAGAAAAAGTCTTGGTGAGGTTGCTCATCAAGCAAGTTGTAAATATTTCTACAACTTAGTGGAAAGCTTAGCTCGTGGAGCTAGGAGCTCGTGGACGTAGGCAAGGTTTGCCGAACCACGTACATCGAGTTTGCACTCTCTCTATCCCTATCCTCTTTACATTTACTTGAACTTGTGATTGTTCTTTATTGCTATTCTCTTGATTGCATTCTATTTTTATCTTCTTCACCTTTGTTCTTAAAGAAAGATTTAAATAATTTTGATCTTTCAAGAAAAGTTTTCTAAATCCGTTTTTATAAATAAAAACCTAATTCACCCCCCCTCTTGGGTTGCCATACCTGGGTCAACAAGTGGTATCAGAGCAAGGTTGCTCAATTTTTTAAATCTTAATCGATTTTGAGCTATGACAACTTTTAATTCAACTTCATATGTTGAGGGACTTTCTATCTCTAGACCTCCGTTTTTTAATGGAAGTGATTACTCTTATTAGAAGACTAGAATGAGTATTTTCTTGAAATCTTTTGATTATGATTTGTGGTCTATTGTTTTGGAAGGACCTTTTGTTCCTACCATAATTGAAAATGGGGAATGCATGCTTAAAGAACCTAAAGAGTTTAGTGAAGATGATAAAAAGAAATTGAGTTTGAATGCTAAAGCTATGAATGTGTTGTATTGTGCTCCTGATAGAAATGAGTTTAATAGAATATCTACTTTTTCTACGGCACAAGAAATACGGCACACACTTGAAGTAACTCATGAAGGAACTAGTTAAGTTAAAGAATCCAAAATTAGTATGCTAGTTCATAGTTATGAGCTTTTTAAGATGAAATCGGATGAATCAATTTCTGAAATGTTTACTAGATTTACGGATATTATTAATAGTTTTGAAATCTCTTGGTAAATCTTATTCTAATGTTGAAATGGTGAGAAAGATTCTTAGGTGTCTACCAAAATCTTGGGAGCCAAAGGTGACGGCAATTCAAGAAGCAAAGGACCTCACTAAACTACCATTAGAAGAACTTATAGGTTCTCTCATGACTCATGAAATCACCTTGAAGGAGAATGAAGAAGATTTCAAGAAAAAGAAAAATATCGCTTTCAAATCTTCAACAAAAGAAGATGATGAGTCCGACGATGAAGGAGATGATGAAGATCTTGCATTCATCACAAGAAAGCTAAAAAGAATGATTAGAAGAAACCAAGGATTCAAGAAGAATTCTAGAAGGGAGTACAAAGGGCAAAGCTCAAAGCAATATAAGAAAAATGATCAAGTCATTTGCTATGAGTGCAAGAAACCGGGACATGTAAAGATGGATTGTCCTTACTTCAAGAGCAAAACAAGAAATCCAAAGCAATGAGATCCACAATTGGGATATAGTGAAGCTAGCTCCACCGAAGAAGAAGATTGCGAAGTAACATGTGCTTCATGGCTTTAAGTGAAGATGAGGTAAGTATTTTAAACTATGATCCTAAACTTTCATATGATGAATTACTTGAAGCATTCCAAAATTTACATGTGCAAGTTGATAAGCAAAATTCAAAAATTAATGCTTTCAAAAAGAAGTCAAAAATCATGTTATCTCAATTAGAAGAGTTGTGGAAATAAATGAAGCTTTAGAAAATGAAAATGAAATTTTAAAGCAAAAAGATTTTGAAAATTTGAAAAGTCAAATATATTTTTTAAAAACTGAAAATGAGATTTTAAAACAAAAGGATTTTGATAAATTAGAGAAAGAAAATGTTATTTTGAAAAAGGAAAAAAATGACTTAAGAAATATTGTTGATAGTTTTACAAAAAGCACAAAAAATTTGAATTCTATGTTACAAACCCAAAGGTGTGTTTTTGATAAAAGAGGTTTAGGATATAAAACTCATAAAAATCAAAAGTATTTTAAAAATTATTTTGATCATGCATCTTCTAGAAATAATCCTAATCATTCATGTACTTATTGTGGAAGAAAAGGACACAAAGTGCATTCTTGCTCTATTAAAAGAAATCCTAATTTGAAACAAATATGGGTTCCAAAAAGTATCATAACTAACCCCCAAGGACCCAAGAACTTTTGGGTACCAAAAAGTTACTCCTTGAATGTTGATTATAGAGACAAAGGAGTGGCAAACACAAGTGGTACTTAGATAGTGGATGCTCAAGGCATATGACCGAAGATGCCTCCAAGTTCTCAAGATTAATCATGAAGAAAAGAGGATATGTGACCTTCGGTGATAATGCCAAAGGAAGGGTAATCGGACATGGTGATATTGGTAACCCTTCTTCACCTATTATTAAAGATGTTTTGCTTGTTCATAGTTTAAAACATGATTTGATTAGCATTAGTCAATTGTGTGATAAGGGATATTTTGTTACTTTTGAGCCTAATAGATGTGTGATTAAGGATGTTAGTAAAAATAAGACATTATTTGTTGATAATAGATGTGGTAATATTTATACAATCGATATTGATGTTAATGATCATGTAGAAAATTGTTTCATTGTTAATCATGATGCTTGGTTATGGCATAGAAGATTAGGTCATGCTAGCATGGACACAATTTCAAAAATTTCTAAAAATGATTTAGTTGATGGTCTTCCAAAAATAAATTTGAAAAGGATAAGATTTGTGATGCTTGTCAATTTGGAAAACAAGTGAGAACTTCTTTTAAACAAAAGAAAATTATTTCAACAAATAAACCTCTACAATTACTTCATTTGGATTTATTTGGACCATCAAGAACTCAAAGCCTTGGTGGAAAGTATTATGTTTTTGTTATTGTGAATGATTATTCAAGATTCATTGGGTATTATTCTTGAATACTAAAAATGAGGCCATACAAGCTTTTTCAAAATTTGCAAAAAGAGTCCAAAATCAAAAAGGGTATTCTATTGTGTCCATTAGGAGTGATCATGGTGGTGAAGTAGACAGTGTTGCATTTGAAAATCTTTGTGATGAAAATGGTTTTGAACATAATTTTTCTGCACCTAGAACTCCACAACAAAATGGTGTTGTTGAGAGAAAAAATAGGACTATCAAAGAAATGGCTAGGACCATGTTACTTGAAAATAATTTGCCAAAATATTTTTGGGCCGAAGCCGTTAATACCGCATGCATTATAATCAATAGAGTCCATGTTAGAGCTTTAATAAAGAAAACTCCTTATAAACTTTGGAAAGGAAGAAAACCCAACATTGGATTTTTTAAAGTTTTTGGATGTAAATGTTTTATTTTAAACACTAAGGATAACCTTGGAAAATTTGATGCAAAGCCGATGTTGGAATTTTTGTTGGCTACTCCAACCATAGTAAAGCATATAGAGTTTTTAACAAAAAGACTCTTACTATTGAAGAATATATGCATGTTGAATTTGATGAAACTAATGTTATTTCTTCAAAGAATTTAGATGATGATATTGTTGAGGTAGAAAGGCAAATCAAAGAATCAAGGCTTGATGAAAAGAGTCAAGATGAATTACAACTTCAACAAGAAAAGCTTGAGGAAGTAATTGATTCTTCCCAAGAATTACCAAAGGAATGGAGGTATGCAAAAGCTCACCCTAAAGATCTCATTATTGGTGGACCATCACAAGGTATGAAAACTAGATATTCTTTAAGAACTTTGTAATCATTTGGCTTTTGTCTCTCAATTTGAACCAAAATCTTTTAAAGAAGCCGAAAATGACGAAAGTTGATTTTGGCTCTATGCAAAGAAGAATTGAATCAATTTGAGAGAAATTAGTTTGGGATTAGTTCCATAGCCAAAAATCATTTATTATAGGCACTAAAATGGGATTTTGAAATAAAAGTAGATGCGAAAATGGCGACCATTATTAGAAACAAAGCTAGACTTGTTGCTCAAGGATACATCAAGAAGAAGGTATTGCACGTATGAGGAAACCTTTGCACCGGTTGCTAGATTAGAATCCATTAGAATGTAAATGTTGTGTGCATTTGCATGTTATAAAAATTTTACATTATATCAAATGGATGTCAAAAGTGCATTTTTAAATGGTTACATTATGGAGGAAGTATATGTAGAGCAACCTCTTGGTTTTCAAAATCATGATTTTCCAAACCATGTTTTCAAACTCAAAAAGGCACTTTATGGCTTGAAACAAGCACCAAGAGCATGGTATGATAGATTGAGCAAATTTCTCATTGATAATGGTTTCGAAATGAAAAAAGTTGATACTACTCTTTTTGTTAAAACAAAAAATGATGATTTATTAATTGTTCAAATCTATGTTGATGATATTATATTTGGTGCTACTAATATCTCTATGTGTGAAGAATTTTCCAAGTGCATGCAACAAGAATTTGAAATGAGCTTAATGGGAGAATTAAATTTCTTCCTTGGACTTCAAATCAAGCAATCAATAGATGGATCTTCATTAATCAAGCTAAATACACAAGAGATCTTCTCAAGAAGTTTGGCATGGATAATTCAAGGACATATAACACACCTATGGGTACATTAACCAAGCTTGACAAAGATGAAGAAAGGAAAAGATGTTGAGGTAACAAAGTATCGAGGTATGATTGGCTCTCTTTTGTATTTAACTGCTAGTAGACCTGATATTATGTTTAGTGTGTGTATGTGCTAGATTTCAATCTTGTCCAAAGGAATCTCACCTTAAAGCTGTCAAAAGGATATTTAGATATCTTTTTGGAACCATAAATCTAGGTCTTTGGTATCCTAAGTGTGATAATTTTGATCTAATTAGTTATTCGATGCGGACTTTGCTGGAAGTCTTCTTGATAGAAAGAGCACTAGTGGCTCTTGCCATTTTCTAGGACATGCATTAGTCTCATGGTTTAGTAGAAAACAAAATTCTGTTGCCTTATCAACCGCGGAAGCCGAGTATATTGCAGTAGGAAGTTGTTGTGCACAATCTCTTTGGATGAAACAAATTTTAAAAGATTATGGTGTGGTATTTGATCATATTCCCATCAAATGTGACAATACAAGTGCCATCAACATTTCAAAAAATCCATACAACACTCTAGGACTAAGCATATAGAATTAAGACATCATTTTTATTAGAGATCAGTACAAAAACAGGTAATATTTCTTTAGAATTTGTTCCCACCGATAAACAATTAGCCGATATATTTACTAAACCTCTTAGTCAAGATAGATTTTGCATAATTAGAAGAGAATTAGGCATGTTGGATATGTCTTAATTTTGCTTTAATATGATAATCTTTGAATGTTAGCATATGTTAAGGGGGAGAATATATTTATGGGGAGTAGTTAATTTGATTACATCTTTTTGATGATAACAAAAGGGGAAGAAATGGTTGGATTGCTTATATTCATAACAAGTGCCATTTTTTTGTTTATTCTTTATTTTATTTTCATTCTTTATTTTAGATATTATTTGAAAGCAATCAATGGTTTGTCATCATCAAAAAGGGGGAGATTGTTAGCCCTAAGGCTACATTATAATTTTGATGATTACTAACATGTTTATTTATGTGCAAGAGTAATATCATTGAAATAATTGTAAAATCAAGAAGAGGCTTATTAAAATGAGTGTTGAAGCTAAGGAGAAGACTACATGTTAAAGGCACCAAAGTTTAAGAACAAGGTTTGATTCAAGGAATGTGACACATGAGCAATGTTCAATCAATTAGTTATATATTTCTCTAAAAATGTCCAAATAACGTGATTCCTAAGCCTTTGGAAAGCTTACTCAATTTATAACATTTCATATGTTTTAAGGAAATTCAAATTTCAAGTGTAAGGTTGTCCAAATCATCATGCACGTTGAAAGACAAATGGAAGCAGCTGACATGAGCACCGAATACTCTTTTGGACATATCTTGAGCTAGAAAAATCAAAATGACTTGATTCTTGCGGCATTGGAAAGAGACTTAATGAAGCACATTTCATATGTTTTGAAGAAATTCAAATTTCAAATGGAAGGCTGACATAATTGACATGCAATTCGGTGGACTGACATAGAGAAGAAAAATCAACTCATTTGAGCACCGAATGATGTTTTATCCATATCTTGAGTTAGAGATATCTAAATGACTTGATTCTTGTGAAATTGGAAAGATGATTCAATGGAGCAGATTTCATATTCTTTGAATAAATTCAAATTTCAAACAGAAGGCCGACATAATACACATGCAAATCGGTGGACTGACACAAGGAAGAAAAATCAAGTCACATGAGCACCGAATGGTGTTTTGGCCATATCTTGAGCTACAGATATCCAAATGACTTGTTTCTTGATGCGTTAGAAAGATTATTTAATTTTGAAGATCTTTTATGTTTTACATATTTTCAAATTTCAAACAGAACATTGACAAAAATGACAGACAAGATTACGGTTTTTATGGTGGGCAGAAAATTTGGAGTTGGTGTCTTCACTTGATTAAGTTCATCTCATTTGCCTATAAAATGAGCCCTTCTCCCATGCATTCAGCAAGAGCAAGAGAAGGATTTATCAAGCAAAAAACAAGAGAAATATCAAGTCTAGAGAGCTTTTATATTCTTTATCTACTCTTTGAAGAGAGTTGTACTTTTGTTGTAAAAATTTTCTTTGTTCTTGTATTGTGGTGAGAGTGAGATCTTCTTGTAAAGGATAAAAGTTATCCTTGAGAGAACTCTTTCCTTGGTGAGGTTGTCATCAAGAAGAACTCTTGGTGTAGTGTTATCAAGGGTTGAAGAAAGTTGCCTTGGTGAGGTTGTTCATCAAGAAGAACTCTTGGTGTGGTGTTATCAAGGTTTGAAGAAAGTTGCCTTGGTGAGGTTGTTCATCAAGAAGAACTCTTGGTGTGGTGTTATCAAGAGTTGGAAGAAAAAGTCTTGGTGAGGTTGCTCATCAAGCAAGTTGTAAAGATTGCTACAACTTAGTGGAAAGCTTAGCTCGTGGAGCTAGGAGCCCGTGGACGTAGGCAAGGTTTGCCGAACCACGTAAATTGAGTTTGCACTCTCTCTATCCCTTTCCTCTTTACATTTACTTGCACTTGTGATTGTTCATCATTATTATTCTTTTGATTGCAATTCTATTTTCATCTTCTTCACATTTGTTCTTAAAGAAAGATTTAAATAATTTTGATCTTTCAAGAAAAGTTTTCTAAATCCGTTTTTATAAATAAAAACCCAATTCACCCCCCTTCTTGGGTTGCCATACCTGGGTCAACACTAATGCTCTTAACACTATTACTTGATATCATCACCCAATAATCAACTTTCATTGCCAAACTCTAAAATGGATTGATGATGGTGTATTCTCATTTTCCTTTCTATTGATTTATTTATTAATTTCTTCAAGTTAGATGGATGATTAATCATATCACTCAAATTAAATGAACAAAATTTTAATAATTAACATTACCATAAGTATTGATATCGATCAAAAGAAACGAAATGAAGATTTATGGGTTTGTGTAAATAGTTATATTCAAATGTCATAAAATAATTGTATCATATATTTTTACATGATATACTACATATTCATAACAAATTGATAACTATGTTGATGAGAATATAAAACAACACCAAAAAATAAATTACTTAAACAATAATAAATATTGCAGAAAATTTTTATTATTCATATTCTTTCTGACATGGAAATTCAACCATATCTTTTTACCAATTACTTTGCTTCCTTGCATTTTAGGTAGAGCCTATACATCATTTTTCTCCGTTAAAATCTATGCAATTACACAATAAACATATGAATCATGCTACATGCCCAATCAATGACATAAACAAACATGGTATATTTATATTTTTCTCAATTACAACTTTATTCATAACTAAATTAGTAGGAAAAAATGTAGATCTACCCTAAAAAAATTTATATTTTACAAGTCATTGATAAACAAAGAAAAGAAACTAAAAAGAAAGATAGGACTAAGTTCAATAGCATATATTACTTGGGAATAATAATGCAAACGACATTAGGGAGATAATTGGGCTTTTGTTAGAAAATAGTTGCCCCCAATATATTTTATACTAGGGGTGACAGAGACGTATCTTTAAACAGGTTCTTCACATCTCTTCTAGATATACACATTTTTTAAGTTTTAAAATTAAATCTTAATTCACTATATTTCATGATTGTGACAAATAGTATTTATATTCATTATGAATTTCGTCGAATTTGTGATAAGCTTTCAATAGAAGATCTTAAGATGCATACTAGTGACTTTACTATTGTATCCAAGTTGACTCAGTCTGTTTATGAGATTGAAGAATCAGTTTTGGTTAGAGAAGCTATGTACTAGTAATACTGTGCTTTGATTATCTGCGATAAACGATGGCTATCTCAAAACTCAATTGTCATCAAAGATGCTAGGAAAAAAACAAAAGCATATGCAATAATTTGATAACTATTGGATAACTATATTGGACAGAGAGCACTAAGAGGTATTCATTTCTCTCTAGATCACTTTAAGCTCATCTCCTGAAAGGGTACAAACATATATGTAGTTTGCCCATTAATTATCATTTTTCTTTAATATGTGGGTGGTCTTTTATTATTCTTTTTGAAAGAGAGGCATTTAGGCCGTTTATTATTGTAAAGTATGTTTGAAATAGGGTTCGTTGTTATTATTATTATGTTGTTCATTTTAGTTTTATGCAGGACAGAGCTTCCAATATTATTGTTCTTTACTCAAGAAGCTTGATTTTGTCATTGTTGATGTTGAAAATCACTCGACCTCCAGCTCACCAGTAAAATTTATATTTACTATGGAAGATCTGATTCAACCAGAAGGCAATGATGAAAAATGTGGAGAAGGATGGTGAAAATAAGGGGTTTCAGGCTAGGTGTTTATCAAGATGCATTTTTGTCAACTAAAGCTTTGTGGTTAAAATAATCAGCACACAAAGAGAAAACAAGGGTCAGACCCACCGGCGGTGTTGCCAGTGATATTGCTTTGATGCTCAAGTCAAGGATTAAATATGGAGTGAATTAAATATCTGGTCGACCAGGGAGAAACGAGATAGAGAGATAGAGTTTCAGGTTATAAAGAGAGTGTTCAAAGCTTGATTCATAGCAAAGGGCTATATTTACAAGAGAGTTTATTTACAGGTGGTGGGATGCAAAGGGCTTAGATGACACCATGTTGCATGCAAAAGAGTTGGTGTTGGCACCTGGAGCCATGGAGACACTTGGAGGATAAGAATCTCATTTAAGAGAGACATGGAGAGAAGCTTCTATGGAGTCTTATGCCTCCGACATTTTATTAATTTTTATGGAACTTGGGAGATAATCATTAAACTCAGGAGGGGAAACTCTTATTAAATATTTTTTCTAACATTAACAGCTCTGATTTAGAAACTTATGCCATGCAATATCTTTGGTGCAATATCTTTAGTGGTGACATTGTGAGTCGTGTCCTTCATCGACTAAGCAAGGTATTTGTTATATAATTATCTGGTCAACTAAAAATCCTCAATTATAGGAGTAATGACGAAGTCTTTGTCAACTAGAATAATAATAAAGGATTCATTTTCCTAGGAGTCATGCCGCCACATAGGATTAAAGACATATTTATTCCAATTAGAATACAAGAAAAATTATAAACTTTGATGTCGTGGCTTGGGAAATTAATCTTATTGGTTGTCCTAGTTTTTCATCCAACAACTAGTCGCATTTGGCTTGGATTCCATATGTCTTAGCACTACACTCTTGATTGTGTTACTTCTTTTCTTCAAGGTCTATTCAAATACTAACAATTCTCACTATTTGCTTGATGTGTGTATTGTGACTTTTTGTGTTAACTTCTAACAAGAAGGGCAAGATTGTAAATGAATTTGTTGTTATGTTGCTCTAGAATACTGGAAGAAAATAAGCAGCAATTAAAATTGTAAAGGAGAAGGTTTTATTAGAGAAATCCTTCCAAGTTATAGTCATAAAGAGAAAAGTTGTATAAAGAGAAAATACCAATATAAGTGGAGAAGAGGAGAAAACCATTTTGTCGACATCTCTAATCTACTAAAGTATAGGCGATTTAGCTTCACCTTTTGGCTCGCCAACTAAATCTGAGTTAGACCTTCTAATTTCAACAAATAGATTAATTATTCTTTTCATATTGTGCCCGTAATTGCTGAAGTGACTCTTGGAGGAAAGGATGTAACTGGTTGCAAGGCACGAACAAGTAGCACAAAGATATATTCTTGAAATCCCTTTAGTTAACCAAGATTTAGATGAAATCTTCGTATGTGGAGCTTTCATGAAATCCAAACTCATACCATTGAATGTATAGAGGGTTTGATATTTCTTTCTTCTCATGTATTGACAATAAAGATTTGTATTTGTCTCATCCTTACTTACTTAAGTAAGTCTTTTGTGATTGTTTTTCCCACTTGAAAAGATTGATGAAGAGACCAATGTTAGTTATAAAGGCTATGGTGCACAACATTATCCAATAGAATGTAGGGCTTTGATAGAGCTGGTGTTATTAACGAAGTTGATGATATGAATAGAGCTAATGGCACTAAGAAAATTAGTGGTACTTATGAAGCTGGTGGTACCAAGAATACTTATGGCAGATTTTGGGTAGACAAGGAGATTTTCAGAGAATACGACTTTATCTTGTTGTGTTTGGAGAATTGAACTCATACGATGTAGCCTTTATCACTTATTTGAATTTTGTTTGGAGTACTATGATTGTTTTTATACCTCCATATTCACATCACATCTTTATCTATTCTCAGATAAGAGCTTGGTCGACTAGAGGGTAGATATATTAGCAAATATTAGCATACATTAGATATTGTATGCCCGCCAATTAAATGGCCATCTCAAACGGTGATCTTAAATAGAGAGATTTTGGTCAACCAAGCACACCAACTTAATTATCTTTCCTAGCAATCTATTCAAATATTGAATACTTATACGGTAGGCACCAGATAGTTATCCATTATGCTAGCATTCTAGGTGTTGATCACGTATAATGGCCTTGGTTAACTAGATGCATTACATGGAAAGCCTTATATGGCACACTATTAATATAGAAAGTAGCCTCAGCTTAGATGAATATTACAATGGTGAAAATATAAGGCAATTATACTTTAGGCATCCCAAGCCTTATGGTTGCAGCAGCATTACAAATAGAGATGACAAACAGAGGCCTTAGTTGACCATATACATTAGAGTAAGTATCCTTCATGGTGATTTATTGAAATAGAAGGTAGCTATACATTAGGCACCAAATGCCTCTCTATACAATGGTCCTGATTGACGAGATACATGACATGGAAAACCCTCATACGGCGAATCATTTAAATAGGAGGTGACTTTATTGTAGATGAATCTTACAATGGTGAAAATATAGGGCAATGGTACCGTAGGCATCACACGCCCTATGGTTTTGCCAACATTTCAAATGGAGAAAATAAATCAACATCTTGGTTGACCCATCACATTGTGCTAGGAATCTTTCCTGGTGAATTCGGATAATAATACCTCTGGCGCAAGATCACCTTTCCTAGTGAATTTGGGCAACAGTACCATGGACGCCAGCCCACCTTTTAAGTTTAAGGTAACTCTGCCTTAGGCATCACATGTCCATGATTGCTCTAGCACATCAAATAAAGAAAAAAAATAAAGGTCTTGGTTAACCCATCATGTTATGCTAGGAATCTCCCTGGTGAATTCGGGTAATAGTACCTCAAGCACTGGACTGCCTTTCCTAATGAATTTAGGTAATAGTATCATAGGCGTTAGCCGCCTTTCCTAGTAAATTTGGAAAATAGCAATCGGAGTGCCAGTCCATCTTTCCTAGTGAATTTGGGTAATTGTACCTCGAGTGCTAGTCTGCCTTTTAAATTTAAGGTAACTCTACCTTAGGCATATTGTGCCTATAATTGCACTAACTCTTCAAGTAGAGACATAATCCAAGGTCCTTGTTGGCCCATTATATTGTGCTAAGCATGGGAGATCTTTATGGAGATATAAACGCACCAAATGGAGAGTCAGCAACTTTTGAAAGAGATATGTGCATCATAAATTAATAAGGCATATATGTTTCAAGAATTGTAACTTGATTGATGTACTTGGTGAAGTGTAAAACAAAGATTGTGATAATACACTCTTATATATATGGAACTATATGAATAACAAGACTTGTTGAGTTCATATCAAGAAACTAACCTTATTTATATTTTTTTAGGTAGTTCTTACTGATGGATATAAATGCCAAGCTCTTTAGTTGAAGATCCATTAGGTGTAAGTTATCATCTCTTGGTCTAGATTAAAGATTGGAATAGCTTTTTCAACTGGTTGATCAGGAAAAACTTCAACTGGTTGATCACCATCATCCCTTGGATTCGGATTATGGATCGGGAGAGTCTCCGTATCTTGTTCATTTATAAAAATAGCATAGTAGGTCCTTGCCAACTCTTGGTTACCTCGCATGACTCAACACCTTCCTTAGTAAGAAATTTTAGCGTCGACTGACAGATGGAGATTGTTGCCTTAAAGTTGATTAGGGTTAGTCAACCAAGAGTAAGATTATAAAAACTAGAAAAATCCACCATCAAAAAATTCACAAGGGTTGTTTTTTGTAGAGACCATCCTAGTGTTAATGTAACTGGATTGAACCAATGGGGGTTATGTAATCTCCAGCAATGCCTCACAAGGAGGTTTCATTCGTTTAGAGTCGATCTTTGGATAATTTTATGCGAGTAAAGGTATCTAGGAAAAGTATGTCTACAAAACTCTCGGTATTCACCAACACTTGCTTTATACTTCAATTTGCAATTGTCATTGTCACAACCAAGGCATTATCATGTGGAAAAACTATGTCTTCAGCATCTTCTTCGTTGAAGGGTAATGGAGTATTGTAAAGGTGGCGTTGTTTCATAGCCTTTGTCGACACACTAACCTTTGGAGCTTTTGTACACCCCCAACCCCTCTTGCATAGGCTTTTAAAGCACGATGTGAATTTCCTACGATACCAGGTTCCCCAACTACTATATTGATAGAGGTGGTCCTTTTCTCATTCGACCTAGTATGCTTCCCTTGCTCTAGTCGACTAGGAAGAGACGAGAAAGAGGATCAGATCTCAAAGGCTTAAGACAAATCAACAAATTCTTGTCCTTGATAGCATCAAAGATCTCACAACGAGTGACTTTTACTAGAGTATATTAGAGATATTGGACCTTTACCATTTTACTTGGCCTGGCAATATTTGGTGCTTCTCTTAGTCAACCAGGACGATCAATTATTGAAGGTCTCTAATTGTCATTCCCTTTTTTTATTCTTTTCTCCAAAACGACTGCCCTCACCTCGTTGACCAGCTTTCATGAGCTCTAATTCTTCCCCAGAATGGGCATATGTTTAAGCCTTCTCGTGCATCATATCACATAAAGTTGGCATATTATCTCATATTATCCACCATAGTCTGGTCGATGTAATCGTACTAATCATACCATCTAAGACCACAAGATCATTAAAAACACTAAGTTTCATCACCTCGACATGGTATCTTTGAACATAACTCATCAAGCTTTCATTTCTCCCTTGTTTTAAAGCTAACAAGTATGCTTTAAATTTTCTAGGCGCTCTAACCCCAATGAAATGAGAAATGAACTCCTTTAAAAGTTAGGAAAATGAACTTATGGGCCCTGGCTTTAGTGATCTATACCAAGTTCGGGCTATTCTAGCCAATGTGAGAGGGAAGATTATGTACATAGCATCCTCAAAAACAAATTGAAATGCCATGTTCTCTCTGAATAACTTCACATACTCTACTGGGTCGACCAGCCAGCTATACATGTCTATTTAGGGCACAAAGAATTTTCTTGGTAGTATGGAGGTTGTAATTATAGGAGTAAAAGGAGATTCTAATTCCCCTATGATGCCTTTCGTTGAATTTCTCTCTCTATGTGCTTCTTTTAAGGTGCGTAACTCTTCACATATTAACCTTAACTCCTCTTGGGTTTTATCCATTTCTTGCTTCTTATGTTGCTGTGAACAAGGCTTTCATCTTGCCAGACCATTTGTGACCATGATACTGTGCCAAAGCCTCTTTTGCGACTTAAGGAAACACAAACAAGCCATAAGCACGTCTAGAGAAAGGAGTTGCCACCCAATTATTCAATTGGGAATGAATGGGGGCAATCCGATCCCTTGCTTCAGGACCTAAACTAACTCATCCCTTCAGAGGTGGGTTTGGGAAGTTAGGTACGAGTCCTTCAACCCGCTCGGATGTAAATCCAGCCTCCACTTAGGAAATACCAAATAGAAATAGCTCGTATTATTACTTAGTCCGCTTAAGTGGTTGATTTTATGCACACGATTCCATTTTATCTTCATTAGGCATGTTAAGTGATTATTTAATCAATGGCAATTATAAACATCCATAGAAATGGGGAGGAGTATGGATTTCATTTTCTTTCAAACATAGGGGAATGGGAAGAGGATTACATCATTTGTTCTTCAACAATAGTAAAACATTCCATGCATTCATATATTTGAATATTAAGTCTAAGTAATAGTCTCTCACCATCAATGTGAGTCCACCATCATTTTATGGCATTACGCAATTATACTTCATAATATACAAACATTCGTACATTCATAAATAAACAAATTATAGATCAAACAAAGCTATAATCTAGTATCATGGCACTTCTACCTATATTTGATAATTCTATTATGGTATTCTACCTATTGCTATTCTAGCATAACTTATATCAATTCATATTATGATGACATTTCTAGCCTAACATGATTATCATGGCATATTCTAGCCTAATAATGGCATTCATGGCATATTCTAGCCTAATTCAAACATCTAACATCAATCATGGCATTCAACGTAAAATAGTAATTCTTATCTATTATAGGCTATTTCCTAGTATTCATCAAAACAAATAAGTTTTCCTATCATGATTCTAATCATGTGCTCTTAAGCATGATTATAGACATGTTCTCCTAGTCATGATTCTAAGTATTTGCAAAGAAAATAAATTCCTAAACATGATTCTAAAAAAAGAAGGATTGCGAACTTACCTTAACACGCTTATCCATTTTTGCAAGACAAATTGGTTAGAACAATTCATAATAACCCTAAACATGCTCCTAAGCATAAAATAAAACCCTAAACATGCTTATTCTAAGCAAGAAAAATAAAAGAGAAAGTGAGAGGGAGGAGAAAATTTTGCTCGCAAGACGTACCCTTTCTGGGTTCAGAGCAACAAAACGCCTAACAAAATTATACTGAAAAAGACTTCTAGAATTCTCGAGCGTGTCTTCAAGAGGGAGAAAGATGATTGTATTCCACAATCAGTGTGAATTGCAAAGTGAGGGGGGGAGGGTTTATATAAGAGAGGGGTGAAGATGAAAAAGGAAATTTCCTAAGCTAATTTCCGAAAATAAACCAAAGAGAGTCGGGTAACCATCTCCAGGTAGTCGAGTGGCCATCTAACAGACGGTCGGCCATTGGCCAACAGCCAGGTGGCTCTCAGACAGATGGCCGCCAAAATTTCCTTTCGGCCCCTTCCTTTTTTATCATCTGTCGATGCAGTCCTTTCGAACCTTTGTTCCTTCAATCGCACATAACTTTTGGAATTCAACTCTGATTCGTGATTCGTAAATTTCTATGAAAACTAGACATCTGTAGCTTCACAATGGCATATGATTCATCACTAGATTCCTCCTAGATTAATTTCTACTTGGTTTTTCAAAGTCACGTATCGGTTTTGTAGACTCTTTACCAACTTCTTTTCACCCTTCTCTTCTTAACTCTTAAGGGCATTTTGGTCATTTTCTTTGCACAATATTCATCTTTATTTCATTCTCAAGCCTCAAAAATTCAGTTTCTAGCTTATTCCCTACATTGGAGAGGTTTGCGAGATACAAAAGTCGACAAAGCATTCTTACTCTGTATTTCTTTCTTCCTTCTCATCATCTTCAACTTTGTCCTCTTTCTTTCTAACTTTCTTGCCACTCCCTTCTATTCATGCAAAGTGTGTTTCCATTCAGGGACTAATGTGCCCATCTAAAGGTCAACGTGTCTATCTAAGGCGAGTGTGCCCATTCAAGGGGCGAACGTGCCTATCTAAGACAAGTGTGCCCATTCAAGGGCAGATGTGCCGTTCAAGGGCTAGAAAGCATCCTTACGATGCTTAAATAAGACACTCATTGGTGCATCTACTTCTTAAGGCTTAGTAACACTCTTCAGTGTGCCTATTCTAAGGGTTTCAAACACTTTTAAGTACACCTACTTCTTAGGGTTTTTAACACTTTTCAGTGCGCCTTTTCTTAGGGCTTATGTCTATTCTAAGGGCTTAAAACACTCTTAAGTGCACCTATTTCTTAGGTCTTCTAACACTCTTCAGTGCACCTATTTCTTAGGGTTTAGTAACACTCTTCAGTGCACCTACTTCTTAGAGTATGGTAACACTCTTCAGTGCGTCTATTCTAAAGGGCTTTAAACACTCTTAAGTACACCTACTTCTTAAGGTTTTTGACACTGTTCAGTACGCCTCTTCTTAGGGCTTGTGTCTATTCAAAGGGCTTAAAATACTCTTAAATGCATATATTTTTTAGGGTTTTTGACACTTTTGAGTGTGCCTCTTCTTAGGGCTTGTGTCTATTCTAAGGGCTTAAAACACTCTTAAGTGTCCTTATTTCCTAGGATTTGCTTCTAATGCATGCCCATTGGAAAAACTTCTATTGTGCATTGCTTCGCACTCTTTAGACCTTCTCATTCTTTATGCCTTCAGCTAAGTATTCTTCATTCTTCTTTGATCTCTTCAGACTTTGAATTAGTCGGGTTTCATACCCCTCTTCTAAGTATTCCTCATGCTTCTTCCAGTCTTTGTATTCATTGGGTTTCATGCCCTTCTTTCGAGTATTCTTGCTTCTATTCTCAATTTCTTTTGGTGCACTGGGAAAATCTCTTAAATTCTTCATTCTCATGTTGTTCATTATCTGCATCATTGGGGATCAGTCCTTTGTCTTTGCAAATTCTTGCAATATTCAAACATTTCTAATGTAAAAGCAATTTAAGTTTTACCTTGTTTGGTGTGTTCCTTAACAAATAGCTTTCTAGTATCTGGAGGAATTCTTCCCTGTGATTTCGATCAAAGATTCTTTCGACTAATGTTGCTCTTCTTTTCTTATGAGTTGCTAAACCATTGTCATGGCCAAGCGCTTGACGCCAATTCTGTTTGAAAATTCTTTGAGCGTCTTAGGACTGATGAAGAATTTTTTTTCCTTCTTTTCTTGCTCTTCTCTTTCTTTTTTTTTTCTTTCTTCCTTCTTTTCTTTTTTTTTTTTCTTCTTTTTCTCTCTCTTCTCTCTTTCTTCTTTCTTTCTCTTTTTTTCTTTTCTGTTTCTATTCCTCTCTCTTCTCTCTTTCTTCTTTCTCTTTTTTTCTCTCTCTTTTCTCTTTCTTCTTTCTTTTTTTCTCTTTCTGTTTTCTCTCTCTTCCCTTTACCCTTCAAACTATTTGACTATGAATCTTTTTCTTCTTCTTTTTTTTCAACTCCTTCAAGGTGAGCTTCAAATTTCTTCTTCAAATTCCTTCTTCATGGTGAAACAAAAGAGTTGTCTTTTCAAGTTGTAAGTCTTCTTCATGGTAGATGCCTTCTTCGAGGGAGATTTCTTCTTCGAAATAGATACCTTCTTCAAGGAAGATGTCTTCTTTGAGGTAGATGCCATCTTCGAGGGAGATGCCTTCTTCGAGAGAGATTCCTTCTTCGAGGTGGATGTGCTATTCGAGAAAGTTACCTTCTTCAAAGGAGCTTCCTTCTCCAAGGTAGATGACTTCTTTAAGGGAGATTCCTTCTTCAAGGTGGATGCCTTCTTCAAGGGAGATTCTTCCTTCAAAATTAATGCATTCTTTAAGGAAGATGCCTTCTTCAAGGTGAACATCCACTACAACAAAATGTTTAATTAACAACTTTAAATTTACAATGGGATGTATGGTGACAATGTAGAAAAACTATATTAACCACATACAAGTTTTTGGCGTTGATAAAAGTTATTACAAATTGCATTCAACAACTTGGGAACATGATGTGGTTAATATTCATGTTTTTTTTACAACATGAATTTTGTGGCATGAGGTTAATAATTAATAACTACTACTTACCTCTACATGTGGTTAATGTGTACGTTATTAACAACGTGGACTAAGTGGCATGTGGTAATTATTTATTTTTCTACCACATATATGATCAAGTGGTTGATATTTATTTTATTCACAACTAGTCCTTCAACACACAAGATTGATATTTTTAAAAGACCATAGTAATTATCAAGTGGTTAATATTAATAACACTTCAATATTAACTTATCTAAGGAATTAATTAAGAAGACACGCAGCTTATATTTTGTTTTCTCGTGAGTGTTAAGCTGGTTTTTAACCTTTACTTCTAGAAACCCTAAATTAGTTTGTTCCTCCTCCAATCGTTAAAGGCAAGTATCACAAATTGTTTTATATTCAATTCCAATAACTGAATATTTCATGTCATTCCTTTTTTTTTAGCTATTTATTTATTTTTCATTTAGTTTCAATTCAATCCATCCCACCAAAAAGTGCAATTTGAAATAAAAAAGGTATGAACTCAATTAGATTGTTCCTATCATTGAAGCCGTTTGTTACTAAGTTGTTGTTACAAATATATTAGTATTCTATTATTTGATTGGATTAAAAGATTATATTCTCTTTGTGTTGATGTCAATCTTTTAATCATAAGGGAGGTATATTTTTGACTTTCCAATTCGTTTCTAGTCATTGATTGGGCTAATATATTATTTTCTTGTTTTATTTTGTTTCTAGGTTTGTCTTTTTTTTCTTCCAAGTCGTTTCTACAGATTTGATTACATTAATTTTTTGTTCCCTTGTTCTATTCTTTTTCCAGGTTGGTCTCCTTTTTTTTTTTCAAGTCGTTATTGCTCATTTGATTATATTAATGTTTTATTTTCTTGTTTTGTTCTATTTTCAGGTTTGTCTTTTCTTTTTTGAAGTCGTTTCTACTCATTTGATCGGATTCATAATTTACTTTCTTGTTTTGTTGTGTTTCCAGGTTTGTCTCTTCTTTTTTTCCCCAAATCGTTTCAGCTCTAATCAAATGAGAAAAAGCATATAAAGACCAATTCTTGCTTAATTTACTTTCTTGTTTTGTTGTGTTTCCAGGTTTGTCTCTTCTTTTTCTCCCCAAACCGTTTCAACTCTAATCAAATGAGAAAATTTATATAAAGACCAGTTCTTGCTTAATTTACTTTCTTGTTTTGTTGTGTTTCCAAGTTTGTCTCTTCTTTTTTTCCCCAAACCGTTTTAGCTCTGATCAAATGAGAAAAACCATATAAAGACCAGTTCTTGCTTCTAAAAGTTTAATCATTGCTCAACAAAGATTTGTTTCCTGCAACCGCTTGCCACTACAGGTATTCTTTCTTACAATTAAAAGTTATACATGACAAATTTAAATGTAACCAAACATCTTTTATTTACTACCCTACCTATAAGAGAGAATAATATAGCTATTGTGGGTCACGTGGGATTGTTGTAATGTCCATACACACAAGAGTCAATGAGTCAACAATAACAAGCTACAATAAATGTCTATACACACAAGAGTCAATGAGTCAACAATAACAAGCTAGGGATAAGGCTAGCTAGGTAGGTTCACGTGCTCTCAAATTAGATGGAAATTCATAAAACTCTTTTGACACTCTCCTGTAGCCCTGTATAGTAAATAGAAAGGCTGCCCTATTTTGATAAAGCCAACCCATCATCATTCATACTCGATTCACTAAGTTCTAAACACTGCTCTGAAACCAGATTTTTTAGCAAAGTATATTGGTTTGCTATGAGATATTCGAAATTGTTAAAATTTTGTTATGAACTTCTTCTACTTTTTTTATCTTTTCTTATACAATTGATTGTTCTCTTGTTTTCATTGTTTGAAAATTTTCATCTTTTAAAGAAAATATTTTTGGTATTTTAATCATTAATTACTATGCTTTGGTTTTGGTTTGTGATTGTAGGGAAGCAATTTGGTTGAGCTGGAAAGAAACTGTTTGATAATTTTTCTCACTTTGATTCAGTTTGTGGGTTAATTTGGTAATCCAAATTAGAAGTCGCTTAGAGGTTTGTCAATACATAATTTTTTTTATTTATCTATTTTTTGGCATATCATCTTGATGTTTGAAATCTGTTTCATACTTTTAGATTGGTTGAAAAGTTATTTTGCTTGTGTTATTTTAGATTTAATAGGAATTCTCTACGTGATAAATTAGAATGATACTTTTAGATTGTTGTTTTACTTAAGAAGTTCATTAAATCTAGTCTTTACTCTCTTGTCTCTCCCTCTATATATATATGTGGTACTCTTCATGTGGGATTATGGGAAAATCATAACTTCATTATATAACTAATAACTAGATTTAATTATTATTAAATTATAAGAAGTTAGAACACTTATAGCTTCAACAAACTCTAATAACTAGATTTAATTATTATTAAATTTTGCAAGATAATTCATTAGTTATAGTATTTTTCATATAAACCCATACATATTGGAAAAACTACAGAAATTTCTAGGTTCAGGTAGCAAAATTAAAAAAAAAATCATTAAAAAAAGTATGAATTTTTTAATGAAACAAAATTTGACGAAACCTTTGAGATGTCAATTCCAAAATATAAAAATTTTAGAGTAAACCAAGAACATAAAAATTTTTGGAAATTATCAGAATACAAACTATTAGTTAAAAATTTGTAGATGATTAATTAATTAGCTACACTAGATTTGATATTATTAATTAATCTTTTAATTATACTTGAATCACAGATTACCATTGAGAAACTCATTCTTGTCATTTGATTTAGACGCATGCAATGGATAAGGATTGGGTAAAACATTCAAGGTTATTTCACCAACTTAATGAATTATTATTAAACTATTTAATCAAGGAATGATTTAGAAGTAATTATATATATTTTTTGTACTTGTAGAATTTCTCAAGATTATATAGATGGCGCAAAAAAAATTTGTGAAAACAGCTCTACAAAATTCAGAAAATCAAGATTCAATCATTTGCCCTTCCCAAGTTTATCAAAATCAGTGTTATTGCTCTCCTAATATATTATATGAACATTTGGTAATCAATGGGATGGATCCTACGTATACTACTTAGGTCTTTCACGGAGAAAAACCAAGTGTGTCTAACAAGAAAAAAATGTTAGGGAGTCAGAGACATTCAAGATGTATAGAGATGCTTGCATTGAGAATGAAAATATTTTAGAGCATGATTTTGAAATAAGAGATGAAAATATAACAAGTAAAATGGAAGAGAGTGAATGTCCATTATATGATGGTTGTGAAAAATACACAAAATTATCAGCTGTAGTAGTTTTATTGAAGCTTAAAGCTACACATGGCTTATCTGACAAGTGTTTTGACCAACTCTTAGAGACTTTCAAAGATATGTTGCCACAAAATAATACACTTCCTGAATCATTATACTCAGCAAAGAAGTTGTTGAAAGTGTTTGACCTGGGGTATGAAAAAATAGATGCTTGTATAAATGATTGTTGCTTGTTTAGAAAAGATTTAGAACATCATGATAACTGTCCTAAATGTGGTGCTTCTCATTGGAAAGTAAATGCACGCACCAACCACATTCGTAGAGGAGTGCCTGTGAAAGTGTTACGCTATTTTCCAATAATTCCAAGATTTAAAAGGATGTTTAAGTCAATAGAAATGTCGAAAGACTTAACTTGGCACCATACCCATAAAAGTCAGGATCAAAAGATGAGACACCCTGTTGATTCACTAGCTTGGGATACTATTGACAATTCATGCCCATCCTTTGCAACAGATCCACGCAATTTAAGACTTGGTCTAGCTACATACGGTTTTAACTCTTTTAGCAACTTAAGCTCTAGATATAGTTGTTGGCCAGCGATTCTTGTCACATATAATCTTCCACCATGGAAATGCATGTCAAAGGAAAATCTAATGTTAACATTATTAATCCCAGGACTCATTCTTCAAAACAATAGTCCTCTTCGATTACCATTCGTTCTAGACATCTTGTACATGGCACTACTTGAATTGCTTAAACACATCACGTTGCTTTAGGTGATCATTAGGTCTCAGCAAGACTAAGATGCTTGATCCTAGTAACTTGCATATCGTGCTACCTATATCGAGACTAGCTTGCTCATCATGTTGCTTCTATTCTTCTAAGTCTCATCGAGATTGATTTGCACATTGTGCTATTTCTATTACTATTCCTCTAGTTGTTGAGACCCCATCCTTTACGGTTACCCCTAGTATTTCACACTGCTTTGTGATTCTATAGAACTTGATCACTCTTGGACTATGCTTCATTATGGATCATGCTTCCTGCAAGAAAAAGATTTATGATTCATGTATTCATGATGTCTATTTTTCTAACTATATGCTTCTTGCTTGGACTGGACGGGTCTCCTGCAAATCTAGTGCCTAGAGTGAGAGGTTGAGCGTCTTCAGGCTCAAGTTGCTGCTTCTTTAATTAATATTGGTGATGATGAGTAAGGATTGTTGCCATCGGCTTTCTCATTTTCCTTTCTACCTCTCTTCACACCTTCCAATGTCTCTTCTCACATTTCTTAATATGTTTGAGCCTTCTCAAGACCCTCCAGCCTCTTTTGAAGCCTCTAAAGGATGATGACTAGAAATGACTTGAATCCATCAGTCTCTTTGACCTAAAGTTCCTTCGACATGTAGAGCTTGACGTCCCTTTTTTAAAGGAATGCATAATCTTCAGGGACCTTTATGATCACATCTTCCGTTTCAATGGGCAAGAGCTTTGCCCCTTGTATGAGGAATTCTCTACCATACTCAATCATTATTCATCCAGTTCTGAGAGCCTTATTCTTCCTACTATCCAGACAACTTCAGCAACTGATCTTGCCCACTTTTTTGACGTCACGACTTCCACTGTGGGCATTCACACCAGGGGTGGCAGGGTGACATTATCCTCCATCCTGCCTTTGCTTGGGATAATGGACAGGACTTCGTCTGGTAGGCTTTGCCTTTTTTAATTCTGCTTTCTTGCATGCTTTCTATTGGTCTCTCTGGATGGTCTTGGTGACCTTTATTTTGTGATCATCATTTCTCAGATAGGCCTAGGTTTCATAGTAATTCCCTTGATTCTAGCTGAGATGTTGATCGGACTGGATCAAGTCAAGATTAATCCTTGTTAGAGATTCGGTGGCAGTCTTTTGCTTCTTTAGGTTTTTTTTCTAACCCTAAATTTTGCCTAAGCCGCCCTTTTGGGTTTTCAGCTTAGCGAGTTCAATTATTTTTTATTTCTTTTTTTTTTATACTTTAATTTTAGCCTAAGCCGCCCTTTTCAGGTTTTCGACTTAGCAAGCTTGCCTTAACCTTTGTCTCAACTGCCCTTTCTGTGTTATCAACTCACCAGGCTTTTCCTTCCTTTCTTTCATGCCCTAGCTTTTGCCTAAGCTGCCCTTTTGGGTTTTCAACTTCACTGCCTTGCCTTAATTTTTGCCTGAGCCCCCTTTTCAAGGTTTTCGACTTAGTAGGCTTTTATTTATTTTTCTTTTTTTCTTCACGAGAGCTGTCCATTCCAGCATCATTTTCTTGCACTTCCTCCAAGATGATTGAGATAATTCTATTTTCCTTGATTTTCAAGATGGTTAAGTCAATTCCTTGCTCCCTTGCTTCTTTTCACTCCTTAAGACAAGTGGGTAATTCGTTTACCCCTGTATGAAGAGTCTGGTATTGTCTTGAGGAATTTGTTCATCTAGCATTAAAGGCATTATTCCTTCTTCTTTGTAAACATCCATACTAGACAAAGTGGCCAACTTCTTCCATATATCTTACTTCTTCACCATTGGTGGCAAAGTTGCTTTCTTTGATACCGTTGATAGGAACTAGTGGTGGATTTTCTTCTTTTTGACATGTTTTCAACACATCCAATATCTCTAATAACAAGTTGAAATGCTGAATGTGAGTTGTGTATTAATTTGATTAACATTCAAATTCTTCAAAGATTCCCTAAGTTCAATAGCTCAAAAGTAATACATTGAAATTATGATTCTTCATAATTTCGACTCTAATGCTAGAATTACTTCATTCAAGATTCTTCATGTGTGTGTGCATAGCCAATCATACTTCACTTGCTAAGACTCGGATTAGAAACTATTGATCAATTTCTAAAGATAGAAGGACCATCACAAGCCCGCTTTTCACACTACTCTCCACTAATGTCGGCTCATCACCACATCAAGAATCATTAGGGCTTTATCAAGCTTATAATGATAGCCTACGGTCAAGGTATGATAAAAGAGACTATAAGGTTATCTCACCCATAATCATACAACCATCCTAGGTTTTAATTAAGAGCATCAACTTCTTCCATTTGTACCCCCAAACTTTGATTTTTTACCCACTATGTTTGTTGTGCTTTTTGATTTCAAGTGGCTACACCCCTAAACTTTACGATTAACAAGATTAGCACTCTTCCCCATGACTTCATCGATACAGATATGACACTATGTGAAAGCCTTTTTCGAGACTTAAGGACAACTATGGGCACGTCTAAAGAAAGGAGTTGCTACCTAATTATTCAATTGGGAATAAACGGGGGCAATCCGATCCCTTGCTTCGGGACCTAAACTAACCTCATCCCTTCAGAGATGGGTTCGGGAAGTTAAATACGAGTCCTTAGACCCGCCCATATGTAAATCTGGCCTCCACTTGGGAAATACCAAATAGGAATAGCTTGTGTTGTTACTTATTCCGCTTAAGTGGTTGATTTTATGCACACGATTCCATTTTATCTTCATTAGGCATGTTAGATGATTATTCAATCAATGGCAATTATAAATATCCATAGAAAGAGGGAGGAGAATGGATTATATTTCCTTTCAAACATGGGGGAATGGGAAGAGGATTACATCATTTGTTCTTTGACAATAGTAAAATATTCTATACATTCATATATTTGAATATTCACTCTAAGTAATGGTTCCTCACCATCAATATAGGTCCACCATCATTTCATGGCATTACGCAATTACACTTCATAATATAAAAGCATGCACGTTCATAAATAAACAAATTATAGATCAAACAAAGCCGTAATCTAGTATCATGGCATTTCTAACTAGATTTGATAATTCTATCATGGCATTCTACCTATTGCTAGTCTAGCATAACTCATATCAATTTGTATTATCATGGCATTTCTAGCCTAACATGGTTATCATGGCATATTCTAGCCTAATTCAAGCATCCAACATCAATCATGGCGTTCAAGGGTAAAACAGTAATTCTGACCTATTTTAGGCTATTTCTTAGTATTCATAAAAGTAAATAAGTTTTTAAATCATAATTTTAATCATGTGCTCTTAAGCATGATTCTAGACATGTTCTCCTAGTCATGATTCATGATTCTAAGTATTCGCAAAGAAAATAAATTCCTAAGCATGATTCTAAAAAAGGAAGGATTGCAGACTTACCTCGACACTCTTATCCATCTTTGCAAAACAAATTGGTTAGAACAATTCATAATAACCCTAAACATGCTCCTAAGCATAAAATAAAACCCTAAACGTGCTTATTCTAAACAAGAAAAATAAAAGAGAAAATGGGAGGGAGGAGAGAATTTGGCTCTCAAGACTACCCTTTCTGGGTTTACAGCAATAAAACGCCTAAAAAAAATTATACTGGAAAAGACTTCTCAAATTCTCGAGCATGTCTTCAAGAGGGAGAAAGATGATTGTATTCGACAATAGGTGTGAATTGTAAAGTGAGAGGGGGAGGGTTTGTATAGGAGAGGGGTGAAGATGAAAAAGGAAGTTTTCTAAGCCAATTTCTAAAAATAAACCAAAGAGGGCCAGGAGACCATCTCCAGACAACCGGCCGACCATCTGACAGATAGTCAGCCATTTGTCAACAGCTGGGTGGCTCTTAGATGGCCGGGCGGCTGTTTTAGACAATCGGCTGATTTCCTTTCGACCCCTTCCTTTTTTATCATCCTTTGATACAGTCCCTTCAAACCTTTGTTCTTTCGATCACGCATAACTTTTGGAATTCAACTCCGATTCGTGATCTGTAAATTTCTATGAAAACTAGACATCCGTAGCTTCGCATCGGTGTATGACTCATCACCAGATTCCTCATGAATTAATTTTTGTTTGATTTTTCAAAGTCATGTATTAGTTTTCCAAACTCTTCACCAACTTCTTTTC
Source organism: Boswellia sacra (assembly GCA_013180625.2). Classification (NCBI taxonomy): domain Eukaryota; kingdom Viridiplantae; phylum Streptophyta; class Magnoliopsida; order Sapindales; family Burseraceae; genus Boswellia; species Boswellia sacra. Next base: position 342,064 of record SNVD02009784.1, read on the forward strand.
ACCCTTCTCTTCTTGACTCTCAAGGGCATTTTGATCATTTTTTGGCTAGATATTCATCTTCATTTTATCCTCGAGCCTCAAAAATCCAATGTCTACACTTGCCTCTTACTTTTATGACGTGAATCCAAGGAATGCCTAAGGTCTTCATCATCCAAATCATCCTTGGTCCTTGTTTTTGAACTACCAAAGCAACTATGATCAGGATAAAATCAATTTTCTAATACTTTAGCATTGCATCGACCAGAATCATGTGGTCTTTTCTTTCCACGACTCACAGTGCTTATTTATACCTATTCAACCTACCAATGCATCGTGTGGTTGACCAGATGCTCCTTAATCATTTACCAAGATCCCATCACCATCAACATTAGAGCATCCTTGTGCAACAAGAGCTTGTATTTGAGTTTGCATTTGAACACTTTGTTGGTTCATAAGCCTCAGTTGTTCTTGAATAGCTACCGCATCTTGTTGTCGTGACCTTTTCCCCTTCATTGCTCTTAACCCCTCCTGGTCACTATGGAGATCCTCAATGAGGACATTCCGTTGTAGTGGGTTGTTCACGGCGATATATATGGCTTTTTGTCAGAATTTTCACAGACGGCGCCAACTGTTGATGCTAAAAATCGATCAACCTCTAGCTCACTAGTAAAATTTATATTTGTTGTGGAAGATCTAACTCAATCAAAAGGCTATGTTGGAAAATGTGGAGAAGGATGGTGAAATAAGGGGTTTCAGGCCATGTGTTTGTCAGGATGGTTGTTGTATTTTGGTCAATTGAGGCTCCATGGTTTAAATGATCTACACACAAAAAGAAAACAAGAGGTCAAAGGCACCGGTGGTGTTATCGACAACAATCCTCCAACGCTCAAGTTAGGGGATTAAATATGGAGTGAAATATTTGGTCGACCATGGAGAAACAAGATAGAGAGATAGAGTTTCAGGTTATAGAGAGAGTGTTCAAAGCTTGATTCATAGCCAAGGGCTATATTTATAGGAGAGTTTATTTACAGGTGGTGGGATGCATAGGGCTTAGATGACACCATGTTGCATGCAAAAGAGTTGGTGTTGGCACCTGAAGCCATGGAGACATTTGAAGGATAAAAATCTCCTTTAAGAAACCTGGAGAGAAGCTTCTAAGGAGTTTTTTACCTCCAATATTTTATTAATTTTTATATAACTTGGGAGATGATCATTAAACTCAGGAGGAGCAACTCTTATTAAATATTTTTTTCTGATATTGACGGCTTTGATTTAGAAACTTATGCCATGTAATATCTTTGGTGGTGAAACTGGGAGTCGTGTCCTTCGTCGACCAAGCAAGGTATTTGTTATATAATTATCTGGTCAACCAGCAATTATCAATAAGAGGAGTAATGAAGAAGTCTTCGTCAACCAAACTAATAATGAAGGATTGATTTTCCCAGGTGTCATGCCGCCACATAGGATTAAAGACATATTTATTCCAATTAGAATACAAGAAAAATTATATACTTTGACGTCGTGGCTTGGGAAATTAATCTTATTGGTTGTCCAGTTTTTCATCCATCAGTCATCAAATAGTATTCTTCTTATATGCCCAAGTAAAACTTATCGACTGACTTCCCCTTCAGTCGCTGATGAGCTGGAAGAACAAAATAAACAATTAGCATCAAGTCAAGCCAATTAATTTAGTTTGCAAAGTCAGCAAAGTAAAAACAGAAGCAATAATCCCATTTTAACAGAGACTTCCAGCAAAATTTTGTAGAAAACCAAAGCGAGCTCGTAATGTGACTTCATTGCAAGTTAACAGTACAGCTAAATCAAGAAATCATTTTTGATCGGGTGAAAGAGAAATATTCATATATTGGATTTGGTAATTAAAAATGCGTGTACTCAAACTCAAAACTGGAAGAGTTGGAATTATAATGGATTGAGAAATAAACATAAATTTTGAATTATAATTAAATATTCACGAGATCCTTAATAATTTGGTGAATCACACATTAAGCAGAACTTCTTTAAATTTATTGCTGAAAGAATGCCAGTAATTTAATTATAATTGAATATTCTTAAGTTACTCTTTATCATTTCTCAGACTCGACCTTTTAATGATCATATTCTTCTTTAGATTTTATGCTTTTTAATTATCATCCCGCAAAAGTTATTTTGCTAGATTTATTTATTTTTTTTCAATTCATTGACATCTACTGCAAAAGCTATGTATCTTCTTCTTGTTCTTCTAAATTTTGCTTTCTGTATTTTAATCAGATTTTTATTACAATTTTATCCTTAATTAAAAGTGGGGTGAGAGACATTGGGGAATTTTGTGGGCGCCATTTAGCATAATTCTCTCTCTTTCTGTGGCCTTTGATTTTGTCATATTCAATTTACGGCCAAGCGCATGGGGTCGCAAGCCTGATGAGGAGAGGCATCCAATGTTTTGATTTTGTCATATCAGTAGCCCATCGAAATTGGGCTTGTTTAACAGCCTCCTCCTTCCTTTTACTTTGCCCAGGTTGGGAGCAAATGAATTTGACAACAGTTAGATAAGGTTGATTGATAAATGATAAAACTTTATTACCTATTTTTTATAGATGAGAAATTAATTTTAAGGAATAAATATTTTTTTAATGAACCTCTCAAAATAATTAGTCACTTATAATCTTATGATAACCAATTTATCAATAAATCATGATAATCACTATACCAATAAATTATGATGATAATCACCAGAAATAAAATGTTTGCTAACAGAAATATAACATCTGATAAATGATATTAGAAAACTTAGAAGAAAAGTTAGGTAGAGTTTGCAATATAGGGGTTCTAGTGTTACCCACTCACGATCATTGGGAACATCTTCAAAAACCGGTAATAGAACGATCAAGTTAAACAATAAACTCTAAAATGATAATTTTTTATTGGTTTATTCCTAATTTTCTCCAGTATATTGTCATAGTTTCATTGATAATTAATTATTTAACTTCATAAAAGAATTTTAATAACTAACATTAAAATATGTATTGAAACATTGAAAAACCAAAAGAAGATTAATGGAGTTTGTATATATACTTGTATCTAAATATCATGACATAAGTGTCATATACCATGCATTTGTAACAAACTAATATTAAAGGAAGAAGGGTAAGTTAAAAATATTTTTGAAATTCCATTTTAAAAGAGCAACGTATGTTCACAATAAACATATGGGTCATGCTACATACTTCATCAATGACCAAAATAAACCTTAGTTTTAACATTTTTGTTAAATACACTTTTATTCACAACTAAATTATTAAAATACCAAAAGAAAACAAGATAATCGAATCTACGCTAAATTTTTTTTGTTTTACAAAGTAACAAAGTCAATAAACAAAGAAAAGAAATTACAAAGAAATATAATACTAAGTTCAATAGCATTTATATATTATCTACTTTGCAAGAAGAATGTGAAGGGTATTTAGGAAATAATTGGTGTTTTATTAGAAAATATTTCCACTAAGAGGTGGAACTAAATGCATCTCTAAACATGCTCTTCGTATTTCTTCTTCTAAATATACACAAGGTTTGCATTTGAGAATTAAATTTTAATATTCACTCTATGTTTGTAATTTTGAAGAAAGAGTATATGTCCAATCGATATAAATGTAGCAAGTAAATATATTATTGAATAAAAAATTTGTTTGAAACCTAGATGAGTTATTAATAAAAAATATAATTTAGGAATAAATACATCTAATAATAATAAATACACTTTCAAAAAAAGTCCTACAATTATTTTTTGAGTTGCATATAATCCAACACTTTCTCTCACCAAGTGTAGATAATGCCCATCTTAAAATAGGCCAAGCCCACCAGCCAGATGATTTTCCGTAGCTTTTGATTTAAGTTATTTAGCTATGATTGATTTGCTCACTAGGTCACATTTCTAAGTTTAAGTGGGATAAGAGTAATTCTATTCACCCCACTTATGATTTCAATAGCCTCCATCTCACATCTCCAAGTTTAAATAGGATAAGAGTAATTCTATTCAGCCGACTAATGATTTCAATAGCCTCCATCGTATTGATAAAATTGTAATTTTATAGATTTTTCAATGAATTAAAAGATTTTAATAATCTTAATTCCATGAAATCTTTATTACCTATATTTTTTTTACATAGTTAAAAGTATTACATATTTATCATATACTAACCCAAAAGAAGAAGCAACCAGCCATTTATAAATTTTACAAAGATTTTCTATTTGTGAAATTTGAATTTGAAATAATATTTAATTTACAATATCTAAGATAAAACTTATCCAGAATTGCACCACAAATTATATTCTTTTGCTTTTCTATTGTTTTCCCAAATTCCTGGACAAACAATTTTACAATATGGGAAAGAAGATAATTTTACCAATTTTTCAATGGTTAACAGAATTTGAGAGGGTGGCAGCGGAGTGGAAATAGGGTATTAAGAAGTTTATTAATAAAGATTGAGTGATGTTTGAGCGGAGAGAGGCAGCGGTTCAGGCATTTGCTCCTTTTTTCATTTTTTAATTACATTTTTATCAATAAAGAGTGAGTAATAGTTTTGCTTTTATTTTTTTTTAATTTTTAGTAGGGAGGGTCTAGTGAGGAAATTAGAGGTTTTGAATAGCATGTCTCAGGATATAAACGAGTGAAAAAGAAACAGGCCTGAGTCTTGCCACTCCAAACTCCACTATCTTCCAGTCCTCTATTGGTGATCTTTCTAATTCCTTTATGTACTTGGATGCTAGCCTTCCAACGTCAGTCAAATATCATTGAACAACTTGAAAATCTTCTTTTTCACATTGCAAATTTGATCGGTTGAAACTTCAGAAAACAATAAACGAAAAATAATATAATTTTCATTGTGATAGTTTATGATGTGGTTCTATCTTATATACAGTAAATTATTCTTATTGTCATTCAAATATTTCAAAAGTAGACAATATATTGAAAATTTATACACTACTTGCTGCTCTTTTTCCATTAATGTATAATAAATATCTAATAGTCTAACAGACGCCAAAATTCATAGAATTAGGAATATTTAAAAATCTTTTAATTAGGGCTTTAAGCATACTGTCTTCATGACTTCATCCTCTTATTTTCCTCTGAAAAATCAGATTACAAACGTAAATGAAACTATCTATAGTTGATTGAAAACTGTTAGAAGTATTGATTGTTAATAGATCAAAGTTTAATTAATATTAGTTACCTTTAATTGATAATTATCACTGGGATGATCTTTTCAAAATTAGCCAAAGATGATATTGGAACAAAAATGAAGGCTATTACCAATTTAAAATAAAAAGTATGTCACGAAGAGACCGAAGTACAGAGATAAAATGTTTGAATGGAAATATGACAACATCAGTATTAACAAAGCATCGTCAAAAATAAATTGTGACTAATCATCATGAGAGAGTTGATCATCATCATTTTTCCCCATTTGACATACAACAATCTATCTGATCAAGCCTCTCACAGAGTCACAGTCACCCACTCATGATGCATCCTCCATTTTCTTCTGACCCCTCAATTATCAAAAATAAATTGCTTCTTCAACCCAACCACCTTCTGCCTCTCTCGTCTTTGACTTCCTCAGCAGCGCCGTCTTCCTAGCTACCAGTTGCCTGACCCAATTTTTCCACAAATGGTTGAATCTTCAACAGGTGCCAATTGCTTCTTCAACTGGGCGATAAAGTACAAATATTCATCCAGTTGATTGAGCATCATACTTTACATGGGCCTACCCCATTATTAAATAAAAGCCTCTCAACTACTGAAGATGATTCCAGTCAAATTACTAAGCATGAGTACCTAAAACTTACTAACACCTGGGAAAGTATCTGCCTGGATTAGTGTAAATTTGATTCCTTGAGGTGTGAAGCTACGCCTGGAAAAGTAAGCCAATAAGTAGATTTATAATTACCACCATCTTTAAACAGTGATTTAAATAATTATTTAATGACAAAAAAAAACTATAAAACAAAACAAATTATTTGTCAAGGTGCATCCTCAATCATTTAATAAAATATTCTTACTCTTAACTGCCCTCATCATGTTCAGATGTAAAAACACAAACCGTATCAATAAAATTATACACAATCGTAATATGTAAATCCAAATTATTTAAATGACAAACACCCACGAGATTAACTTTAATTTTGAAAACCCAAAAACTGTAGACAATCAACCATCAAATAAACTAAAATAAAAACTTAAACACAAAAACATCAACAACTTAGAAAGATAGAACTAAGGTGTAATGCGGGTTACTGACTTAGAAGTTGCAGTTGCACATGAAAGAAAATGGTACATGAAGCAAGCAAGAGAGATGGTTGGTTAGGCATTTGATGTTAATTCCCTCCCACATTTGATTTTTACTGGTTGATTGATGATTAATTATGTAATTTGAACTAAACTAACAAACTATTGATAATTAACATCACAAATCCATAAAAGATGACCAGTTAATGATGTTTGCAGTGACGGAGCTAGAAAGTCCGTCAAGGAGGGGCAAAATTTCATAAACAGTAAAATTTTTGTTAGGTAAGTTCATAACGGTAAAATTTTAAAATTTTCATATAAACAATAATATATTCAATTACTAAATAATTTCTTGTCAAATTACTAAGTTAATTATTTAATATTTTGAAAGTATGATATGATATCTAATTTATCATATTATTAACTAAATTAGCATTTAACCATTGATCCTCATTTAGTTATGTAAATGAATTTTCAAAAAATAAAAAATAAAAACACTTTCTTAAAGAAGAATAATCAACTTAGTAATTTGACCAACTTTTACTCCATGTATAGAATTACTTACTTAAAGTAATAATCAACTTAGTAATTTACTATCCAAATAAATCATAGTTGGCTTTTGAGTAATAAAATTAAGATTTTCTAATATTGATAGTTTTAAATAATTCAACAAATCCAACAAAGTTTCAATTCTTATTTTACGATACAAATAAATGATAGATGAGGCATGTAGCGTCCATGCTTATTTAATTTATATTATAACAAATATAAAATATTCAAAATCATGACCCTTAACACAGTTTAAAAAAAATTACAAATATATATAAGAAATAAAAAGATTGTATAAATAGAAATTATAATACACTAACAATGGCAACAACTAGTAAGTCATTGGACAAAAGAATAAAGCAGTTATATTAAATCATTGTCTCATTTTCATAGATAATACAATGATAATAAACAAATGGCTATAAATTACAAACCAAGATGAAGAATAAAAAAAAGTGATCTTCAATAATATTAAATTAGAGTGCATTTGCTTAATATGATAAAAAACAATAAATAAAAGAGGAGAAGAAGATTTTTAATTTTGTATATACTAACTTCTATTTTTTTTTTTTTGGTGTAAATAGATGAGACAAACAAGATAGATGGGTTTTGATTTGGTAAAGGTGTCGAGTGAAGTGAAAAAGAAGAAGAAGAAAAAATTCTTTATTTTATGTAAATACATAAGAAAGAAAACATAATATCTTATTTTATGTATTTAGATAGGACCACAAAACATAAAATTTAGTTTTAAATTTGCTGAGGTGCACAGATAAGGAAGAAGAAAACAATAAAAAACGGATCAAATTTAATTAAATTTGTAATTTTAGAATAAAAGAATGGCAAAATAGATAATATATTTTAAAAAAATTTCAAATCCAGGAGGGGCAATTGCCCCTCCTTGTCCCTTCTTGGCTCCGTCCATGGATATTTGTATATATATCTTAATGTGATGATGTAAACGTTGTATATACTTTTTGTACATATATACTGCTAAGGGTATGACCAATTCAAATCTAAATTATCCAACTCCCAAAGTTATTCCTTCAATTAAGCTCAATTACAGTGATCATCTTTCCATGCACTTTTGTGCATACTCTTTGTAATATAAATGAAAAATATGTAGTTTATTGTTCCATCTTAAATGCCACCAGAGTCTTTTTCAACTCTAATAAATTCCTTTGATCCTTTGTTTTTTTTTTTTTCTTTTCTTTTTAACTGTGATTAATGAAACTTCAAAAAGCTCACAAACTATCATGGAATCAGCCATGGTTGTCTTAATGCCAAATAATTTTAACCCAAAAAAGTCGCGCCAAAATTTTATATATATTGGCATACTTCTTTATTAGTTGTTTCTTACTATGAATTTAAATAGAAAATCACAAATGTTTATCAATCTCTCTAAAATCTACATCTGTGGTCTTCTAATCACAATTGGTCACAACATCATTAAATTTTCATCACATTAGTCCAACAACCTAGGCTTTGGCTTTTCTATATTTCCTTGCATAATTGCAACAACTATAAGTCCCAATAGTTCCTATATGAAAAAAGCTATACACACACACACACACACCCACACACACATACAAACTTTAGTTAAAGAGCATTTCTGTTTAACCCCCACATTTATTTATCTTTCCATGCACTTGTGTGTATATTCTTTGCGATATAAATGAGAAATTTGTACTTCATTGTTCCATCTTAAATGGTATCAAAGGGCTTTTAAACTCTAATAAGTTCTTTTGATCCTTTTTTTTTAACCATGAGTGATGAAACTACAGATAGCTCACCAACTACAATGGACTCAACCATGGTCATCTTAATGCCAAATAATTTTAACCAAAAAACCACCCCAAAATTGTGTGTGTGTGTGTCTATATATTGGCATACCTCTTTATTAATTTTTTCTTACTATGAATTTAAATAGAAAATGACAAATGTTTACCAATCTATCTGAAGTCTAAATGTGTGGTCTTTTAATCACAACAAGGCACAACCTAAATAGATTTTTTTTCACATTATTCCAAAAACATAGGCTTTCGATCTTCTATATTTCCATGCACAATTACAACAACTATAAGTCACAATATTATTGTATGAAAGAAACTGTTTTTCTTAACTATATATATATATATATATATATATATATATATATATATATATATTGATGAACACTTAAATATGTATGCTTAATAAGAGTTTAATTCATCATATTGCATTAATAGTGTCATTAAATTCCTCAACTTAAGCATGTTTGTAGTCTTTGCATCTTTGGAATTAAGTTTCTCTTAATTTTGGTTTTGTTACAGGTTCGGTAAAATGGGCATAACTTTCTATTTATAGATCCGAATGGTGCAAATCTTAATGTTTTGGAAATCTAATTAAATTATCTACAAGATTGCATTTCACAAGAATCATCAAATTCGGGCTCTTAGTAGACCAAACATGGGCTTGAAGTAAACCCATCTGCAGATTTGGCCCAGCCTGACCATGCCTCAGTATTTTGATCATATCTCTCAGAATACATATCCAAATCATATGAATCAAGATGTTCTAGAAAGCTGAGAGAAATATCTACGACTTTCATGAAGATATGTGATTAAAATTCACAATAATTCAAGGTCAAAATTGGTGGTCAAAGTCGGTTCACCTAATTACCCCAATTGTGAAAGTTGGTGCATCTAATATTTGACAATTATTCCTTTGTAATTTGACAAGTTTGCCCTTGAATGTATCTATAAATAGAGGTGCCTTGTGACCCATTAGGGCATCTTGGCCTTGGTTGGATCATCTTGGCCTTTGCTGGGATCTTGTATTGTGTTTCTCTCTTGTGTTTTAATGTTATTAATGAATTTCCTTTTTCTTGCATTTTGTGTTCTTTCTCTTATAATGTCTTGCTAATTTCTCTCTTGCTAAGGTGAAAGGGTGAAACCCTTGGTATGAGAGTAATGATTCTCTAACCCTTGATATGTGCTTAATTATCATAATCTTATGTTGTTTATTTTATATGAGTTACATTTACTTTCTTAATCAATATTGACACCACTCGTAAAGTGGAGGTCTTGATCCATTGTAGACAATCCTTGGCACATCAAATGCTTGGATCCTTTCTAGATGTCGTATGGTTCTTTCTTACCGACACGAATCTAGTTAGGAACCTTGATTTGTTGTAGACATATGGAGATTGGCACATTGGATGCTTGAACCCATTTACAAGAGTGGTATAAATATTGGTAACGAAGCAAATATAATTCATATAACTAAAATGGGTTGTTTATCCTTATTTGAATATCAAGGGCGGATCCCCTAACCTTAGCTTTCATTATTATTGTGTTAATTTCTCTTGTGTTATTATCATCTATTGTTTATGAACTTGTTCTTTACTAATATTCATTGATATTATCTTGCCATCTCTTTGAATCAATCGTATCATATTTGCTTACCTTATAATTTGTAGCGCTAAAATCTCCTTCCTCGTGGATCGAACCCGGTCTTACCGGGTTTATTATTTCGACACTCCTATACTTGGGAGACAATCCTTTTTCGGATGTGACAAGTTTTTGGCGCCGTTGCCGGGGAAGGTAAAATTTGGCGTACAAAATTGTAAGTATTTTCTTTTCCCATTTCTATTTTTATTTTTCTTGCATATGTTCATCCCTTCTCTCCCCATTTCTATTTTTATTTTTTCTTGCATGTGTTCATCTTTTCTTTCTCTTTGCATCAATTGGTAAAATTGTTGGGAATCACTCATCTTCTCTAAAAAAAAAAAAAAAAAAAACCATGCTCATACCCAACCAAGAACATAAATGGACTCCATAAATTTTAGAAGAAGTTGTGCACAATCATGCATAGTCTTCCCTTGTGATGCAAAATATTTCAATCATGAACTGGATTTCATTCAATTCTTACCCCACTTTCATGGCCTAGATGTTGAAAACCCATTTTTGCACTTGAGAGATTTTAAAGAGTTTTGCAATACCTATAATGACCTAAATTGTAGCATAAACATCTTTAGATTAAAGCTTTTTCCTTTTTCTTTAAAAGATAAAGCTAAAACATGGCTACAAAATCTTAGGTCAGGATCTATTAGCTCATGGGATGAAATGCAACAACAATTTCTTAAAAAATTCTTTCCTCCCTATAGAACAAATTCTCTCAAAAGGCAAATCATCAATTTCACTCAAAAACAAGGAGAGACCTTTTACCAATGTTGGGATAGGTATAACGCATTACTTAATTCTTGTCCTCACCATGGTTTGGAAACATGGAGACTAGTTTTAATTTTCGATGAAGGTCTAACACATCAAGCTAGGCACATGGTAGATTTAATATGTAATGGACAATTTGAAAACAAAGACCCTGATGAAGCTATGGATTACCTAGACTTACTAGCGAAAAATGCCCAAAATTGGAACAATGTTGGCACCTATGAGATACCAAGAACATCTAGTAAAGGCATTTATAACATTAGGGAGAATCATGATCATCATGCTAAATTTGCATCCCTAGCTAGAAAAGTTGAGGATTTAGAAATGTGGTCTATGCAAGAAATTGTTTGTCACACTTGTAATTCTAGTGATCATCCTACGGATGATTGCCCAATTGTACCTACCTTTAGAAAAAATCTCCATGAGCAAACCAATGTTTTAAACACTTTCCAAAGGTCAAATCCTAATCCTTACTCACAAAATTTTGAATGGAAAAATCACTTGAATTCTGATTTGAGGAATGATAATAATGCACAATTTTATCAACCTCCCTTTCAATCATATCAAAATTTTCAAAAATCTCATGATCATGCATCTTATGAGGATCTCGAAGAAACATTCAATTCATTCATTGCAAAGCAAGAGGCTTTTAATAGTCAAGTTGCTCAAACTATGGCAAACTTGAATGATGCTCTTGAAGTACTTGCATTTGCACTTAATACTCATGAGACAGGTGAGTTTCCATCTCAATTAGAGCTAAACTTCATCAATCCACATGTGAGTAATCCAAATGGCCAACATCTAAATGGAGATTCGGTAAGTACTCTTCATGATGGTAAGGTTGATAAAGAACATATTCTTAACCCTTATGAGAAAGATGATGAATCAATCTTAAAGGGTAAGGAAAAGGTTAATAAACCTACACCTAAAAAGGAAGAGATCGAATCCTCATTTATGCCCTCATGTCATCATGCAAAGGAACACAACCAAAATTTTGACAATAATGAATTTTTCAAGCATGATGAATGTGAGGAAGCTAATAAGATTAACGTGGAAGACTATATCCAAAATGAGAATTTTTCAAGTCCTTCAAAAATTGGGTTAACTAGTTCATTTGAAGCAAATATGCAACTAGAGCCTATTACTTCTAAAGAATTCTCATTGCTTGATTTTGTACAGGTGAAGCAGATTAAGAGTTGGGAGCCATGCTTTGAAAAAAGGCAGGAAGAAACATCCACACTCAAGAATGCATGCCTTAAGGACAAACAAACTCAATCAGTGGTAATCTCTTCCATTCTCACAAATAAAGGAAAAAGAGAGGTACCACCTCAATGCCATATTTTTGACCGTGGTAAATTACTTTCGAAGAGATTTCTCTTTTGGCCTTTTTTCACGACTAACCAAATTTTATCTGTTTGTGCCATATTTTCATTTTTATTCTTGATTTTTGCTATCATTTCTAGTTTGTTCTTATTTTATTTTATGTGTTTTTATTTTAGTGTGTGTTTGTCTTTTATTTTTCGGTCAAGTGACGGATATGGTACTCCATAGCTTTTAAAGTCGGTTTTTCAGTTCCCTAAAAACTATTGCTCACCTTGCATTCATTTTCTTTTCTTTTCTCTCATTTTCTTCATAGTCTTGGGAATCTGACTCAAAATGACCCTGTTTGCCAGTTTATAAGAAAACTAGATGGGAAGCATATCCCCAACTCATAAAAGGTGTTTAAGCCGTTTCTGGACGTAAAACCAGAGGAAGATGTGAGCCACAGTCACAACTACCTGTACATATGCATGCGTGCCATCATTTTTGAATTTTAATGCCTCATAGCTGTCATTTTGGAATTGGTATCTTTTGTTTGACTTATGGTGTCTTATTTCATCGTCTTTTGAATTTTTATGCATCATTGTCAACTTTTTCAACAAACAACCGAGCTACCTAGCTAGATATCATCATTAGCATACCTTTTTGCAGTCCATAAATACCACATGTCTTGTTCTCTTCTTCACACATAGTTAGAGTGTTGCATAGACATGGAGGGAACTTCACAACGTCGAATCCAAAGGATATGTGTATTCTGCAGATCTCGACCGGGTAAAAGTGAGGAGTTTGTAGAAGTAGCAAATTATCTTGGTAGGCTACTGGCTGAAAGAAAGATTCATGTGGTTTATGGGGGAGGTAGCCTCGGGTTAATGGGTTGTGTGTCAACAGCTGCACATGTAGGAGGTAGTCAAGTTTTAGGAGTGATTCCTAAAGCTTTGGCTATAGAAAGCGTCGTTGGAAAAATGGTTGGGACGGAGTTACAGGTCTCCTCTATGCATGAACGCATGGCACATATGCTCATCAATTCAGATGCTTTTATTGCTTTACCAGGTGGCTTTGGTACTCTTGAAGAAATCTTTCAAATTGCCTCTTGGGCCCAACTGAATCTCCATCAAAAACCCATAGGTTTGTTGAATGTCAAAAATTTCTTTGATCCTTTGATAAGTTTTGTTGATGCAGCTGTGGAACAAAATTTTATCCCTCATTGGGCGAGACAGATCCTTGTTTCTGTCACTTCTGCTGGTGAGTTACTTGACAAATTACAAGCAGTAGAGTATGAACCTGACCCAGCTAGTGCTCAAATTAATTGGTCAGGAGGGCAAAACAAAAAGTGCAAATTGGATCTGAATCTCCGTTTGTAATTTTTTTCTTGTCCTTATTTTATTTTTAGCATTGTATTTTATGAGTCTTTCAGGTCATCTCTCTTGAATAACAGAAGCTTTAGGTAATGTCTCCTATACTTTATCTCTCTACATTTAAACATTGAGGACAATGTTTTATTTGGTTGGGGGGGAAGGATAGTAGACATAAGTATGTTTTCAATTTTCTTTTTCTTGTCAAAAAAAAAAAAGCGAGTTAGTAACTAGATTCAGAGTGCGGCGTAAGGAGTTCAAATCCTCTTGAGATGCATTCTGGGTCAGGAATGGCAGAGTAAGGAGGACCAGTTTGAACTCTTGAAACCCATTCTAACCAATTTGTCATTTTATTTTGATTTGTGAACTCATTTTAGCTAACTTGATATTATTTAGTCTTGATTTTTGAATTTTATAACAAGGAGGTCTTTTTCATTTCACTTTGAATTATTCAAATCTATGAACTCTCATAACATTATCAGTTAATAAACTGTGTGCTTATGTACTCGTTAAGCAAGTATTCATGAACCTTTCTTCACACACACACATACCTTGATGTATGATTGTGGATGGCGAAATGAAATGTTGCAATATTTAAGTTCTTTTATTTTGTTTAGGATAACAACAAAAGGAAGGGGAAAGTAAAAAAAAAAAATGAAAGCAAAAGAAAAGAGGTAAAAAAAAAGAGAGCAATTGTGGATAAGTTTGGTCTCGTAGCCTCCTTAATTCGAGCAATTAAGCCCGAGGGGTGCCTCAACACCTAATACCCTAAGACCAACTGGTTTGGGAGCTATTGGCCCAAAGCTCGCTACATGGATTAAGGAGAAAGCTTAATGGGATTGAACCTTGCACTATCCACAAGTTTATAAGCAAAAATAAAGCATCGGCAACCCGAGTCGTTAAGCTCGTAGGGGTGTCTTAACACCTAATGCCCTAAGGCCAACTGGTCTGGGAGTCATTAGCCTAAGGCTCGCTACATGGGTTAAAGATGCATTCTTTCAAAAAAAAAACATATATATATATATATATATATATATATATATATATAATAAATTAATGCCCCCTACCTAAAGTTGTTAGCCTTAACAAATATTAGAACCGATATGGCTTCTTTCTAATAAGCCCCATAGTCATGTGTCGACTGAGCCCAAAAAGAAGGTTTATTGATATATTGACTGAAGGGTACATGAGTTGTAAAAATTAAAAAAAAAACGGTTGAGAGTTTGTTTATTTGGATAAAATCAAGGAGAGTGCAATAATGACCACCTTGGACGTAAAATTCTATAAATCACTTCTAAATAATAACGCTTTAATTGCTAGGGACTAGCAATAAGCTGGCTGGGAGGTGTGATGAACACTTAAATATGTATGCTTAGTAAGAGAGTAATTCATCATATTGCATTAATAGTGTCATTAAATTCCTCAACTTAAGCATGTTTGTAGTCTTTGCATCTTTGGAATTAAGTTTCTCTTAATTTTGGTTTTGTTACAGGTTCGGTAAAATGGGCATAACTTTCTATTTATAGATCCGAATGGTGCAAATCTTAATGTTTTGGAAATCTAATTAAATTATCTACAAGATTGCATTTCACAAGAATCATCAAATTCGGGCTCTTAGTAGACCAAACATGGGCTTGAAGTGAACCCATCTGCAGATTCGGCCCAGCCTGACCATGCCTCAGTATTTTGACCATATCTCTCAGAATACATATCCAAATCATATGAATCAAGATGTTCTAGAAAGCGGAGAGAAATATCTACGAATTTCATGAAGATATGTAATTAAAATTCACAATAATTCAAGGTCAAAATTGGTGGTCAAAGTCGGTTCACCTAATTACCCCAATTGTAAAAGTTGGTGCATCTAATATTTGACAATTATTCCTTTGTAATTTGACAAGTTTGCCCTTGAATGTATCTATAAATAGAGGTGCCTTGTGACCCATTAGGGCATCTTGGCCTTGGCTGGATCATCTTGGCCTTTGCTGGGATCTTGTATTGTGTTTCTCTCTTGTGTTTTAATGTTATTAATGAATTTCCTTTTTCTTGCATTTTGTGTTCTTTCTCTTATAATGTCTTGCTAATTTCTCTCTTGCTAAGGTGAAAGGGTAAAACCCTTGGTATGAGAGTAAGGATTCTCTAACCCTTGATATGTGCTTAATTATCATAATCTTATGTTGTTTATTTTATATGAGTTACATTTACTTTCTTAATCAATCTTGACACCACTCGTAAAGTGGAGGTCTTGATCCATTGTAGACAATCCTTGGCACATCAAATGATTGGATCATTTCTAGATGTCGTATGGTTCTTCCTTACCGACATGAATCTAGTTAGGAACCTTGATTTGTTATAGACATATGGAGATTGGCACATTGGATGCTTGAACCCATTTACAAGTAGTGGTATAAATATTGGTAACGAAGCAAATATAATTCATATAACTAAAATGGGTTGTTTATCCTTATTTGATATATCAAGGGCGGATCCCCTAACCTCAGCTTTTATTATTATTGTGTTAATTTCTCTTGTGTCATTTCTATTCAGCCCCCACAATGATTTATCTTTCCATGAACTTGTGTGTATATTCTTCGTAATATAAAAGAAAAATATGTAGTTCATTGTTCCATCTTGAATGGTATCAGAGCCTTTCTAAACTCTAATGCGTTCTTTCGATCCTTTATTTTTTTCCCCCTTTTAACCAAGGTTAATGAAACTATAGAAAGCTCACCAATTGTTATAGAATCAACCATGGTTGTCTTATTGCCAAATAATTTTAACCAAAAAGTCATGCCAAATTTTACATACATGTATATATTGGCATACCTCTTTAACAGTTGTTTTTCACCATGAATTTCAAAAGAAAATGACAAATGTTTACCAATCTCTCTGAAGTCTAAATGTGTCGTCTTCTAATCACAACAGGTCACAGCCTCAATAAATTTTCTTCACATCATTCCAAAAAAACTAGGCTTTCGTTTTTCTATATTTCCATGCACAATTACAACAACTATACGTCCCAATAGTTATTATATGAAAGAAAATGTTTTTCTATTTTTTTGGATATCTAGTTAAAAAGCGTTTCTATTGAGCCCCTACATTTATTTTTCTTTCCATGCACTTGTGTGTACATTCTTTGAAATATAAATGAAAAATATATACTTCACTGTTCCATCTTAAATGGTATCAGAGCCTTTTAAAACTCTAATGAGTTCTTTTCATCCTTTTTTTGGGTTCTTTTAACCAGGATTCATGAAAATATAGAAAGCTCACCAACTATCATGGAATCAACTATGGTTGTCTCAATGCCAAATAATTTTAACCAAAAAGTCACGTCAAAATTATATATATACATACACTTAATTTACAAAATAAACTTATAATAACATGTATTAGCCTAATCCATTGAATTTTGGCTAATGATAAATCACATTCAAAATATCAAACATATTGAAATGAACAAAAGAAAACGAATAAAAAGAACATCATCATCTTCAATGGAAGGGTATACTAATAATGGGTTTGTGTATTTATTCTGTGAGTACAAATATAAGAAAACATAATTTATAGTGATGTGGCAATGCAAGTTGAGATTAAACAAACCCAACTAGGGATGGCAAAGTCTGGGTGCAGGTGTGGGTTTTACATTTTCGCACTTGAGCCGAATGATGTGGTGCCCTCCCCGCCCCCCGGTTTTCCTAGGATTTTTTTTCATGCATTGTGGGTGTAGTTTTCCTTGGATATGTAAATTTCCCCCTGCACCCAGATTTTACCCGGAATAAATCCTTAAATTTCCCCAATTTGTGAACATTTTTTTGTCGGGTTGGGTTGAACAAATTTCCTTGGAATTTTTTCTGGATTAACCAATTTAATGAGGGCTCAAGCTCATTCAAGGTTCTTTAAATTTATTTTGGGCCTTTTAGAAATTATATTTGAATAGATCTTTGAATTTTTTTGGGCCCTTTTAAAAATTATATTACAAAATGTTTCATGTTTTACAAATGTGATGGGGCTTGGCAGTTTAGTTTTGAGATTTAAAAAATAATTAAACATCTTTGTGAAAGGCGTGAGTTGTGAGACAAGAGTTCGGAGTTGATTAGTTAGGTAGTATATTTGGGATTTGAATGTTTAACATTTTAAGTTTTTTAACACGTGAATAATAATAGTAATATAATACATTATGATGAACAATTAAATATGTATGCTTAATGAGAGCTTAATTCATCATATTGCATTAATAGTGTCATTAAATTCCTCAAGGGATAATGTCACAAACCTCTCCTATGTTTTGCCTTAATGTCATAGAGATGGGACTTTTGCATTTTTTTCTAAAAAGAGTCCCTACTGTCTGAGAAACGCGTCATGGGGACCCCTTCTGTTACATTTGCCATTTAATTTATATAAATAAGTTGAAGTAACAAGGGTATATGAGTCTTTTAGATTGAATCAGTCAACATTATATAAATGTAGTCAAAAATACAAAAATTCCAATCGAGCCCGCCCACCACTATCGTCACGCACACCCTACTAGTTGACCCAAAGTTTTTCCTTCAATCAACTGTTCATCTTCCCGCTTCGCGTGAACTCAGTGTACGTAGGACGAGCTTTCAAGCCAGTTGCAGAGTGAAGTCCGATCCTTGAAGAAGATAGCGACACTCTCATGTTTACCTTCGCTGGAATAGAGAATCATGCAAGTGTCAAATCACAAAATATTCCAGTTCATCTGAAACAAGAGAATTACAGCTAAAAAGAATACAATTAAACATAACAAAACTTAAGATAAATATTATAAAGAAACAAGTCTTTTCAAATCCCAATCCATTCTGGGACTGTTTTATCTTCATCTTTCTGTGTAAATTCATGTTACAGAAGCCATTACTATTAATCCAAACTTCAAAAAATATGTAACGTTAAAACTTAGCCTGGAAAAGTAGTTTGAAATAGACCATCAAACCCACCATAAAATTTATCAGAAAAAACGAAGAAACAATGGTTGTTTTCTCAGAAAGTATGGTTTTTTCTTAGAATCTCAAAAACACAAAGATGCAGAAACTTTCTAAATTAGTTTCATTTGTTAAAGACAGAGAAATGACAAGAAAAAGACGGCTGACTTGCAGCTACAGCTACAGCCACAACCACTTCTTTTCGAACACATAGAAATTAAGCATAGAAGCTTCAAACTTTTTCATTTTTCCTATGTCACATCACATGAGCAAGGCAAAATGTGATTATGCTAACACCTTTAACTCACCGTTTGAGAAGAGCAAATCTAGAAGAAAATGTGAATATGCTATGATGTGCTGTGCTATGCTGTGCCCTCCAAAGATCGAAACAGGCGAAGAGTGCGTTGAAAGTACAGATAAACTGAGAATGAGGATCTTTCTTGGCTGATGAATAGGAGAGAAAGTTAGAACAAAAGTGGAAATTCAAAGGCTGGAGATTTGAATAATGCAAAAGCTTTCGCGCTAATAATTATAAAAATAATAATAGAAGAGAAGAAAAAGTTGAGCTTTTTGCAGAGAAGTTCATGGGTGGGCTGGATGGAATAAGCCTCCAGCGGAAAGCGAAGCTTCCATATTTTTAATTATTATAAAACTTTTCGACTGAATCGGACTTCACACTGCCCGGATTTGTTTTTTCATGTTGCATTTCGGGGGTAAAATTGTAAATTGATTTATCCTCCCTTGTTTATTATTATATATACATTTTTACTTATTTATAGACAAGGGTATATATGTAATTGAAATGTAAATAGATGGAAAGATGATGTCATGTAACGGCAAATGTAACAGAAGGGGTGCCTATGACACGTTTCTTAAGCAGTAGGGACTTTTTTTAGAAAAAAATATAAAAGTCTCATCTCTATGACATTAAGGCAAAATATAGGGGAGGTTTGTGACATTATCCCAATTCCTCAACTTAAGCATATTTGTAGTCTTTACATCCTTCGAATTAACTTTCTCTTAATTTCAGTTTTGATGTAGTTTTGGTAAAATGGACAGAACTTTCTATTTATAGATCCGAATGATGCAAATCGTAATGTTTTGGAAAGCTGATTCAATTATCTACAAGATTGCATTTCACAAGTATCATCAAATTCGAGCTCTCAGTGGACCAAAACTGGGCTTGAAGTGAACCCATTTACAGTCTCGGCCTAGTCTGACCAGGCCTCAGTATTTGGACCATATCTCTCAAAATACGTATCCAAATTGTGCAAATCAATATGTTCTAAAGAGCTGAGTGAAATATCTACAACTTTCATGAAGACATGTGATTAAAAGGCTTAATATTTTAATGTCAAAATCGGTGGTCAAAGTGGTGCACCTAATGATCCCAATGGTCAAAGTTAGTTCACCTAACATTTGACAACTATTCCTTTGTAATTTGACAAGTTTGCCCCTGAATGTATCTATAAATAGAGGTGCCTTGTGACCCATTGGGGCATCTTGGCCTTGGCTGGGATCTTGTATTGTGTTTCTCTCTTGTGTTTTAATGTTATTAATGAATTTCCTTTTTCTTACAATTTGTGTTCTTTCTCTTATAATGTCTTTCTAATTTCTCTCTTGCTAAGGTGAAAGGGTGAAACCGTTGATATAAGAATAAGGATTCTCTAACCCTTGGTATGTGCTTAATAATCGTAATCTTGTGTTGTTTATTTTATATGATTTATATTTATTTTCTTAATCAATCTTGACACCACTCGTAAAAGTGGAGGTCTTGATCCATTGTCGATAATCGTTGGTACATCAAATGCTTGGATCCTTTCTAGATGTCGTATGGTTCTTCCTTACCGACACGCATCTAGTTAGGAACCTTGATTTGTTGTAGATATATAGTGATTGGCACATTGGATGCTTGAACCCATTTACGAGAAGTGGTATAAATATTGGTAACGAAGCAAATATAACTCATATAACTAAAATGGGTTGTTTATCCTTATTCGAAATATCAAGGGCCGATCCCCTAACCTTAGCTTTCATTATTATTGTGTTGATTTCTCTTGTGTTTTAGTTATTCTCATTTATTGTTTACGAACTTGTTCTTTACTTATATCTATTGATATTATCTTGTCATCTCTTTGAATCATCATATCGTATTTGCTTAGCTTATAATCTGTAGCGCTAAAATTCCCTTCCTCGTGGATCAACCCTAGTTTCACCGGGTTTATTACTTCAACACTCCTATACTTAGGAGACAATTCTATTTCAGATGTGTCAAGTTTTTGGCACCGTTGCCGGAGAAGGTAAAAATTGGCGTGAAAAATTGTAAGTGTTTTCTTTTATCATCTTAGATCTAAATTTTTTATTTTTTATTTTTTGGTGTGTTCATCTTTTCTTCTCTCTTTCTTGCATGAAATTTTGGTCACGAACATCTAGTGGTAGACTTGTTAGAAAAACATCATCTTCCTTGGAAAACATGGCCTTCAATCTAGTGGAAAGGTTCACGGATGAAGGGGACAACCGTTCCCAACAAAATGATCAAAACCAACGAATAACCCTCAGAGATTACATGAATCCGGTAAGGACTAGTGCACCATCTTGTGTAGTTTCTCCTCCAGATTCTATCCATTTCAATTTCAAGCCATGTTTTGTTTGACTTCTACCCACCTTTCATGGCCTTGATGTGGAGAACCCATATTCGCACTTAAAACTCTTTGAAGAGGTATGTAATTCCTACACTGACCCAAATTGTATCATAAACACCATTAGATTAAAGCTTTTTCCTTTTTCTTTAAAAGATAAAGCTAGAACATGGCTACAAAATTTGAGGTCGAATTCCATCAGTTCATGGGATGAGATGAAACAACAATTTTTGAAAAAATTTTTTCCTACCCAAAGAACAAATTCTCTTAAAAGACAAATTTCCGATTTCTCTCAAAAACAAGGGGAAACCCTTTACCAATATTGGTATAGGTATAAGGAACTACTTAATACCTGTCTTCACCATGGTTTTGAAACTTGGAGAATAGTTGCACATTTCTATGAAGGGTTAACACCTCAAGATAGGCAACTAGTAGAATTAATGTGTAATGGAGAATTTAAAGAAAAAGACCCTGAGGAAGCACTTGACTACATAGATTCCTTGGCAGAAAAGGCACAAAATTGGGACACTGCTGGCACCTATGAGGTACCAAGCAAGGCCCCAACCTCAACATCCAATAGAGGCATTTACAACCTTAGAGAAGACCATGACCTTCAAGCCAAATATGCATCCCTAGCTAGAAAAGTCGAGGCTTTAGAAATGAAAAAGAATGGTCAATTGAATTCTATTCAAGAAAATGTCTGTAACATTTGTAATGACAATGACCATTCTACTGATGATTGTCCAACTTTGCCTGCCTTTAGGGAATGTCTCCATGAACAAGCCAATGCTTTGAACACTGTCAAAAGGCCAAATCACAATCCATACTCACAAACCTACAATCCTGATTGGAGAAATCATCCAAATTTTAGTTGGAAAAATGACAATCATGCACAATCTTCACAAGTCCCTTTTCAAACACAACAAAAATTTCAAAATTCTCATGATCATGCATATGCTCCTCCTCCTAGGAATGACCTTGAAAAAACATTGCATTCTTTCATTACAAAGCAAGAGACTTTCAATAGTCAAACTGCTCAAATATTAGCAAATTTGTCAGACACTCTTGCAAAATTTGCATCTACATTTAGCATCCAAGAGAAAGGAAAATTTCCTTCTCAAACATTGCAAAACCCCAAAGATCAATCTAACTCAAATGCAGGGAGTTCAAATAACCATTATTTTGACCAAGCCAAGTCAGTCATGACCCTTTGCAATGGTAAGGTTGTTGAAAAACACATTCCTAACCCTTGTGAGAAAGAAGAAGAATCGATCTCTAAAGGGCAGGAAGAGGTTGCCAAACCAACACCTAGCGAAGAGGAAACCAAATCCTCATTTGTGCCTCCATTTCCTCAAGCATTAGCTACACAAAAGAAGCCAACTCACAATTCTGAAATCTTTGAAATTTTCAAACAGGTAAAGGTCAACATTCCTTTGCTTGATGTGATCAAACAGGTACCGTCTTATGCAAAATTTTTGAAAGACTTATGCACTGTGAAAAGGAAATTGAATGTGAAAAAGAAGGCCTTTCTAGCTGAGCAAGTAAGTGTTATTCTTCAAAACAATAATACAGTGAAATATAAGGATCCAGATTGTCCTACAATTTCATGTGTTATTGGAGACCATAAAATTGAACAAGCTTTACTTGATCTTGGTGCTAGTATGAATTTGCTTCCATATTCGGTTTTTCAGAAACTCAATCTAGGTGAGTTAAAACCGACTTCTGTGACTCTTTTGCTTGCTGATAGATCGATCAAAGTATCAAGAGAAGTAGTAGAAGATGTGTTAGTTCAAGTTGATAAATTCATTTGTCCAGTGGATTTTATTGTCTTGGACACACAACCAGTGGAAGTATGTAATTCAACTCCTATCATTTTAAGGCGTCCATTTCTAGCTGCCTCTAATGCTTTGATTAATTGCAGGAATAGAGTCATGAAGCTATCATTTGGGAACATGACATTGGAACTGAATGTTTTCAATATGTGCAAACAACCACATGAAAAAGAAGATGAAATTGAGGAGGCCAATGTGATTAAAACTATTGTGGAAGACCATATCCAAAAAGGGAGTTCTTCTGACCCTTTGGAAACTTGTTTAGTGAATTCATTAGAATCAAGTATGGAACTAGAACCTGATCTTTCTGATATGTGTTCTTTACTGGATTGTGCATAGGTGATGGAAAAAGGCTCAAAATCAAGATTCGAAGAATTGGGGCAAATGAATGAAAGCAAGGAAGAGGAAGCTCGCAAGTTAGAATTGAAGCCCTTACCTGAAGGACTGAAATATGCATATCTTGGGGAGAATCAGACATATCCGATGGTAATTTCTTCATCCCTCAAAAGCGACCAACAAGGTAAGTTGATACACGTACTTAAAAGGCATAAAAATGCAAGCAGGTGGACGTTAAAAGACATAAAAGGCATTAACCCTTTGATTTGTAGACAGAGAATACATTTAGAAGAAAATGCCAAAACATCCCAACAACCTCAAAGGAGATTAAATCCCCAGACGAAAGAGGTGATTAGGGCTGAAGTTCTCAAACTACTTGATGTGGGAATTATCTATCCTATTTCTGATAGTAAGTGGGTAAGCCCTACACAAGTAGTACCTAAGAAATCTGGCATTACAGTAGTCAAAAATGAAAAGGGTGAATTATTGCCAACTCGAGTCTCATCTAGTTGGAGGATGTGCATTGATTATAGAAAATTAAATTATGTCACCAGAAAAGACCATTTTTCCTTACCTTTCCCTGACCAAATTCTTGAAAGATGACACATCCAAAAAAGGATTGTCTCCCAAGTATAGGAGTGTCGAAGTAAAAAACCCGGTAAGTCCGGGGTCGATCCACGAGGAAGGAGATTTTAGCACTACAAATTATAAGGTAAGCAAATATGATATGATTGATTCAAAGAGATGGCAAGATAATATCAATGAATATTAGTAAAGAACAAGTTCATAAACAATGGATGATAATAACACAAGAGAAATTAACACAATAATAATGAAAGCTAAGGTTAGGGGATCCGCCCTTGATAATTCAAATAAGGATAAACAACTCGTTTTAGTTATATGAATTATATTTGCTTCGTTACCAATATTTATACCACTTCTTGTAAATGGGGTTCAAGCATCCAATGTGCCAATCATCATATGTCTACAACAAATCAAGGTTCCTAACTAGATTCGTGTCGGTAAGAAAGAACCATACATCATCTAGAAAGATCCAAGCATTTGATGTGCCAAGGATTGTCGACAATGGATCAAGACCTCCACTTTACGAGTGGTGTCAAGATTGATTAAGAAAATAAATATAAATCATATAAACAACATAAGATTATGATTATTAAGCACATATTAATGGTTAGAGAATCCTTACTCTCATATCAAGGGTTTCACCCTTTCACCTTAGCAAGAGAGAAATTAGAAAGACATTATAAGAGAAAGAACACAAATTGCAAGAAAAAGGAAATTCATTAATAACATTAAAACACAAGGGAGAAACACAATACAAGATCCCAGCTAAGGCCAAGATGTCCTAATGGGTCACAAGGCACCTCTATTTATCGATACATCCAGGGGCAAACTTGTCAAATTACAAGGGCATAATTGTCAAATATTAGTTGTAAATATCTTTGACAATTGGGATCATTAGGCACCGACTTTGACCATCAATTTTGACATTGAAATGTTGAGAATTTTAATCACATTTCTTCATGAAAGTTGTAGATATTTCTCTCAGATTTCTAGAACATATTGATTTGCACAATTTGGATACGTATTTTGAGAGATACGGTCCAAATACTGAGGCCTGGTCAGACTGGGCTGAGACTGTAGATGGGTTCACTTCAAGCCCAATTTTGGTCTATTAAGAGCCCGAATTTGATGATTCTTGTGAAATGCAATCTTGTAGACAATTGAATCAGCTTTCCAAAACATTAAGAATTGCACCATTCTGATCTATAAATAGAGAGTTATGGCCATTTTACCAAACCTGTAACAAAACCAAAATTAAGAGGAAGTTAATTCAAACATGCAAAGACTACAAATATGTTTAAGTTGAGGAATTTAATGACACTATTAATGCAATATGATGAACTAAGCTCTTATTAAACATACATATTTAAGTGTTCATCAAAAGAGTAGCAGGGCACTTCTACTACTGCTTTCTTGATGGATATTCAAGCTATTATCAAATTCCCATTGCGCTCGAAGACCAAGAAAAGACCACATTTACATGCCCCTTCGGCACTTTTGTATTTAGGAGAATGCCTTTTGGAAAGTCGGTAAGGAAGAACCATACGACATCTAGAAAGGATCCAAGCATTTGATGTGCCAAGGATTGTCGACAATGGATCAAGACCTCCACTTTACGAGTGGTGTCAAGATTGATTAAGAAATTAAATATAAATCATATTGAATAAACATTATAAGATTAAGATTATTAAGCACATATTAAGGGTTAGAGAATCCTTATTCTCATATCAAGGGTTTCACCCTTTCACCTTAGCAAAAGAGAAATTAGAAGAACATTATAATAGAAAGAAAATAAAATGTAAGAAAAAGGAAATTCATTAATAACATAAACACACAAAACACAATACAAGATCCTAGCCAAAGCCAAAATGTTCCAGCCAAGGCCAAGATGCCCTAATGGGTCACAAGGCACCTCTATTTATAGATACATCCAGGGGCAAACTTGTCAAATTACAAGGGCATAATTGTCAAATATTAGTTGTAAATATCTTTGACAATTGGGATCATTAGGCACCGACTTTGACCATCAATTTTGACATTGAAATGTTGAGAATTTTAATCATATGTCTTCATGAACATTGTAGATATTTCTCTCAGCTTTCTAGAACTATTGATTTGCACAATTTGGATACGTATTTTGAGAGATACGGTCCAAATACTGAGGCCTGGTCAGACTGGGCCGAGACTGTAGATGGGTTCACTTCAAGCCCAATTTTGGTCCACTAAGAGCCCGAATTTGATGATGCTTGTGAAATGCAATCTTGTAGACAATTGATCAGCTTTCCAAAACATTAAGATTTGCACCAAAAATTTCTGATCTATAAATGAGAGTTATGCCATTTTTACCAGGGGGAGGCGTGGGGGAAGGGGGGGGATAATGAGGGGGAACAGGGGAAGAGAAAAGAAAAACTTTAACAAACCAGAATTAAGAGGAAGTTAATTCCAAAGATGCAACAGACTACAAATATGTTTAAGTTGATGACTTTCATGATACGCTATTAATGTCAATATTATTAACTAAGCTCTTATTAAACATACAATTTAATTGTTCATCAAAGAGTGTGGCACGGTCACTTCTACTACTTCTTTCCTTGATGGATATTCAAGTGCTATTATCAAATTCCCATTGCGCATCTAAGACCAGAAAAGACCACATGTTCGTGCCCCTTCGGCACTTTTGCATTTAGGAGAATGCCTTTTGAAAAGTCGTAAGGAAGAACCATACATCATCTAGAAAGGATCAAGCATTTGATGTGCCAAGGATTGTCGACAATGGATCAAGACCTCCACTTTACGAGTGGTGTCAAGATTGATTAAGAAAATAAATGTAAATCATATAAACAACATAAGATAATGATTATTAAGCACATATTAAGGGTTAGAAAATCCTTACTCTCATATCAAGGGTTTCACCCTTTTACCTTAGCAAGAGAGAATTTAGAAAGACATTATAAGAGAAAAAACACAAATTGCAAGAAAAAGGAAATTCATTAATAACATTAAAACACAAGGGAGAAACACATACAAGGATCCCGCTAAGGCCAAAGATGTCCTAATGGGTCCCAAGGCACCTCTATTATCGATACAATCCGGGGCAAACTTGTTCAAATTACAAGGGCATAATTTGTCATATTAGTTGTAAATATCTTTGACAATTGGGATCATTAAGCACCGACTTTGGACATCATTTTTGACATTGGAAATGTTTGAGAATTATAATCATTGTCTTTCTGAAAAGTTGTAGATATTTCTCTCAGATTTCTAGAACATATTGATTTGCACAATTTGGATAAGTATTTTGAGAGATACGGTTCAAATACTGAGGCCTAGTCAGACTGGGCTGAGACTATAGATGGGTTCACTTCAAGCCCAATTTTGGTCTACTAAGAGCCCGAATTTGATGATGCTTGTGAAATGCAATCTTGTAGAAAATTAAATCAGCTTTCCAAAACATTAATAATTGCACCATTCTGATCTAGAAATAGAGAGTTATGCCCATTTTACCAAACCTGTAACAAAACCAAAATTAAGAAGAAGTTAATTCCAAACATGCAAAGACTACAAATATGTTTAAGTTGAGGAATTTAATGACACTATTAATGCAATATGATGAACTAAGCTCTTATTAAACATACATATTTAAGTGTTCATCAAAAGAGTAGCAGGGCACTTCTACTACTGCTTTCTTGATGGATATTCAAGCTATTATCAAATTCCCATTGCGCTCGAAGACCAAGAAAAGACCACATTTACGTGCCCCTTCGGCACTTTTGCATTTAGGAGAATGCCTTTTGGACTTTGCAATGCCCCAGCCACTTTTCAAAGATGCATGTTAAGCATTTTTAGTGACATGGTTGAGCATTGTTTAGAAGTCTTTATGGATGATTTAACTGTCTTTGGAAACTCTTTTGATAATTGTCTTGAAAACTTAGAAAAAGTCCTAAAAAGGTGTGAAGAAAAAGGTCTTATTTTGAATTGAAAAAAATGTCATTATATGGTCACTTCGGGAATTGTCTTTGGTCATGTGGTGTCTTATAAGGGAATTGAAGTGGACAAAGCAAAAGTGGAATTAATTTCCCATTTGCCTCCACCAAAAATAGTCAAAGAGGTTCGTTCATTCTTAGGGCAGGATTTTATAGGAGGTTCATAAGAAATTTCAGTACTATATCTAAAACTCTATGTAACCTCTTAATAAAAGACACTTCTTTTGAATGGACTCAAGAATGTCAAAATGCCTTTGATAAATTAATTGGACTTTTAAGAATTGCTCAAATTATGCAATCTCTTAATTGGTCCTTGCCTTTTAAATTGATGTGTGATACAAGTGACTACGCCGTTGGTGCTGTCTTAGGACAAAGAAAAGAAGGTAAGCCTTATGTGATATACTATGCAAGTAGGACTTTAAATGATGCCCAAATGAATTACACAACAACTGAAAAAGAATTACTTGCTGTAGTATTTGCATTGGACAAATTTCGATCTTATTTAATTGGTTCTCCCACGATTGTTTACACTGACCATGCAGCTGTGAGATATTTAATGTCTAAACAGGATGCAAAACCTAGATTGATACGGTGGATCTTATTGCTCCAAGAATTCAACATCACAATAAAGGATAAGACAGGAGCCGAAAATGTCGTTGCTGATCATCTTTCAAGACTAACAACAGAGACATTAATTGAAACTACACCTATCAATGATTCTTTTCCTGATGAATTTTTATTTTCTGTTGCTACTGTACCTTGGTTTGCTAACATTGTAATTTTTCTTGCAATAGGAAAAATGCCACCTCATTGGAATGCTCAAGACAAAAGGAAATTTTTAACCGAGGTGAAAAATTTTTATTGGGATGACCCATATCTATTCAAATATTGTCCAGACCAAATAATAAGAAGATGCATACTCGACAATGAGGTAAGTAGTGTCATTAACTTTTGTCATTCTGAAGCATGTGGAGGACATTTTTCATCTAGAAAAACGGCTGCTAAGATCTTACAATGTGGATTTTATTGGGCCACCTTATCTAAAGATGCACATGCATTTTGCAAAATGTGTGAAAATTGTCAAAATTAATGATCCATTTCAAAAGAAACATGATTGCCTTTGAATCCCATTTCTTGTTGTTGAAATCTTTGAATGTTTTGTTTTTTGGGGTATTGATTTTATGGGACCCTTTCCACCGTCATTTGGTTTTGTGTACATCCTTGTTGAAGTAGACTATGTTTCAAAATGGGTCGAGGCAATTCCATGTCGAAACAATGATCACAAAACAGTTGTCAAATTCTTAAAGGAGAATATCTTAAGTAGATTTGGAATTCCTCGAGCATTATTAGTGATGGGGGTACACATTTTTGTAACAAACCATTTGAAACTTTAATGAAGAAATATGGAATAACCCATAAAATTTCTACACCTTGTCACCCAGAAACAAGTGGACAAGTTAAATTAGCTAATAGGGAGATAAAACAGATCTTAGAAAAAACAGTTAACCCAAATCGTAAAGATTGGTCTTTAAAACTTAATGATGCACTTTGAAAACAAAAACTTAAAAAAAAGAAAAAAAAACTTAAAAAACAAAACTTAACCGAACTAGCTTTCAAAACATCATTGGGAATGTCCTCCTTATAGATTATTTTATGGAAAACCGTGTCACTGCACTGTGGAAATTGAGCAGAAAGCTTATTGAGCCATTAAAACATTCAACACAAATTTGAATGATGCTTGCAAGTTACGTAAACTCCAACTGAGTGAACTTGAGAAATCAGGAATGAGGCTTATGAAAATTCTAAAATCTACAAAGAAAAAATGAAGGTTTTTCATGACAAATCCACTGTTAGAAAATCTTTTGAACCTTCACAAAAAGTTCTTTGGTATGATTCAAGATTGCATTTGTTTCCTGGTAAACTTCGGTCTCGTTGGACTGGGCCTTTCATTGTTAAAAATGTTTTCCCTCATGGAGCAGTTGAAATTGAGAACCTAAAGAATGGTAATGTGTTTAAAGTTAATGGACAACGGTTAAAACCATTTTTTGAAAATTTTGACCAAAATGAAGAGTCCATTGCTTTAGTCGATCCTTTTTAAGGATTGATTTTTCCCGCTCAACTGGCGGATACGGTACTCTGTGACTTTTAAAGTCGGTTTTTCAGTTCTCTAAACACTGTTGCTCACCTTGCATCCATTTTCTTTTCTTCTCTCTCATTTTCTTCACATGGATACCATTATCTCAAAGTTGCACAAACATTTTCCCTCTCTTCCTCAAAATGATTTGCTTAAAATTTACAAAGCCCGCACTGAAAGACTAAGGATGTTGATGTTTAAGGGTATGCCTGTTGAAGTAAGATGGTTAAT
The DNA here is from genome assembly GCA_013180625.2 of Boswellia sacra. Classification (NCBI taxonomy): domain Eukaryota; kingdom Viridiplantae; phylum Streptophyta; class Magnoliopsida; order Sapindales; family Burseraceae; genus Boswellia; species Boswellia sacra. The sequence goes on from SNVD02009784.1 coordinate 372,438, forward strand.
TGAAGCCAAGGTTCGATTTTCTTATGAATTTTCAGATAATCTTGTTTCTCACATGCCAGGTATAGGAAAAAGCTCTTACGCCAAAAAGCGAAGAGCAAAAAGGTTACAAGTTTGTCCCAAATGTGTAAGATGGACTTGTAACCAGCGTTGCCGCTCATTGGGATATTTGTCTAATAATCGAGATGATAAACTACAGTTCATCAAGAATGGACTGAGTAGGGAGTCCTTGGATGATATCCGAATGACTCTTGAACGTATTTTTGTGGACTTGTGCAGCGTGAAATTTTTAACTTGTGGACACAATTCCGAGATAAGCAGGAATGCTATAGTCTTGGGAATCTAACTCAAAACGACTCTGTTTGCCAGTTTATAAGAAAACTAGATGGGAAGCATATCCCCAACTCATAGAAGGTGTTTAAGCCGTTTCTGGACGTAAAACCAGAGGAAAATGTGAGCCACAGTCACAACTACTTGTACATATACATGCGTGCCATCATTTTTGAATTTTAATGCCTTATAGCTGTCATTTTTGAATTTGTATCTTTTGTTTGACTTATGGTGTCTTATTTCATCATCTTTTTGAATTTCTATACATAATTGTCAAATTTTTCAACAAGCAGCCGAGCTACCTATTTGGATGTCATTATTAGCATACCTTTTTGCACTCCATAAATACCACATCTCTTGTTCTCTTCTTCACACATAGTTAGAGAGTTGCATAGACATGGAGGGAACTTTAAAACGTCGAATCCAAAGGATATGGGTATTCGTGGATCTCGACCAGGTAAAAGTGAGGAGTTTGTAGAAGCAACAAATTATCTTGGTAGGCTACTGGCTGAAAGAAAGATTCATGTGATTTATGGGGGAGGTAGCATTGAGTTAATGGGTTGTGTGTCAACAGCTGCACTTGTAGGAGGCAGTCAAGTTTTAGGAGTTATTCTTAAAGCTTTGGTTATAGAAAGCATTGTTAGAAAAACGGTTGGGCATGAGTTACAAGTCTCCTCTATGCATGAACGCATAGCACATATGCTCATCAATTCAGATGCCTTTATTGCTTTACCAGGTGGCTTCGGTACTCTCGAAGAAATTTTTTAAATTGCCTCTTGGGCCCAACTGAATCTCCATAAAAAACCCATAGGTTTGTTGAATGTTAAAAATTTCTTTGATCCTTTGATAAGTTTTGTTGATGCAGCTATGGAACAGAATTTTATCCCTTATTCGACGAGACAGATCCTTGTTTCTGCCACTACCGCTAGTGAACTACTTGACAAGTTACAAGCAGTCGAGTATCAACCTGATCCAGCCATCACTCAATTTAATTGGTCAGGGGGGCAAAACAAAAAGTACAAATTGGATCTGAATCTCCGTTTGTAATTTTTTTTTCTTGTCCTTTATTTTATTTTTAGCATTTTATTTTATGAGTCTTTCAGGTCATCTCTCTTGAATAACAGAAGCTTCAGGTAATGTCTCCTATACTTTATCTCTCTACATTTAAACATTGAGAACAATGTTTCATTTGGTTGGGGGGGAAGGATAGTAGACATAAGTGTGTCTTGAAATTTTATTTTTTCTTGCAAAAAAAAAAAAAATCGAGTTAGTAATTAGATTTAGAGTGCGGTGTAAGGAGTTCAAATCCTCTTGAGACGCATTCTGGGTCAAGAATGGCAGAGTAGGGAGGGCCAGTTTAAACTCTTGAAATACACTCTAACCAATTTGTCATTTTGTTTTGATTTTGCATTTTTTTAGGAGTCATTTTAGTTAACTTGATATTATTTAGTTTTGATTTTTTTATTTTATAACAAGGAGGTCTTATTCATTTCACTTTGAATTATTCAAATCTATGAACTCTCATAACATTATCATTTAATAAACTGTGTGCTTACTTACTCGTTAAGCAAGTATTAATGAACCTTTCTTCACACACACACATACCTTGATGCATTATTGTGGGTGGCAATATGAAATGTTGCAATATTTGAGTTCTTTTATTTTGTTTAGGATAACAACAAAAGGAAGGGGAAAGTAAAAAAAAAGTTAATGCAAAAAAAAAAAGGTAAAAAAAAAAGAGAGAGCAATTGTGGATAAGTTTGGTCTCGTAGCCTCCTTAATTCGAGCAATTAAGCTCGAGGGGTGCCTCAACACCTAATACCCTAAGACCAACTGGTTTGGGAGCTATTGGCCCAAAGCTCGCTACATGGATTAAGGAGAAAGCTTAACGGGATTGAACATTGCACTATCCACAAGTTTCTAAGCAAAAATAAAGCATCGGCAACCCGAGTCGTTAAACTCATAAGGGTGTCTTAACACCGAATGCCCTAAGGCCAACTGGTCTGGGAGTCATTAGCCTAAGGCTCGCGACATGGGTTAAAGATGCATTCTTTCAAAAAAGAAAAAAAGAAGAAGAAGAGAAAGAAAAAAAAAAAAATATATATATATATAATGAATGAATACCCCCTACCTAAGGTTGTTAGCCTTAACAAATATTAGAACCGATATGCCTTCTTTCTAATAAGCCCCATAATCATGTATTGACTGAGCACAAAAAGAAGGTTTATTGATATCTTGGCTGAAGGGTACATGAGTCATTAAAAAAAAATCAGTTGAGAATTTGTTTATTTGGATAAAATCAAGGAGAGTGCAATAATGACCACCTTGGATGTAAAATTCTATAAATCACTTCTAAATAATAACGTTTTAATTGCCAGGGACTAGCAATAAGCTAGTTGGGGGGTGTGATGAACACTTAAATATGTATGCTTAATGAGAGCTTAATTCATCATATTGCATTAATAGTGTCATTAAATTCCTCAACTTAAGCATATTTGTAGTCTTTACATCCTTTGAATTAACTTTCTCTTAATTTCAGTTTTGATGTAGGTTCAGTAAAATGGGTATAACTTTCTATTTATAGATCAGAATGGTGCAAATTTTAATGTTTTAGAATGCTTATTCAATTATATACAAGATTGCATTTCACAAGTATCATCCAATTTGGGCTCTGAGTCGACCAAAATTGGGCTTGAAGTGAACCTATCTACAGTCTCAGTCTAGTCTGACCAGCCCTCAGTATTGGACCATATCTCTCAAAATACGTATCCAAATTGTGCAAATCAATATGTTCTAGAAAGCTGAGTGAAATATCTACAACTTTCATGAAGAATGTGATTAAAATTCTCAATATTTCAATGTCAAAATTGGTGGTCAAAGTGGTGCACCTAATGATCCCAATGGTCAAAGTTAGTTCACCTAACATTTGATAACTATTCCTTTGTAATTTGACAAGTTTGTCCCTGAATGTATCTATAAATAGAGGTGCCTTGTGACCCATTGGGGCATCTTGGCCTTGCCTGAAATATCTTGGCCTTGGTTGGGATCTTGTATTGTGTTTCTCTCTTGTGTTTTAATGTTATTAATGAATTTCCTTTTTTCTTGCAATTTGTGTTCTTTCTCTTATAATGTCCTTCTAATTTCTCTCTTGCTAAGGTAAAAAGGTGAAACCCTTGATATGAGAATAAGGATCCTCTAACCCGTGGTATGTGATTAATAATCGTAATCTTGTGTTGTTTATTTTATATGATTTATATTTATTTTCTTAATCAATCTTGACACCACTCGTAAAAGTGGAGGTCTTGATCCATTGTCAACAATCGTTGGCATATCAAATGCTTGGATCCTTTCTAGATGTCGTATGGTTCTTCCTTACCGACCCAAATCTAGTTAGAAACCTTGATTTGTTGTAGACATATAGTGATTGGCACATTGGATGCTTGAACCCATTTATGAGAAGTGGTATAAATATTGGTAACGAAGCAAATATAACTTATATAACTAAAATGGGTTGTTTATCCTTATTCGAAATATCAAGGGCGAATCCCCTAACCTTAGCTTTCACTATTATTATGTTGATTTCTCTTGTGTTTTAGTTATTCTCATTTATTGTTTACGAACTTGTTCTTTACTTATATCTATTGATATTATCTTGTCATCTCTCTGAATCATCATATCGTATTTGCTTAGCTTATAATTTGTAGTGCTAAAATTCCCTTCCTCGTGGATCGACCCTGTTCTCACCGGGTTTATTACTTCGACACTCCTATACTTGGGTAACAATCCTATTTCGGATGTGTCACATTATATATATAATTTTAATTTTAAAAAATATATTATATTTTATCTGGGCTGGGTGCGGGGCAGAGAGGCTGTATACTGCACTCGAACTGCACCCAGATTCACATCTACATATAATACCCGTCCCCATACTTCAATGCCTCGAATCCAGAGAAAATTATCCCGAAAAAATGTGGGTAAAATCCTGATTACTGCACAACCCGGTTTCTTTTGCCAATCCTAAACCCAACAATCAATAATAAGATTAAAATTGCAACATAACGTGAATAAACATAATTTTTAGTGATAGGGCAATCAAAGCCATCATTGCAATATTAATTTATATGAATATTGAACATAATTTATGTGTATTTATAATCCATGCACTCATATTAGTGTAAATATAGGGTTTCATCATTATTTTATCAGACATTGATTATTTTATGAACCCTTTCACATGTGTGCATATTTAAAGAAATGTGTGGTTGAAGTCTATATTTGAAAAATCATTCTACAAAATTTTAATTGCTAATACAAGCAACATGAAGAAGTGGTGGGGATAATGTGCCACACCCAGACATTCCTGAAATTGTCCACATGTACAAGACTGATTGGGCCAAGTAGAAGGCCACAACTTGCAGCTGGACTCAGAAGTATGCAATGGGCTGACGAGGATAGATGTCCTAGCAATTGGATAGAAAGAAAGGTAGGAGTCCATAATTCTCAATTAGGTAAGAGTACAAAAAGAAATATCACCCAGAACCAGAAGAGCAAGAATGGTTGAAGATTGACAAGTGCACTTGTAGATCAGAACGACAAAAGTCAAAATATGTGGTCTTCTAACCACAATAGGTAACAACCTCATTAAATTTTCTTCACATTATTACAACAACCTTGGCTACGACATTTCTATATTTCCATGCACAATTGCAACAACTCTAAGTCCCAATAGTTATTGTATGAAAGAACTTTTTTTTTTTTTTTTAATTAAAGAGCACTTCTATTCAGCCTAATAGTTATTAGATCCTTTTTAAGCTTTAATGACTTCTTTTGATCCTTTGTTTTTTTTTTCCTTTTAACCTAGATTGATGAAACTATAGAAAGCTCACCAACTATCATGGCATCAACCATGGTTGTCCCAATGCCAAATAAATTTAACAAAAAATTGATGCCAAAATTATATACATATTAGCATACCTCTTTAATAGTTGTTTCTTGCTATGAATTTCAATAGAAAATGACAAATGTTTACCAATCTCTCTGAAGTCTAAATCTGTGGTCTTCTAATAACAACAGGTCACAACCTCAATAAAATTTCTTCACATTATTCCAAAAACCTAGGCTTTCGCTTTTCTATATCTCCATGCCAATTACAACAACTATACGTCCCAATAGTTATTGTATGAAAGAAAAAATATATTCTTTTTTTGCTTCAATATCTAGTTAAAGAGCGTTTCTATTCAACCCCCACATTTATTTACCTTTCCATGACTTGTGTGTATGTTCTATGTAATATAAATGAAAAATATGTGGTTTATTATTACATCTTAAATGGTATCACAGCCTTTAAAACTCCAATGTGTTCTTTGGATCCTTTCTTTTTTTTTTTTTTTGTTTTAACCCTTTTGACTAGGATCAATGAAAATATAGAAAGCTTACCAGCTATCATGGGATCAACTTGTCTTAATGCCAAATAATTTTAACTAAAAAGTCACGCCAAAATTATATACACACATACACTTAATTTACAAAATAAACTTATAATAACATGTATCAGCCTAATCTATTAAATTTTTGCTAATGATAAATCACATTTCAAAATACCAAACATATTGAAATGAACAAGAGAAACGAATAAAAAGAATATCATCATCTTCAGTGGAAAGATATAGAAATAATGGGTTTGTGTATGGGTTTGTGCATGGACACTGTGAGTATAAATATAAGAAAACCTAATTTATAGTGATGAAGCAATACAAGTTGATATTAAACAAACCCAACAATCAAGACTGAGATTAAAATTGTAACATAATGCGAATAAAAATAATTTATGGTGATGGGGCAATTGACGTCATCATTGCAATATTGATTTACATGAATATTAAACATAATTTATGTGTATTTATAATTGATACACTCAGATTAGTATAAATATAGGGTTTCATAATTATTTTGTCAAACATTTATTATTTTAACCCTTCTCATGTGTATATTTAAAGAAATGTGCAGCTGAAGTCTATATCCAAAAAATCATTCTACAAAATTTTAATTGCTAATACAAGCAACATGAAGAAGCGGTTGGGTTAGGATCTTTTTTCCTCCCAGCCACAGGTTCAAGTTGAAGCATATAAACCCATTTCCACTACTGCATATTTGATTCACTATCGGACCTACATTCAAGGCAAGGTTATTGAATTTTTTTACAATATCATGATGATTAATGAAATGCCCTTTTATAAAAATGAATTTTGGTGTCTGTGTTCTAAAAATTGTTGTAATTTCTTTGGTAATCAAGTTTTAAAGTTTGTTGAAAGCTGCTATCATTGAATTGTTCATTTTTCTCTCAATATACTATGGATCGTAGGTGCTATTATTCATATGCTCTGTATTGACGGAGCCTAGCCCAAATGAGCCCCATTCGGATGTGCCTAAAATTGACCATATGTACAAGACTGAAAGGGCCAAGTATTATGCCACTGCTCACAACTGGACTCAGAAGTATACTATGGGTTGATGAGGATAGATCTACCAACAATCGGATAGAAAGAAAAATATGAGTCCATAATTCTTAATTAGGTAAAAGTACAAAAAGAAACATCACCCTGATCCAAAAGAGCAAGAATGGTCGAAGATTGATAAGTGCAATTATAGATCAGGATGACAAATGTTTACCAATCTCTCTAAAGTCTAAATCTGTGGTCTTCTAATCACAATAGGTTACAGCCTCATTAAATCTTCCTCACATCAATATAACAACCTAGGCTTCGGCTTTTCTATATTTCCATGCACAATTGTAACAACTGTAAGTCCCAATAGTTATTGTAAGAAAGAAACTATTTTTTTTTTTGGCCTTTTAGTTAAGGAGCATTTCTATGTAGCCCCCACATTTATTTAACTTTCCACTCAGTTGTGAGTACATTCTTTGTAATATAAATGAAAAATACATTGTTCATTGTTTCATCGTGAATGATATTACCAAGATTGATGAAACTATAGAAAGCTTACCAACTATCATGGAATCAACTGTGGCTGATTCGATGCAAAATAATTTTAACCAAAAAGTCACACCAAAATTTTATATGTGTGTGTGTGTGTGTGTATTAGCATATCACTTTAAAAGTTGTTTCTTGCTGTGAATTTCATTTGAAAATGACAAATGTTTACCAATCTCTCTAAAGTCTAAATTCGTGGTCATCTAATCACAATAGGTCACAACATCATTAAATTCACTTCACATTATTCCAATAACCTAGGCCTTGGCTTTTCTATATTTCTGTGCACAATTGCAACAACTATAAGTCCCAATACTTACTGTATGAAAGAAATTATTTTTCTTTTTTTTTTCTGATATCTAGTTAGAGTGTTTCTATTCATCCCCCACATTTATATATCTTTCCGTTCACTTGTGTGTACATTCTTTATAATATAAATGAAAAAATATGTAGTTCAATGTTCCATCTTAAATGGTATCAGCGTATCAGAGCCTTTTTAAACTCTAATGACTTCTTTTCATCCTTTCTCCCTAACCCCACATCCCCCCCCACCCCGACCCAAAACAAAACTCTTAACCAAGATTGATGAAAAAATAGAAAGGTCAGTAACCATCATGCAGTCAACTGTGGTTGTTTCAATGCCAAATAATTTTAACCGAAATGTTACGCCAAAATTATATATATACATACACTTGATTTATAAAATAAACTTATAATAACATATATTAGCCTAATCTATTAAATTTTTGCTACTGATAAATCACATTTCAAAATATCAAACATATTGAAATGAACAAAAGAAAATGAATAAAAAGAACATCATCATCTTTAATCGAAAGATATACTAATTATGGGTTTTTGTATGGATTCGTGAGTATAAATATAAGGAAACATAATTTAGAGTGAGGGGCCAATACAAGTTGAGATTAAACAAACCCAACAATCAAGACTGAGATTAAAATTGTTACATAATGCGAATAAAAATAATTTATGGTGATGGGGCAATTGACATCATCGTTGCAATATTGATTTACATGAATATTAAACATAATTTTATGTGTATTTATAATCGATACACTCATATTAGTATAAATATAGGTTTCATCATTATTTTTTCAGACATTGGTTATTTTATCAGCCCATTCACAAGTTTATATTTATAGAAATGTGCGGTTGAAGTCTATATTTAAAAAATCATTCTACAAAATTTTAATAGCTAATACAAGCAACATGAAAAGAAACGTACAACTAAATATGTAAAGAAAACTTGTAACCGAAAACAAAACAATTTTCCTTAAAAACCTAACGAATGAGAAAGCTAACACAATTTTTTATGCCTTTGTTAGCCTAAATAAAAAAAAAAAAAACGTACAACTAAATATGTAAAGAAACAGATACATACCACCAATATGCTATAACATTCGATCGATTAATTTAATTTTAAGCGCGCATATGCAAGAGTCCATATACTATTTAACTTGTTGAACAATATTATCTTAAAACCAAGGGGTTAAATTAGAGCGTTGAATTTTTGTACCTTAGGATCTATAAGAGTCCACCAGGCAGGTCACATTTAGTTTTAAAAGATCTGCCTGTGTGGCAAGTTCATTAAAGTTATGTGATTCGTAATTTCACATTCTGATTTATGATTTATGTTTTTAGAAATTAAACACAAAAATTAAAATTAATTTTACTTGGGAGACCAAAAAAAAGAGTTAATATTATTGATTTGATGTACTGAATGATCATGCTGTTACGGTATCCCGCTTTTGTGAAGTTGCCTTCCGGTTTTGCATCGGCAAAATGATTTGTTAAACTTACCATGCAGCTTCAAAGTATAAGAATTTCTTACACTTCATGTACACAACAGATACACTACGATAAGATTTTTAATCGGACAGACAGGGAAAGCCAAATCATGAGACATATAATATCTCTTTTAATTATTTATTTATTTTTGTATTCGATGAAGCATGACATGAAAATGGCAATGGTTATTGACAGTATTTTGCCTCAAATTGTTGGTGTATGCTTAAACTTTGACACTCTTTTTTTTGGTAGGAATAGACAAACTCTTTTTATTACACATCCAATGTAAAACGAAACAGACAAATAACTAAAATAATCAACCCATTTCACTATTGATCCCTTCCATAGCTTTGTATTGGCCACAACTTGAAGGCATACTTTTTTGTGTTCATTCCTTCAAAACTGCTTATCGAAGAGGCCTCGTGAAAAATGATTATCGAGGATATTCCATTATGATACCTTTTCGAGAATAACTTATTATTATTTATTATTCAATTATATACTAATTGTATTATTATTTGGTTAAGTGGATTATGTGGAAGTGTGCAGATCAGCCAAGTGGAATTGAGATACGTGAAATTCTTATGCAAAGCATCCTAATTTTTATTTAGTTACTTATTTTTACAAGCAAACACCTAAACTCAAAGAAACTTTTTATCTATTGAAAAAAGTAATCGTCAAACAAACTAAGAATTTAAGTACTATCATTTGGAAGAATCTACTGCTGCACTGTTTGTTAAATCGAAAAAAGTGATCGTTTCCCCCTTATGCCATTGAATTTGATAACGAATAGAAAATGGAAGAAAACTAAAGAGGAATCACATTTACGTTGCCGACATGTAATTTATTGAAATAATAACATGTTCATTAACTAACTCGATTATTTTATACTATATGAAGGATACAACATATTACGATGTATCCATGCGGAATGAAACAAAGTTAATTGCGTTCGTAGAAACGTTCGTCTTGGAGCTCCTTGATTTTAATTACAGGCACAAATGCCTTTTGGCCATGGGCAAATTTGAGTATGATTTCCCGTGATGCAACAAAACCCTACCTTTTGTGGGCAATCTTTCTTGCAGTCTGCATCACTTTTGCAAGGTGTTGGTAATATCTGGAAGGATTCAGCTCTCAGAAGCTTAAGGAATGGGATACCTGTCGATTGGAATTCGTTAGGTAATCAAAGAGAAGCTGAAAAAATAAATAAATACACTACTTGCTTTAAAGACAGGTGGATGGACTAACATGAAGCCGTGACAAGGAGGACAACCATAAAGGTCAGCTTGCTGCAGCATATCCTCTCCATATTTCTTTTAGATTTAATAGTATGTAGAAACTCGATCAAACTAATAAAAAATGATATGACATCCCTTACATTGCTAAGCCATACTTATAACTTGCTTCTCGACGTGCCGTAGTTGGTAATAAACAAAACTTGTAACCGAAAACAAAACAATTTTCGTAAAAAACCTAATGATGAACACTTAAATATGTATGCTTAATAAGAGTTTAATTCATCATATTGCATTAATAGTGTCATTAAATTCCTCAACTTAAGCATGTTTGTAGTCTTTGCATCTTTGGAATTAACTTTCTCTTAATTTCGGTTTTGTTACAGGTTCGGTGAAATGGGCATAACTTTCTATTTATAGATCAGAATGGTACAAATATTAATTTTTTGGAAAGCTGATTAAATTATCTACAAGATTACATTTCACAAGCATCATCAAATTCGGGCTTTTAGTGGACCAAAAATGGGCTTGAAGTGAACCCATCTGCAGATTCAGCCCAGCCTGACCATGCCTCAGTATTTTGACTATATCTCTCAGAATATGCATCCAAATCGTATGAATCAAGATGTTCTAGAAAGCTGAGAGAAATATCTACGATTTCATGAGGACATATGATTAAAATTTGCAACAATTCAAGGTCAAAATCGGTGGTCAAAGTGGTTCACCTAATTACCCCAATTGTCAAAGTTGGTGCATCTAATATTTGACAATTATTCCTTTGTAATTTGACAAGTTTGCCCTTGAATGTATCTATAAATAGAGGTGCCTTGTGACCCATTAGGGCATCTTGGCCTTGGTTGGAGTATCTTGGTCTTGCTGGGATCTTGTATTGTTTCTCTCTTGTATTTCTATGTTATTAATGAATTTCCTTTTTCTTATAATTTGTTTTCTTTCTCTTATAATGTCTTTCTAATTTCTCTCTTGCTAAGGTGAAAGGGTGAAACCCTTGATATGAGAGTAAGGATTCTCTAACCCTTTAATATATGCTTAATAATCATAATCTTGTGTTGTTTATATGATTTATATTTATTTCTCTAATCAATCTTGACACCACTCGTAAAGTGAAGGTCTTGATCCATTGTCGACAATCCTTGGCACATCAAATTCTTGGATCCTTTCTAGATGCCGTATGGTTCTTCCTTACCAACACGAATCTAGTTAGGAACCTTGATTTGTTGTAGACATATGGAGATTGGCACATTGGATGCTTGAACCCATTTACAAGAAGTGGTATAAATATTGGTAACGAAGCAAATATAATTCATATAACTAAAACGGGTTGTTTACCCTTATTTGAGATATCAAGGGCGGATCCCCTAACCTTAGCTTTTATTATTATTGTGTTAATTTCTCTTGTGTTATTCTCATTTATTATTTAAGAACTTGTGCTTTACTCATACTTGTTGATATTATCTTGCCATCCCTTGGAATCATCTACATCATATTTGCTTACTTATAGTTTGTAGCGCTAAATTTTCCTTCCTCGTGGATCGACCCCGGTCTCACCAGGTTTATTACTTCGACACTCCTATACTTGGGAGACAATCATTTTTTCGATGTGTCAAGTTTTTGGCGCCGTTGCCGGGGAAGGTAAAATTTGACGTACAAAATTGTAAGTATTTTCTTTTCCCATTTCTATTTTTATTTTTCTTGTATGCGTTCATCTTTTGTCTCCCTATTTATATTTTTATTTTTCTTGCATGCGTTTATCTTTTCTTTCTTTTTGCATTAGTTGGTAGAATTGTTAGGAGTCATTCGTCTTCTTTAAAAACATGCTCATTCCCAACCAAGAACATTAATGGATTGCATAAATCTTGTAAGAACTTGTGCACAATCATGCATTGTCTTCCCTCATGATGCAATATATTTCGACCATGAATCAGATTTCATTCAATTCTTACCCCAATTTCATGGCCTAGATGTTGAAAATCCATATTTGCACTTGAGAGAATTTAAAGAGTTTCGCAATACCTATAATGACCTAAATTGTAGCATAAACATCTTTAGACTAAAGCTTTTTCCTTTTTCTTTAAAAGATAAAGCTAAAACATGGCTACAAAATCTTAGGTCAGAATCCATTAGCTCATAGGATGAAATGCAACAACAGTTTCTTAAAAAATTCTTTCCTCCCTATAGAACAAATTCTCTCAAAGGGCAAATCATCAATTTCACTCAAAAACAAGGAGACACCTTTTACCAATGTTGGGATAGGTATGAAGCATTGCTCAATACTTGTCCTCACCATGGTTTGAAAACATGGAGACTAGTTTTAATTTTCTATGAAGGTCTAACACATCAAGCTAGGCACATGGTAGATTTAATGTGTAATGGACAATTTGAAAACAAAGACCCTGATAAAGCTATGGATTACCTAGACTTACTAGCGAAAAATGCTCAAAATTGGAACAATGTTGGCACCTATGAGGTACCAAGAACATCTAGTAGAGGCATTTATAACATTAGGGAGAATCATGATCATCATGCTAAATTTGCATCCCTAGCTAGAAAAGTCGAGGATTTAGAAATGTGGTCTATGCAAGAAATTGTCTGTCACACTTGTAATTCTAGTGATTATCCTACGGATGATTGCCCAATTGTGCCTACCTTTAGGAAAAGTCTCCATGAACAAACCAATGTTTTCGACACTTTTCAAAGGTCAAATCCTAATCCTTATAAACACAATTTTGGATGGAAAAATCACTTGAATTTTGATTGGAGGAATCATAATCATGCACAATCTTACCAACCTCCCTTTCAATCATATCAAAATTTTCAAAAATCTCATGATCATGCATCTTATAAGGATCTTGAAGAAACATTGGATTCATTCATTGCAAAGCAAGAGGCTTTTAATAGTCAAGTTGCTCAAACTATGGCAAACTTGAATGATGCTCTTGAAATACTTGAATTTGCACTCAATACTCATGAAAAAGGTGAGTTTCCATCTCAACTAGAGCCAAACTCTATCAATCCACATGTGAGTAATCCAAGTGGCCAACATCTAGATGAAGATTCGGTAAGTACTCTTCAAAAAGGTAAGGTTGATAAAGAAAATATTTTTAACCCTTATGAGAAAGATGATGAATCAATCTTAAAGGGTAAGGAAGAGGTTAATAAACCTACACCTAACAAGGAAGAGATTGAATCCTCATTTATGCCCTCATGTCATCATGCAAAGGAACTTAACCAAAATTTTAACATTAATGAATTTTTCAGGCATGATGAAAATGAGGAAGCTAATAAGACTAAAACTAATGTGGAAGACTATATCCAAAATGAGAAATTTTCAAGTCCTTCAGAAATTGGGTTAACCAATTCATTTGAACCAAGTATGCAACTAGTGCCCATTGCTTCTAAAGAATTCTCATTACTTGATTTTATACAGGTGAAGGAGATTAAGAGTTGGGAGCCATGTTTTGAAAAAAGGCAGGAAGAAACATCCGCACTAAAAAATGCATGCCTCAAGGACAAACAAACTCAACTAGTGATAATCTTTTCCATTGTCACAAATAAAGGAAAAAGAGAGGTACCACCTCAATGGCATATTTTTGACCGTGGTAAATTACTTTCGAAGAGATTCCTCTTTTGGCATTTTTTATCACGATTGATCAAATTTCATCTGTTTGTGCCATATTTGCATTTTTTTTATCATTTATAGTTTGTTTTCACTTTATTTTATGTAGTTGTGTGTTTGTATTTTATTTCCCGGTCAAGTGGCAGATACGGTACTTCGTGGCTTTTAAAGTCGGTTTTTCAGTTCCCTAAAAACTGTTGCTCACCTTGCATTCAGTTTCTTTTCTTTTCTTCATAGTCTTGGGAATCTGACTCAAAACGACCCTGTTTGCCAGTTTATAAGAAAACTGGATGGGAAGCATATCCCCAACTCATAGAAGGTGTTTACGCCGTTTCTGGACGTAAAACCAGAGGAAGATGTGAGCCACAGTCACAACTACCTGTACATATGCATGCGTGCCATCATTTTTGAATGCCTTATAGCTGTCATTTTTGAATTTGTATCTTTTGTTTGACTTATGGTGTCTTATTTCATCATCTTTTTTGAATTTCTATGCATAATTGTTGAATTTTTCAACAAGCAGCCGAGCTACCTATTTGGATGTCATCATTAGCATACCTTTTTGCACTCCATAAATACCACATCTCTGTTCTCTTCTTCACACATAGTTAGAGAGTTGCATAGACATGGAAGGAACTTCAAAACGTCGAATCCAAAGGATATGTGTATTCTGTGGATCTCGACCGGGTAAAAGTGAGGAGTTTGTAGAAGCAGCAAATTATCTTGGTAGGCTACTGGCTGAAAGAAAGATTCATGTGGTTTATGGGGGAGGTATCATTGGGTTAATGGGTTGTGTGTCAACAGCTGCACTCGTAGGAGGCAGTCAAGTTTTAGGAGTTATTCCTAGAGCTTTGGCTGTGGAAAGCATCGTTGGAAAAACGGTTGGGCATGAGTTACAAGTCTCCTCTAAGCATGAACGCATGGCACATATGCTCATCAATTCAGATGCCTTTATTGCTTTACCAGGTGGCTTTGGTACTTTTGAAGAAATTTTTCAAATGGCCTCTTGGGCCCAACTGAATCTCCATCAAAAACCTATAGGTTTGTTGAATGTTAACAATTTCTTTGATCCTTTAATAAGTTTTGTTGATGCAGCTGTGGAACAAAATTTTATCCCTCATTCGGCGAGATAGATCCTTGTTTCTGCCACTTCTGCTGGTGAGTTACTTGACAAATTACAAGCAGTTGAGTATGAACCTGACCCAGCTAGTACTCAAATTAATTGGTCAGGAGGGCAAAACAAAAAGTGCAAATTGGATATGAATCTCCGTTTGTAATTTTTTTCTTTTTTTGTCTTTTATTTTTAGCATTTTATAAGTCTTTCAGGTCATCTCTCTTGAATAACAGAAGCTTTAGGTAATGTCTCATATACTTTATCTCTCTACATTTAAACATTGAGGGCAATGTTTCATTTGGTTGGGGGGGAAGGATAGTAGACATAAGTATGTTTTGAATTTTCTTTTTCTTGAAAAAAAAAACGAGTTAGTAATTAGATTCAGAGTGCGGCGTAAGGAGTTCAAATCCTCTTGAGACGCATTTTGGGTCAGGAATGGCAGAGTAAGGAGGACCAGTTTGAACTCTTGAAACCCATTCTAACCAATTTGTCATTTTATTTTGATTTTGTGAACTCATTTTAGCTAACTTGATATTATTTAGTCTTGATTTTTGAATTTTATAACAAGGAGGTCTTATTCATTTCACTTTGAATTATTCAAATCTATGAACTCTCACAACATTATCATTTAATAAACTATGTGCTTATGTACTCGTTAAGCAAGTATTCATGAACCTTTCTTCACACACACACATACCTTGATGCATGATTGTGGGTGGCAAAATGAAATGTTGTAATATTTGAGTTCTTTTGTTTTGTTTAGGATAACAACACAAAGGAAGGGGAAAGTTAAAAAAAAAACAAAAAAAAAGAGGAAAAAAAGTGAGAAAGCAATTGTGGATAAGTTTGGTCTCGTAGCCGCCTTAATTCAAGCAATTAAGCCCGAGGGGTGCCTCAACACCTAATACCCTAAGACCAACTGGTTTGGGAGCTATTGGCCCAAAGCTCGCTACATGGATTAAGGAGAAAGCTTAATGGGATTGAACATTACACTATTCACAAGTTTCTAAGCAAAAATAAAGCATCGACAACCTGAGTCGTTAAGCTCATAGAGGTGTCTTAACACCTAATGCCCTAAGGCCAACTGGTCTGGGAGTCATTAGCCTAAGGCTCGCTACATGGGTTAAAGATGCATTCCTTCAAAAAAAAAAGAAGAAAAAAAAAAAAATATATATATATATATATATATATATATATATATATATATATATAAAATGAATAAATGCCCCTACCTAAGGTTGTTAGCCTTAACAAATATTAGAACCGATATGGCTTCTTTCTAATAAGCCCCATAGTCATGTGTTGACTGAGCACAAAAAGAAGGTTTATTGATATCTTGACTGAAGGGTACATGAGTCATAAAAAAAACGGTTGAGAGTTTGTTTATTTGGATAAAATCAAGGAGAGTGCAATAATGACCACCTTGGATGTAAAATTCTATAAATCACTTCTAAATAATAACGCTTTAATTGCTAGGGACTAGCAATAAGCTGGTTGGGGGATGTGATGAACACTTAAATATGTATGCTTAATAAGAGTTTAATTCATCATATTGCATTAATAGTGTCATTAAATTCCTCAACTTAAGCATGTTTGTAGTCCTTGCATCTTTGGAATTAACTTTCTCTTAATTTTGGTTTTGTTACAGGTTCGATGAAATGGGCATAACTTTCTATTTATAGATCAGAATGGTACAAATCTTAATGTTTTGGAATATCTAAAAGATTGCATTTCACAAGCATCATCAAATTCGGGCTTTTAGTGGACCAAAAATGGGCTTGAAGTGAACCCATCTGCAAATTCGGCCCAGCCTGACCATGCCTCAGTATTTTGATCATATCTCTCAGAATATGTGTCCAAATCGTATGAATCAAGATGTTCTAGAAAGCTGAGAGAAATATCTACGACTTTCATGCAGACATATGATTAAAATTCACACCAATTCAAGGTCAAAATCGATGGTCAAAGTCGGTTCACCTAATTACCCCAATTGTCAAAGTTGGTACATCTAATATTTGACAATTATTCCTTTGTAATTTGACAAGTTTGCCCTTGAATGTATCTATAAATAGAGGTGCCTTGTGACCCATTAGGGCATCTTGGCCTTGTTTGGAATATCTTGGCCTTGCTGGGATCTTGTATTATTTTTCTCTCTTGTATTTCTATGTTATTAATGAATTTCCTTTTTCTTATAATTTGTTTTCTTTCTCTTATAATATCTTTCTAATTTCTCTCTTGCTAAGGTGAAAGGGTGAAACCCTTGATATGAGAGTAAGGATTCTCTAACCCTTTAATATGTGCTTAATAATCATAATCTTGTGTTGTTTATATGATTTATATTTATTTCTCTAATCAATCTTGACACCACTCGTAAAGTGGAGGTCTTGATCCATTGTCGACAATCCTTGGCACATCAAATGCTTGGATCCTTTCTAGATGTCGTGTGGTTCTTCCTTACCGACACGAATCTAGTTAGGAACCTCGATTTGTTGTAGACATATGGAGATTGGCACATTGGATGCTTGAACCCATTTACAAGAAGTTGTATAAATATTGGTAACGAAGCAAATATAATTCATATAACTAAAACGGGTTGTTTACCCTTATTTGAGATATCAAGGGCGGATCCCCTAACCTTAGCTTTTATTATTATTGTGTTAATTTCTCTTGTGTTATTCTCATTTATTATTTAAGAACTTGTGCTTTACTCATACTTGTTGACATTATCTTGCCATCCCTTGGAATCATCCACATCATATTTGCTTACTTATAGTTTGTAGCGCTAAATTTCCCTTCCTCGTGGATCGACCCCGGTCTCGCCGGGTTTATTACATCGACACTCCTATACTTGGGAGACAATCCTTTTTCGGATGTGTCACCTAACGAATGAGAAAGCTATCACAGTTTTTTATAGCTTTGTTAGCCTAAATTAAAAAAAAAAACATACAACTAAATATGTAACGAAACGGGTACATAATACCAATACACTATAGCATTCGATCGATTAATTTAATTTTAAGCGCGCATATGTAAGAGTCCATATACTATTTAACTTGTTGAACAATATTATCCTAAAACCAAGGGTTTAAATTACAGCGCTGAATTTTTGTACCTTAGGATCTATAAGAGTCAACCATGCAAGTCACATTTAGTTTTAAAAGATCTGCTTGTGCAGCTTCAAAGTATAAGAATTTCTTACACTTCATGTACACAACGGATACACTACGATAAGATTTTTAATTGGATAGATAGGGAATGCCGAATCATGAGACCATATAATATCTCTTTTAATTATTTATCTATTTTTGTATTCGATGAACCATGACATGAAAATGGCAATGCTTATTGACAGTATTTTGCCTCAAATTGTTGGTTAGTCTTAAACTTTGACACTTTTTTTTGGCAGGAATATACAAACTCTTTTTACTGCACACCCAATGTAAAACGAAATAGACAAAGAACTAAAATAATCAACCCGTTTCACTGTTGATCGCTTCCATAGCTTTGTATTGGCCACAACTTGAAGGCACACTTTTTTTGGGTTCATTCCTTCAAAATTGCTTATCGGACAGGCCTTTTGAAGAATGAATATCGAGGATATTCCACTATGATGCCTTTTCGAGAATAACTTATTGTTCTTTATTATTTAATTATATGCTAATTGTATTATTATTTGGTTAAGTGGATTATATGGAAGTGTGCAGATCAGCCAAGTGGAATTGAGATACGTCATATCGTTATGCAAAGCATCCTAATTGTTATTTGGTTACTTATTTTTACAAGCAAACACCTAAACTCAAAGAAACATTTTATCCATTGAAAAAAGTAATCGTCAAACAAACTACGAATTTAAGTACTATCTTTCCAAAGAATCTATTATTGTGTTGTTTGCTAAATCGAAAAAAGTCGTCGTTAGCCCCCAATGCCATTGAATTTGATAACGAATGGAAAATGGATGAAAACTAAAGAGGAATCACATTTACGATGCCGACATGTAATTTATTGAAATAATAATAAGTTCATTAACTAACTCGATTATTTTATACTACATGAAGGATGCAACATATTACGATGTATCCATGCGGAATGGAACAAAGTTAATTACGTTCGAAGAAACGTTCTTCTTGGAGCTCCTTAATTTTAATTGCAGGCGCAAATGCCTTTTGGCCACGGGCAGATTTGAGTACGATTTCCTGTGATGCAACAAAACCCTGCCTTTTGTGGGCAATCTTTCTTGCAGTCTGCATCAGTTTTGCAAGGTATTGGTAATATCTGGAAGGATTCAGCTCTCGGAAGCTCAAGGAATGGCATACCTGTCGATTAAAATTCGTTAGGAAATCAAACAGAAGCTAAAAAAATAAGTAAATACACTACTTGCTTTAAAGACAGGTGGATGGACTAACATGAAGCCGTGACAAGGAGGACAACCATAAAGGTCAGCTTGCTGTAGCGTATCTTCTCCATATTTCTTTTAGATTTAATAGCATGTAGAAACTCGATCAAACCAATAAAAAATGATATGACATCCCCTTCATTGCTGAGCCGTATTTATAACTTGCTTCTCGACGTGCCGTAGTTGGCAATCAACAAAACTTGTAACCGAAAACAAAACAATTTTCCTAAAAAACTTAACGAATGAGAAAGCTATCACCCGTTTTTATGGCTTTGTTAGCCTAAATTAAAAAAAAAAATTACAACTAAATATGTAATGAAACGGGTACATAACACCAATACGCTATAGCATTTGATCGATTAATTTAATTTTACGGGCGCATATGTAAGAGTCCATATACTATTTAACTTGTTGAACAATATTCTCCTAAAACCAAGGGTTTAAATTAGAGCGCTGAATTTTTGTACCTTAGGATCTATAAGAGTCAACCATGCAAGCCACATTTAGTTTTAAAAGATCTGCCTGTGTGGCAAGTTCATTAAAGTTATGTGATTCGTAATTTCACATTTTGATTTATGATTTATGTTTTTTGAGATTAAACTCAAAAATTAAAATTAATTTTACTTGGGAGACCAAAAACAAGGAGTTAATATTATTGATTTGACGTACTGAATGATCATGTTCCTAAGGTGTCCCGCTTTTGTTAAGTTGCCTTCCGGTTTTGCATCGGCAAAATGATTACTAACCATGCAGCTTCAAAGTCTAGGAATTTCTTACACTTCATGTACACAATAGATACACAACGATAAGATTTTTAATTAGATAGACAGGGAAAGCCGAATCATGAGACCATATAATATCTCTTTTAATTATTTATTTATTTTTGTATTCGATGAATCATGACATGAAAATGGCAGTGCTTATTGACAGCATTTTGCCTCAAATTATTGGTGCAGTCTTAAACTTTGACACTTTTTTTTGGCAGGAATATACAAACTCTTTTTACTACACATCCGATGTAAAACGAAATAGACAAAGAACTAAAATAATCAACCCGTTTCACTGTTGATCCCTCCGATAGCTTTCTATTGGGCACAACTTGAAGGCATAGTTTTTTTGGGTTCATTCCTTCAAAATTGCTTATCGGATAGGCCTCGTGAAGAATGAATATCGAGGATATTCTATCATGATGCCTTTTCAAGAAAAACTTATTATTCTTTATTATTCAATTATATGCTAATTGTATTATTATTTGGTTAAATGGATTACGTGGAAGTGTGCAGATCAGCCAAGTGGAATTGAGATACGTCATATCGTTATGCAGAGCATCCTTATTTTTATTTAGTTACTTATTTTTACAAGCAAACACGTAAACTCAAGGAAACTTTTTATCCACAGAAAAAAGTAATCATCAAACAAACTACGAATTTAAGTACTATCTTTTGGAAAAATCTATCATTGCATTGTTTGCTAAATCGAAAAATGTCATCGTTTGCCCACAATACCATTGAATTTGATAACGAATGGAAAATGGAAGAAAACTAAAGAGGAATCACATTTACGATGCTGACATGTAATTTATTGAAATAATAATAAGTCAATTAACTAACTCGATTATTTTATACTACATGAATGATGCAACATATTACGATGTATCCCTGCGGAATGAAACAAAGTTAATTACGTTCGAAGAAATGTTCTTCTTGGAGCTCCTTGATTTTAATTACAAGCACAAATTCCTTTTGGCCACGGGCAGATTTGTGTACGATTTCCCGTGATGCAACAAAACCCTGCCTTTTGTGGGCAATCTTTCTTGTAGTCTGCATCAGTTTTGCAAGGTATTGGTAATATCTGGAAGGATTCAGCTCTCGGAAGCTCAAGGAATGGCATACCTGTCGATTGGAATTCGTTAGGTAATCAAATAGAAGCTAAAAAAATAAGTAAATACACTACTTGCTTTAAAGACAGGTGGATGGACTAACATGAAGCCGTGACAAGGAGGACAACCATAAAGGTCAGCTTGCTGCAACATATCTTCTCCATATTTCTTTTAGATTTAATAGTATGTAGAAACTCGATCAAACCAATAAAAAATGATATGACATCCCCTTCACTGCGGAGCCGTATTTATAACTTGCTTCTCGACGTGCCGTAGTTGGCAATCAACAAAACGTGTAACCGAAAACAAAACAATTTTCCTAAAAAACTTAACGAATGAGAAAGCTATCACCTTTTTTTATGGCTTTGTTAGCCTAAATTAAAAAAAAAAAAAAACTTACAACTAAATATGTAACGAAATGGGTAGATAACACCAATATGCTATAGCATTCGATCGATTAATTTAATTTTACGCGCGCATATGTTAGAGTCCACATACTATTTAACTTGTTGAACAATATTCTCCTAAAACCAAGGGTTTAAATTAGAGCGCTGAATTTTTGTACCTTAGGATCTATAAGAGTCAACCATGCAAGTCACATTTAGTTTTAAAAGATTTGCCTGTGTGTGAGTTCATTAAAGTTATGTGATTCGTAATTTCACATTCTGATTTATGATTTATGTTTTTAGAGATTAAACTCAAAAATTAAAATTAATTTTACTTGGGAGACCAAAAACAAAGAGTAAATATTATTGATTTGTCGTACTGAATGACCATGTTGCTACGGTGTCTCGCTTTTGTTAAGTTGCCTTCCGGTTTTGCATCGGCAAAATGATTACTCACCATGCAGCTTCAAAGTCTAGGAATTTCTTACACTTCATGTACACAATAGATACACAACGATAAGATTTTTAATTGGATAGGCAGGGAAAGCCGAATTATGAGACCATATAATATCTCTTTTAATTATTTATTTATTTTTGTATTCGATGAATCATGATATGAAAACGGCAGTGCTTATTGACAGTATTTTGCCTCAAATTATTGTTGCAGTCTTAAACTTTGACACTTTTTTTTGGCAGGAATATACAAACTCTTTTTACTACACATCCGATGTAAAACGAAATAGACAAAGAACTAAAATAATCAACCTGTTTCACTATTGATCCCTCTCATAGCTTTCTATTGGGCATAACTTGAAGGTGCAGTTTTTTTTGGGTTCAATCCTTCAAAATTGCTTATCGGATAGGCCTCGTGAAGAATGAATATCGAGGATATTCTATCATGATGCCTTTTCAAGAATAACTTATTATTCTTTATTATTCGATCAATTATATACTAATTGTATTATTATTTGGTTAAGTGGATTATGTGGAAGTGTGCAGATCAGCCAAGTGGAATTGAGATACGTCATATCGTTATGCAAAGCATCCTTATTTTTATTTAGTTACTTATTTTTACAAGCAAACACGTAAACTCAAGGAAACTTTTTATCCATAGAAAAAAGTAATCGTCAAACAAACTACGAATTTGAGTACTAACTTTTGGAAAAATCTATCATTGCATTGTTTGCTAAACCGAAAAATGTCATCATTTGCCCACAATACCATTGAATTTGATAACGAATGGAAAATGGAAGAAAACTAAAGAGGAATCACATTTACAATGCTGAAATGTAACTTATTGAAATAATAATAAGTCAATTAACTAACTCGATTATTTTATACTACATGAAAGATGCAACATATTACGATGTATCATTGCAGAATGAAACAAAGTTAATTACGTTCGAAGAAAAGTTCTTCTTGGAGCTCCTTGATTTTAATTACAGGCACAAATGCCTTTTGGCCAGGGGTAGATTTGAGTACGATTTCCAGTGATGCAACAAAACCCTGCCTTTTGTGGGCAATCTTTCTTACAGTCTGCATCACTTTTGCAAGGTATTGGCAATATCTGGAAGGATTCAGCTTACAGAAGCTCAAGGAATGGGATACCTATGGATTGGAATTTGTTAGGTAATAAAAAAGAAGCTAAAAAAAATAAATAAATACACTACTTGCTTTAAAAACAGGTTGATGGACTAACATGAAGCTGTGACAAGGAGGACAACCGTAAAGGTTAGCTTGCTGCAGCATATCTTCTCCATATTTCTTTTAGATTTAATAGTACGTAGAAACTCGATGAAACTAATAAAAAATGATATGACATCCCTTACATTCCTAAGCCGTATTTATAACTTGCTTCTCGACGTGCCGTAGTTGGTAATAAACAAAACTTATAATCGAAAACAAAACAATTTTCCTAAAATACCGGACGAATGAGAAAGCTATCACACTTTTTTATGGCTTTGTTAGCCTAAATTAAAAAAAAAAAAAAACCTACAACTAAATATGTAATGAAACGGGTACATAACACCAATACGCTATAGCATTCGATCGATTAATTTAATTTTAAGCGTGCATATCTAGGAGTCCATATACTATTTAACTTGTTGAACCATATTACCCTAAAACCAAAGGGTTAAATTAGAGCGTTGAATTTTTGTACCTTAGGATCTATAACAGTCAACCACGCAGGTCACATTTAGTTTTAAAAGATCTGCCTGTGCGGCAAGTTCATTAAAGTTATGTGATTCATAATTTCACATTCTGATTTATGATTTATGTTTTTAGAAATTCAACTCAAAAATAAAAATTAATTTTACTTGGGAGACCAAAAACAAAGAGTTAATATTATTGATTTGACGTACTGAATGATCATGTTGTTAGGGTATCCCGCATTTGTTAAGTTGCCTTCCGGTTTTGCATCGGCAAAATGATTTGTTAAACTTACCATGCAGCTTCAAAGTATAAGAATTTCTTACACTTCATGTACACAACAGATACACTACGATAAGATTTTTAATTGGATAGATAGGGAATTCCGAATCATGAGACCATATAATATCTCTTTTAATTATTTATCTATTTTCGTATTCGATGAATCATGACATGAAAATGGCAATATTTATTGACAGTATTTTGCCTCAAATTGTTGGTTAGTATTAAACTTTGACACTTTTTTTTTTGCAGGACTATACAAACTCTTTTTACTGCACACCCAATGTAAAACGAAATAGACAAATAACTAAAATAATCAACCCGTTTCACTATTGATCCCTTCCATAGCTTTGTATTGGCCACAACTTGAAGGCGCACTTTTTTTGGGTTCATTCCTTCAAAATTGCTTATCGGACAAGCCTCGTGAAGAGTGAATATCGAGGATATTCCACTATGATGCCTTTTCGAGAATAACTTATTGTTCTTTATTATTCAATTATATGCTAATTGTATTATTATTTGGTTAAGTAGATTATGTGGAAGTGTGCAGATCAGCCAAGTGGAATTGAGATACGTCATATGGTTACGCAAAGCATCCTAATTTTTATTTGGTTACTTATTTTTACAAGCAAACACCTAAACTCAAAGAAATATTTTATCCATTGAAAAAAGTAATCGTCAAACAAACTACGAATTTAAGTACTATCTTTTGAAATAATCTATTATTGTGTTGTTTGCTAAATCGAAAAAAGTCGTCGTTTGCCCCCAATGCCATTGAATTTGATATCGAATGGAAAATGGAAGAAAACTAAAGAGGAATCACATTTACGATGCCGACATGTAATTTATTGAAATAATAATAAGTTCATTAACTAACTCGATTATTTTATACTACATGAAGGATGCAACATATTACGATGTATCCATGCGGAATGAAACAAAGTTAATTACGTTCGAAGAAACGTTCTTCTTGGAGCTCCTTGATTTTAATTGCAGGCGCAAATGCCTTTTGGCCACGGGCAGATTTGAGTACGATTTCCCGTGATGCAACAAAACCCTGCCTTTTGTGGGCAATCTTTCTTGCAGTCTGCATCAGTTTTGCAAGGTATTGGTAATATTTGGAAGGACTCAGCTCTCGGAAGCTCAAGGAATGGGATACCTGTCGATTGGAATTCGTTAGGTAATCAAAAAGAAGCTAAAAAAATAAATAAATACACTACTTGCTTTAAAGACAGGTGGATGGACTAACATGAAGCCGTGACAAGGAGGACAACCATAAAGGTCAGCTTGCTGTAGCATATCCTCTCCATATTTCTTTTAGTTTTGATAGTATGTAGAAACTCGATCAAACTAATAAAAAATGATATGACATCCCTTACATCGCTAAACCGTATTTATAACTTGCTTCTCGACGTGCCGTAGTTGGTAATAAACAAAACTTGTAACTGAAAACAAAACAATTGTCCTAAAAAACCTAATGAATGAGAGAGCTATCGCACTTTTTTATGGCTTTATTATCTTGAAAAAAAAAAAAACTTACAACTAAATATGTAACGAAATGGGTACATAACAGCAATACGCTATAGCATTCGATCGATTAATTTAATTTTACGTGCGCATATGTAAGAGTCCATATACTATTTAACTTGTTGAACAATATTATCCTAAAACCAAGTGGTTAAATTAAAGCGCTGAATTTTTGTACCTTAGGATCTATAAGAGACAACCACGCTGGTCAAATTTAGTTTTATACGATCTGCCTGTGTGGCAAGTTCATTAAAGTTATGGCAAGTTCATTAAAGTTATGTGATTCGTAATTTCACATTCTGATTTATGATTTATGTTTTTAGAGATTAAACTCAAAAATTAAAATTAATTTTACTTGGGAGGCCAAAAACAAAGGGTTAATATTATTGATTTGACGTACTGAATGATCATGTTGCTAAGGTGTGCTGCTTTTGTTAAGTTGCCTTTCGGTTTTGCATCAGCAAAATTATTTGTTAAACTTACCATGTAGCTTCAAAGTATGAGAACTTCTTACACTTCATGTACACAACAGATACACAACGATAAGATTTTTAATTGGATAGACAGGGAATGCCGAATCGTGAGACCATATAATATCTCTTTTAATTATTTATTTATTTTTGTATTCGATGAATCATGACATGAAAATGGCAATGCTCATTGACAGTATTTTGCCTCAAATTGTTGGTGGAGTCTTAAACTTTGACACTTTTTTTTTGCAGGAATATACAAACTCTTTTTACTACACATCCAATGTAAAACAAAATAGACAAATGACTAAAATAATCAACCTGTTTCACAGTTGATCCCTTCCATAGCTTTGTATTGGCCACAACTTGAAGGCGCACTTTTTTTGGGTTCATTCCTTCAAAATTGCTTATCAGACAAGCCTCGTGAAGAATGAATATCGAGGATATTCCACTATGATGCCTTTTCGAGAATAACTTATTGTTCTTTATTATTCAATTATACGCTAATTGTATTATTATTTGGTTAAGTGGATTATGTGGAAGTGTGCAGATCAGCCAGGCGGAATTGAGATACGTCATATCGTTATGCAAAGCATCCTAATTTTTGTTTGGTTACTTATTTTTACAAGCAAACACCTAAACTCAAGGAAACTTTTTATCCACTGAAAAAAGTATTCGTCAAACAAACTATGAATTTAAGTACTATCTTTTGGAAGAATCTATTATTGCGTTGTTTGCTAAATTGAAAAATGTCACATTTGCCCCCAATGCCATTGAATTTGATGACGAATAGAAAACGGAAGAAAACTAAAGAGGAATCACATTTACGATGCAGACATGTAATTTATTAAAATAATAATAAGTTCATTAACTAACTCGATTATTTTATACTACATGAAGGATGCAACATATTACGATGTATCCATGCGGAATGAAACAAAGTTAATTATGTTCGAAGAAACGTTCTTCTTGGAGCTCCTTGATTTTAATTACAGGCACAAATGCCTTTTGGCCACGGGCAGATTTGAGTATGATTTCCCGTGATGCAACAAAACCCTGCTTTTTGTGGGCAATCTTTCTTGCAGTCTGCATCAGTTTTACAAGGTATTGGTAATATCTGGAAGGATTCAGCTCTCAGAAGCTCAAGGAATGGGATACCTATCGATTGGAATTCGTTAGGTAATCAAACAGAAGCTAAAAAAATAAGTAAATACACTACTTGCTTTAAAGACAGGTGGATGGACTAACATGAAGCCATGACAAGGAGGACAACCATAAAGGTCAACTTGCTGTGGCATATCTTCTCCATATTTCTTTTAGATTTAATAGTATGTAGAAACTCGATCAAACCAATAAAAAATGATATGACATCCCCTTCATTGCTGAGCCGTATTTATAACTTGCTTCTCGACGTGCCATAGTTAGCAATCAACAAAACTTGTAACCGAAAACAAAACAATTTTCCTAAAAAACTTAACGAATGAGAAAGCTATCACCCTTTTTTATGGCTTTGTTAGCCTAAATTAAAAAAAAGAAACTTACAACTAAATATGTAACGAAATGGGTACATAACACCAATACGCTATAGCATTCGATCGATTAATTTAATTTTATGCGCGCATATGTACGAGTCCACATACTATTTAACTTGTTGAACAATATTATCCTAAAACCAAGGGTTTAAATTAGAGCGCGGAATTTTTGCACCTTAGGATCTATAAGAGTCAGCCATGCAAGTCACATTTAGTTTTAAAAGATCTGCCTGTGTGGCAAGTTCATTAAACTTATGTGATTCATAATTTCACATTCTGATTTACGATTTATGTTTTTAGAGATTAAACTCAAAAATTAAAATTAATTTTACTTGGGAGACCAAAAGCAAAGAGTTAATATTATTGATTTGACGTACTGAATGATCATGTTGCTAAGGTGTCCCGCTTTTGTTAAGTTGCCTTCCGGTTTTGCATCGGCAAAATGATTACTGACCATGCAGCTTCAAAGTCTAGGAATTTCTTACACTTCATGTACGCAATAGACACAAAATGATAAGATTTTTAATTGGATAGACAGGGAAAGCCGAATCATGGGATCATATAACATCTCTTTTAATTATTTATTTATTTTTGTATTCGATGAATCATGACATGAAAATGGCAGTGCTTATTGACAGTATTTTGCCTTAAATTATTGGTGCAGTCTTAAACTTTG
This sequence comes from Boswellia sacra, assembly GCA_013180625.2. Lineage (NCBI taxonomy): Eukaryota > Viridiplantae > Streptophyta > Magnoliopsida > Sapindales > Burseraceae > Boswellia > Boswellia sacra. Next base: position 400,845 of record SNVD02009784.1, read on the forward strand.
ACACTTGTTTTTGGCAGGAATATACAAACTCTTTTTACTACACATCCGATGTAAAACGAAATAGACAAAGAACTAAAATTATCAACCCGTTTCACTGTTGATCCCTCCCATAGCTTTCTATTGGGCACAACTTGAAGGCGCAATTTTTTTGGGTTCATTCCTTCAAAATTGCTTATCGGATAGGCCTCGTGAAGAATGAATATCGAGGATATTCTATCATGATGCCTTTTCAAGAATAACTTATTATTCTTTGTTATTCAATTATATACTAATTGTATTATTATTTGGTTAAGTGGATTATATGGAAGTGTGCAGATCAGCCAAGTGGAATTGAGATACGTCATATCGTTATGCAAAGCATCCTTATTTTCATTTAGTTACTTATTTTTACAAGCAAACACGTAAACTAAAGGAAACTTTTTATCCATAGAAAAAAGTAATCGTCAAACAAACTACGAATTTAAGTACTATCTTTTGGAAAAATCTATCATTGCATTGTTTGCTAAATCGAAAAATGTCATCGTTTGCCCACAATACCATTGAATTTGATAACGAATGGAAAATGGAAGCAAACTAAAGAGGAATCACATTTACGATGCTGACATGTAATTTATTGAAATAATAATAAGTCAATTAACTAACTCAATTATTTTATACTACATGAAGGATGCAACATATTACGATTTATCCATGCAGAATGAAACAAAGTTAATTACGTTCGAAGAAACGTTCTTCTTGGGGCTCCTTGATTTTAATTACAAGCACAAATGCCTTTTGGCCACGGGCAGATTTGAGTACGATTTCCCGTGATGCAACAAAACCCTGCCTTTTTTGGGCAATCTTTCTTGCAGTCTGCATCAGTTTTGCAAGGTATTGGTAATATCTAGAAGGATTCAGCTCTCGGAAGCTCAAGGAATGGGATATAACTGTCGATTAAAATTCGTTAGGTAATCAAGCAGAAGCTAAAAAAATAAGTTAATACACTACTTGCTTTAAAGACAGGTGGATGGACTAACATGAAGCCGTGACAATGAGGACAACCATAAAGGTCAGCTTGCTGCAGCATATCTTCTCCATATTTCTTTTAGATTTAATAGTATGTAGAAACTCGATCAAACCAATAAAAAATGATATGACAGCCCCTTCATTGCTGAACCGTATTTATAACTTGCTTCTCGACGTGCCGTAGTTGGCAATCAACAAAACTTGTAACCGAAAACAAAATAATTTTCCTAAAAAACTTAACGAATGAGAAAGCTATCACCCCTTTTTATGGCTTTGTTAGCCTAAATTAAAAAAAAAAAAAACTTGCAACTAAATATGTAACGAAATGGGTACATAACACCAATACGCTATAGCATTCGATCGATTAATTTAATTTTATGCACGCATATGTAAGAGTCCGCATACTATTTAACTTATTGAACAATATTATCCTAAAACCAAGGGTTTAAATTAGAGCACCGAATTTTTGTACCTTAGGATCTATAAGAGTCAACCATGCAAGTCACATTTAGTTTTAAAAGATCTGCCTGTGTGGCAAGTTCATTAAAGTTATGTGATTCGTAATTTCACATTCTGATTTACGATTTATGTTTTTAGAGATTAAACTCAAAAATTAAAATTAATTTTACTTGGAAGACCAAAAACAAAGAGTTAATATTATTGATTTGACGTACTGAATGATCATGTTGCTAAGGTGTCCCGCTTTTGTTAAGTTGCCTTCCGGTTTTGCATCGGCAAAATGATTACTGACCATGCGACTTCAAAGACAATTATTTATTTATTTTTGTATTCGATGAATCATGACATGAAAAGGGCAGTGCTTATTGACAGTATTTTGCCTCAAATTATTGGTGCAGTCTTAAACTTATACAAACTCTTTTTACTACACATCCGATGTAAAACGAAATAGACAAAGAACTAAAATAATCAACCCGTTTCACTGTTGATCCCTCCCATAGCTTTCTATTGGGCACAACTTGAAGGCGCACTTTTTTTGTTTTCATTCCTTCAAAATTGCTTATCGGATAGGCCTCGTGAAGAATGAATATCGAGGATATTCCACTATGATGCCTTTTCGAGAATAACTTATTATTCTTTATTATTCAATTATATACTAATTGTATTATTATTTGGTTAAGTGGATTATGTGGAAGTGTGTAGATCAGCCAAGTGGAATTGAGATACGTCATATCGTTATGCAAAGCATCCTTATTTTCATTTAGTTACTTATTTTTACAAGCAAACACGTAAACTAAAGGAAACTTTTTATCCATAGAAAAAAGTAATCGTCAAACAAACTACGAATTTAAGTACTATCTTTTGGAAAAATCTATCATTGCATTGTTTGCTAGATCGAAAAATGTCATCGTTTGCCCACAATACCATTGAATTTGATAACGAATGGAAAATGGAAGAAAACTAAAGAGGAATCACATTTACGATGCTAACATGAAATTTATTGAAATAATAATAAGTCAATTAACTAACTCGATTATTTTGTACTACATGAATGATGCAACATATTACGATGTATCCATGCGGAATGAAACAAAGTTAATTACGTTCGAAGAAATGTTCTTCTTCGAGCTCCTTGATTTTAATTACAGGCACAAATGCCTTTTGGCCACGGGCAGATTTGAGTACGATTTCCCGTGATGCAACAAAACCCTGCCTTTTGTGGGCAATCTTTCTTGCAGTCTGCATCACTTTTGCAAGGTATTGGCAATATCTGGAAGGATTCAGCTCTCGGAAGCTCAAGGAATGGGATACCTATGGATTGGAATTCGTTAGGTAATCAAAAAGAAGCTAAAAAATTAAATAAATACACTACTTGCTTTAAAAACAGGTGGATGGACTAACATGAAGCCGTGACAAGGAGGACAACCATAAAGGTCAGCTTGCTGCAGCATATCTTCTCCATATTTCTTTTAGATTTAATAGTATGTAGAAACTCGATCAAACTAATAAAAAATGATATGACATCCCTTACATTGCTAAGCCGCATTTATAACTTGCTTCTCGACGTGCCGTAGTTGGTAATAAACAAAACTTATAAACGAAAACAAAACAATTTTCCTAAAATACGGAACGAATGAGAAAGCTATCACACTTTTTTATGGCTTTGTTAGCTAAATTAAAAAAAACTTACAACTAAATATGTAATGAAACGGGTACATAACACCAATACGCTATAGCATTCGATCGATTAATTTAATTTTAAGCGCGCATATCTAAGAGTCCATATGCTATTTAACTTGTTGAACCATATTATCCTAAAACCAAAGGGTTAAATTAGAGCGTTGAATTTTTGTACCTTAGGATCTATAACAGTCAACCACGCAGGTCACATTTAGTTTTAAAAGATCTGCCTGTGCGGCAAGTTCATTAAAGTTATGTGATTCGTAATTTCACATTCTGATTTATGATTTATATTTTTAGAAATTAAACTCAAAAATGAAAATTAATTTTACTTGGGAGACCAAAAACAAAGAGTTAATATTATTGATTTGACGTACTGAATGATCATGTTGTTAGGGTATCCCGCATTTGTTAAGTTGCCTTCCGGCTTTGCATCGGCAAAATGATTACTGACCATGCAGCTTCAAAGTCTAGGAATTTCTTACACTTCATGTATGCAATAGATACACAACGATAAGATTTTTAATTGGATAGACAGGGAAAGCCGAATCATGAGACCATATAATATCTCTTTTAATTATATATTGATTTTTGTATTCGATGAATCATGACATGAAAATGGCAGTGCTTATTGACAGTATTTTGCCTCAAATTATTGGTGCAGTCTTAAACTTTGACACTTTTTTTTGGCAGGAATATACAAACTCTTTTTACTACACATCCGATGCAAAACGAAATAGACAAAGAACTAAAATAATCAACCCGTTTCACTGTTGATCCCTCCCATAGCTTTCTATTGGGCACAACTTGAAGGCGCACTTTTTTTGGGTTCATTCCTTCAAAATTGCTTATCGGATAGGCCTTGTGAAGAATGAATATCGAGGATATTCTATCATGATGCCTTTTCAAGAATAACTTATTATTCTTTATTATTCAATTATATACTAATTGTATTATTATTTGGTTAAGTGGATTGTGTGGAAGTGTGCAGATCAGCCAAGTGGAATTGAGATACGTCATATCGTTATGCAAAGCATCCTTATTTTTATTTAGTTACTTATTTTTACAAGCAAACACGTAAACTCAAGGAAACTTTTTATCCATAGAAAAAAGTAATCATCAAACAAACTACGAATTTGAGTACTATCTTTTGGAAAAATCTATCATTGCATTGTTTGCTAAATCGAAAAATGTCATCGTTTGCCCACAATACCATTGAATTTGATAACGAATGGAAAATGGAAGAAAACTAAAGAGGAATCACATTTACGATGCGGACATGTAATTTATTGAAATATATTATTTTATACAACATGAAGGATGCAACATATTACGATGTATCCATGCGAAATGAAACAAAGTTACTTACGTTCGAAGAAACGTTCTTCTTAGAGCTCCTTGATTTTAATTGCAGGCACAAATGCCTTTTGGCCACGGGCAGATTTGAGTACGATTTCCCGTGATGCAACAAAACCCTGCCTTTTGTGGGCAATCTTTCTTGCAGTCTGCATCACTTTTGCAAGGTATTGGCAATATCCGGAAGGATTCAGCTCTCGGAAGCTCAAGGAACGGGATACCTATGGATTGGAATTCGTTAGGTAATAAAAAAGAAGCTAAAAAAATAAATAAATAAGCTACTTGCTCGAAAAACAGGTGGATGGACTAACATGAAGCCGTGACAAGGAGGACAACCATAAATGTCAGCTTGCTGTAGCATATCTTCTCCATATTTCTTTTAGATTTAATAGTATGTAGAAACTCGATCAAACTAATAAAAAATGATATGACATCCCTTACGTTGCTAAGCCGTATTTATAACTTGCTTCTCGATGTGCCGTAGTTGGTAATAAACAAAACTTATAACCGAAAACAAAACAATTTTCCTAAAATACCGAAGAATGAGAAAGCTATCACACTTTTTTATGGCTTTGTTAGCCTAAATTAAAAAAAAAAAAAACTTGCAACTAAATATGTAATGAAACGGGTACATAACACCAATACGCTATAGCATTCGATCGATTAATTTAATTTTAAGCGCGCATATCTAAGAGTCCATATACTATTTAACTTGTTGAACCATATTATCCTAAAACCAAAGGGTTAAATTAGAGCGTTGAATTTTTGTACCTTAGGATCTATAACATTCAACCACGCAGGTCACATTTAGTTTTAAAAGATCTTCCGGTTTTGCATCGGCAAAATGATTTGTTAAACTTACCATGCAGCTTCAAAGTATAAAAATTTCTTGCACTTCATGTACACAACAGATACACTACGATAAGATTTTTAATTGGATAGATAGGGAATGCCGAATCATGAGACCATATAATATCTCTTTTAATTTTTTATCTATTTTTGTATTCGATGAATCATGACATGAAAATGGCAATGCTTATTGACAGTATTGTGCCTCAAATTGTTGGTTAGTCTTAAACTTTGACACTTTTTTTTGGCAGGAATATACAAACTCTTTTTACTGCGCACCCAATGTAAAAAGAAATAGACAAATAACTAAAATAATCAACCTGTTTCACTGTTGCTCCCTTCCATAGCTTTGTATTGGCCACAACTTGGAGGTGCACTTTTTTTGGGTTCATTCCTTCAAAATTGCTTATCGGACAAGCCTCGTGAAGAATGAATATCGAGGATATTCCACTATCACTACAAGAAAAAAAGCCATATTTGGCGGTCTTTGACCGTCAAATATGACAATATTTGGCGGTCATAAAAACGCCACCAATGGCACCGCCAAATATGGTGATTTTGACAATATTTGGCGGTCGGTCAAAACGCCAAATATAGTTTACATCATATTTGTCACATAAAAGCGCCAAATATAACTTAAAAATACTGTACAAAAAATCACATAATTGTCACTTTTTTGACAAATTTAGTGGCTTCCAACGGTCAAAATTTTTGAATTGTACCATATTTATCGCTTTTCGCCCGACAAATATGGCTTGACAACGGTCAAATTTTTTGAATTTTATGATATTTGTCGCTTTTTAACCGATAAATATGGATATGCAACGGTCAAATTTTTAAATTTTACCATATTTGGCGCTTTTTGACCGATAAATATGACATAATAACGGTCAAATTTTTTAAATTTTATCATATTTGACGCTTTTTAACCGATAAATATGATTATTGAACCATATTTATCACTTTTTGTTCGATAAATATGACTTGTTAACGGTCAAATTTTTTAAAATTTACCATATTTGGCGCTTTTTGACCGATAAATATAATTCCATTTTGAATTGTATCATATTTATCGTTTTTTGCCCGATAAATTTAGCATGCTAACGGTCAAATTTTTTAAAATTCATCATATTTGGCGCTTTTTGACCGATAAATATGATTTTTCAACCATATTTATGGCTTTTTTCCCGATATATATGGCTTACTGACTGTCAATTTTTTTAATTTCATCATATTTGATGGTTGTTGACCTATAAATATGATTCCATTTTGTATTGCACCATATTTATCGCTTGCTGCTTATGAAACATAATAGTACTAATATTTGTTATTTTTCTACCCTGTGCGATTTTGTCAATACTCCAATTTGGCATATACAACACACACAAATATCTCCTGTCCTAAATTTATCATACACTATTGAAATAAATGATCTGTGTGAGTGTTTAATTAAAAAAAGATATAAATGGTTCTTTGTAACAATCATAATAGTAGACATGTCAATAAGCAAATTAAATAGTATCAGAAAAAGAACAAGCAAATTAAGGACACTTGCAGTTGTTAACCAGCAGCTACACTTTTTACCCGTTGCTCCTGCATTTTAGCACTTACTGCAAAAGTAGAGCAGATTGCAAACCCAAAAATTAGTTTTATGGTTCTAGAACTTAAGCTGACAATATTTGACCGTAATTTAAAACATACCAATCATTCACTTTCAATGATTCAAATCGAAAAGTAAGTACAGCAACCACAACCAAAACTAAGCCACTATAGACAAGAAAACCTGTATTGGACAAAAATACATGGATCGAAATCCTAGCAAAGGACTAAATCCTGAAATCTGCAAGGTCTATTATAGGCAATAGGACAATCAACTTCATGGTTACTTTTTACATACCTGGTTGTGCAGCAAGGTGCCAGACTTCCTTAACCCCAGTTCTCTGTCATGTGGAGCATGTAAAATGATACTAACAGAGCCCACCACGCAGAGAACACATCCAACCATACCAAATATATGCAGTTTCTCCTTCAGAATAAAATGTGCTAGCACTGCCAAACAATGATCTCTTTAGAAGTAAAACACACACACACACACACACGCACACACACAGACACGCACACACGCACGCACGCACTCACGCACGCACGCACACGCGAACGCGCGCGCACACACACACACACACACACACACACAGACACACAGACACACACACAGATACACCACACAATGTTGTCCATCTATGTATTTATGTACATGCATTGATGGCTAGATAAAGATGGAAACAATTAAAAAGAAAGAAAAATGAAACAAAGACTCCTTTTAATCTTCTACTGCAACTGAAGTTGAAGAGGGTCTTACCTGAATATAATACTTAAGGCTCCCAATGTAGTTACAAGAAGAGTAATGCTACTCTTACAAACTACTTATACAAACTCACCCATACAAACTGACGTGGCATAATGTGATTTGATAAATATATATTAATAATAAATGTCATTAATTAACATAAGTGATGTGGCGATCATATAGGGATGCCACGTCAGTTTGTATGTATAAGTTTGTATAAATAGTTTGTATGAGTAGCATTACTCTTAGAAGAATTGTAGGAGCATAAGCATAGGCAGCGAAATTGGTTATCTCCCCAGCAATCACTATAAAATAAAAATAATTCAGTACTGGAATGTAACAGAAAGTACCAAAGAAGATAGTAGTAGATAAGAGCGAAGAGATGATAGCCTGGTGATAGAAGAATATAAGCAAATAACAAACATAAAATTGAAGAAACTTTTTGCTTTTTTCCCTCCCTCAAAACACTTTTAAATTCCCATCATTCCATGTAAATCTGGCCTTTCATAAAATTTCTCATTTAATTTAGATTAAAAGCTTTATCATATTCTCAACCACCAAGTCAAACTACTAAATAGTTTGTCTTAAAATCTCTATGTACAGAATCACTTTTAACCAGACAACAATTTCTGTGCGTAATATCTTCTATCCATGGTTGAGATACAGGTTCAAAATTCTAAGAATCAAGCTCCTTTTTGAAGTTACTGTGTCATTCATTATTGGTGAGTTTCCTTAGTTAGATGATCAAACTTGTGATGCTACTTCTATATTGGCATCTATAACACAAAAGTTCTACTTCCCAATGATGAAAAATAGAAGGTGATTATGACTTCAAATACAAGAGTCACTCAAGATACTACTGTAATAAAACCTGCTCTCAATTGAAGAGTTTTAACTGAGAACACAGGGTTGATCTTCAATTTTACATTGTTCTTTCTCCTTCCAATCTATATGATCAGACCAAGCAATCTGATAACAAATATTAGGTTGCTCCACATTTTGCAATCCTCCACATGTGGGCCTTTCATTTACTTTGCTTCAGCAATCTACCCAGTAGTTTCACTAACTCTTGCATTAAATTTATTGGACAAGCCCAACATAACAACATCAACAGTAAAATCACAAAATTCCCGAGTCCCAGCCATAACATAAGCCCAACAGCCCACTAAAAAAGAAGCTCCAAATACATGTTGGCCATCATAGGCAGAAGTAAACATTTTCTCCACTCCAACAACTATACTAATGGAACATACAAGGTTCCTTCCAACTAAATCTCTACTCTCAAACACACCCTATGTACAAACCTACATATGACTTCAATAAGCTTCTTAATTTAATATCTTACCCCTTCTAATGTTTATTTACATGCATCATGCAACCCTTAACCTGATCATAAGTTGGATAACACAAGGAAAAAGAAAATATTACAATCATTATTATTGTTATTGTTATACATTTTTTAGAAAGAGAAGCAAACCAAAACAAAGAAGATGATGTACAGAATACAATCAACACATTCAGATAGTATATGTTAAGCTCTATTTATTTATCTTTTCTTTAATAATTAAGAAACTGAACATGCAAGCTAACTCAATCAACTTATACACAATAAGAATAAGACTTTATAATACCAAATTTGAAAAATATAAAATATAAGAAAGCAAACATCAAATATATACCTAACCTCCACACCTCCAGGAAAGCAAAATGACAGCAGATCCTTGTTTTTAAGTGGCAGCTGTTTTTCTCGAGGGTAAGCAAATATCATGCGTTGTAAATAAAAATCCAAACCAATTTTCACAAATCCAAATAGCATTTGCCCGATACATATCAGTCTTACTATTCATGTCCTTCATCAGGGAGCTAGTCACAATAATAACCTTTTTCCCACAAAAAAGATTGATCAATCAGTATCCATATTTTCATAAAAACCATACAGGTAAGATTGAAAAAGAGAATTCAATAAAGCATATATAACCTCATCGGCAGATGGAGATAGCTCCTTTATCATCAAATACACCATTCTCCTTAAACCTATATCTCTTGATTGAAAAAGCTTTGTCAAGTATAGAAATCTTAAAACTCGCCCATATTGGTTGAGTCTCATTACTAAGCTCCCAGTCCCAGTATTTCTCAACAATAGTCTTGGTTTTCTTCTTTTTCTGCTGTTAGAAAAGAGTCATAATCCCTCGTAAACAAGTTCCTTCACTACAGTTCTGAGCTGATTAAATAAATGAATTAAGTAACCATATAATAAATGCTTACCTCAGTTGTCTCATCTTGTTTATCCTTGTTGGCTTCAGCTGGATCCTCATCAGCCTCAACTTGTACAGAGCAACATATGAAGGAGACATCAATGACAATCCCAAAAGGATAAGTTGGTTAATCCATAACAAATAGGGAACAGTGTAATCATACCTCTCTAGTGTACCCCTTTTCCTGCCAGGTCTATATAGGGAATGAAACAAACTGTGAGTAGTTTTTCACAAGCCTTTGTATCCGCTCTGGATGTGCAAAACCTCTGTCCTCATGCTGAAAATTGGGAGAAATTTTGGCAAAATAAGGGTAAGGTCTCTAATTCAGTTTATACGTCTAAAGATGGAAACAAGCCACTCAAGACACACAAACCAATCAACAGACCTTCAGATTTAATATGAGTTGTGTTCCTCTATGAATGAACTTCTCCGAGTCTGTCTCCTCTCAAATTGTATAGGAGCTAGCATTAGCCTCAACCAAATAGAAGGTTTTTTACACATTAATATTAGTGTAGACTTGTGTATATTCCTTTTGATTAAAAATGAAACAAATTTGAATATATCAAACATGATATGATATCACGTAAAAAAAGTAGATCATATGTATTATTATAAATTAAAAAATAAAATAAGTTTTTGTATGCAAAATAATGTGTTAAAAATAAAATTATAAGAAGTTGAAGTAATAAACGGTTAATTATGAATCATGTTCCATTAAATTTGTGCAACATCATGTTAATAATAATAATAATAATAATAATATATATCAATTAATTAGTTCAGTTCTCCTAGCACAGATACAGAAAAAAAAATATTAGGCAAAGACACAGCGAAGGGTACTCTCTTTTGGGGGGCAAGAACCATATATCTCCTCTTTAGTATTCTACAAACAAATTAGTTGTTTTTTTTTTCTGAAATAACACACAGAAACATGGGTTCTTTCTTCCTTGAAGTTGTTACAATAAAAATATTTAACTCCAAAAGTTCGAACAATAAACATGAAGCTGAAAGCAAACTACAGTGTGTAATATATCTCTATAAAGTATAATTTTCGTGAATTTAGGCAAATATATATAATTATTTCTTCGAAGAGAGGGAAATTTATAAATGTACGAGAATCAATAACCATTACCAGGGCCTCCCTTATGGATACATTTGGTTCTGGTGCTCTATAGTTACACTTCTAGTACCTCTCAACGTCCTGAGCATGCTAACTGTTCACCACAAAAAAAAAAAATTATCGATAAAATGTAGTATATTAGGCATCCAGAAATACAGATACATGCACAACATTCTGCAAAATATAATTAAAGTTAAATTTTAATTATATTTTGCAATCTACATGTAAATAGAAGTGTAAAGAATCCAAGAAGATGCAATCCGTGTCACCTAAACAAGTACCATTTTAAATGAAACATACAAGAACTTGGTCAACATAATCAAGCTGATCAGGATGTACACGGAGCGTAAACGTAAGAAGAGAGACGTACAAAGTTATAGCTCCAAGAATGGGCATGTCAACCTGTGCTTCTATCACCTGCCATTCAAATTTGCCATTTAACTTAAAAGGAAACAACTCCATGCTCCAAATTGGGCATTTATGCCTCTCACTCCCCATCCAAAAGAAAGAAGAAAGAAGATCAGCTTCTTAATATAATAACCTTAAAAATAACAAAAAGGACACTGCAAGGCATTTTAACATGTACTAGCAGGCACCAGAGCAGAACAAGGCTAAAAAATTCAGACTTAATTTTACTACAAACTAACAGTCTATGTCTCTGAGTGATTATTGATTTTGGATATTATCGAATTGCCACCA
>SNVD02009786.1:0-41262 GCA_013180625.2 Boswellia sacra
TCTAAAGAAGAATTTGGACTCGTAACATGTAAGGGTTGAGATATTTGATTTTGCGGCCAACCTCAGAAATTGGCAATCACGTGTCCTGGCTTCTTACAATAGTTACATAATTTTTTCTTGCATTGGTTAGCTACATGCCCATATTCTTTGCAGCTGTAACTTTGCACTTTGCTCATATCTCTTACTTTAGTTTGAGTTGTATAAGCTACCTGTAAAGGATTGGAGACTTGATTTTGTTTTTTTTTTTTTTTTTTTTTTGTTCAATGGCATTCTAAGTTATACTCCTTTGTTCTTCACAAAGAAGTTTTGCAAAACATATATCCAAAGATGAAGAGGGACTTCTTCCAATCAAATTGGCTCAGACTGGTTCAAATTCATGTCTCAATTTCATAAGAAATTGATCTTGTTGAGAGACCTTATGAACTTTCTGCAAAGTTGATAATCCCTCTTGTCAAACAGTAGCATAAACCAATTCATTATATTCAGCCCGTAATTCATAAAACCAGAATAATACTACTCTTGCATTGATAAGTTGCCTTGACAATATTCCGATAATTCCAATTCTAGCTGTAAACGCCTAGTAGAGTTTTCTTGATTATAAACTTTCTTCAAATAATCCCACATATCTTTAGCACAAGAAAAAAATCTCAAACTAAGAACAATAGAAGCATCAACAGAACTCAAGAACTTAAGATCCAACTAATTATTTTTGCATCATTTGAGTCCCATTTTGCAATTTTTTTTGCTATCACTTTCATTTGCAGGCCTTGAAATAGATCTATCTAAATGACCCCATAAATCTTTTCCTTTCAAAAACATTTGAAATTGAAACTCCCAGGAAAAATAATTTTTTCCATTAAATTTAATAGATAAAATTTCAGATTTGTTTGACATCTTCAAACTCAGTCAAGCACAACACTTGCATGAGATAATGCACTGATCTATTTGAAACACTTGATCAGAAACTCCAGATGAAGAGTTCTCTAGAAACTCTAGATGAAGAGTTCTTCTGGAACAAATATAAGTTTTCACAAAGGTTATAACACACAGATTTTACTCAAGATCTTCTTTAGAAGAATTTTTCTGGCTCTGAAACCATGACAAACAGAAAACTGAATGAATAAAACAAATATTTTGTTGAAAAATTTTGTTGAAAAGGTTTTATATTGTTTCATTGAGATAAACCATCTTTATAGATGGGAACCGATTTTGTACAAGGAAGGTTTCAAGATGATAATTACAAATCCTAGAGATTGGGTATTTATAATAAGTATAAAACTTAATAAATTGCTAAAATCATGCAATCAATCAAATTAATAAAAAAGCTTAAATTCTGCCTGCTGAAGTTGTGCCAAGAGATCAGTTATGTTGCTGTAGTTATACTAAGAGAGTAACTACTAAAGTCATGCCAACAGATCCGATTTGACACACAAAGCCATCACCATCAACTCCTAATTGTCATCATATATCCATCAAAGTTGATAATTAATTATAATTTACCGTCAAACTTGTTGAATTGGATCACACACTATTCCACCAATTTTGCTAACCAATTATTATAGTTAATTCAAATATTAAAAATACTTATACGTACCTATCATACCACATCATTATGTAAAGATGTTATGTCAAGCTATTCATGCATTGTCATTTCTTCTGTCAAATTGTATTTTTAGAAACCACCTACCGTCATATGCTAACTTATAATCGAATAGGCTCATCAAATCATTACAATGACCTGATAAATCTATCCCACATAAGTATTTATTTTCAAATATCGGTAGATAATATTGAAAATTTCAAGGATAATTTGTTAACCTATTTACACTCCTGATAAAACTCGTCCCACTTGTTTAAGAAACGTCACAGAAGATATCTATCATTATCTTCTATCACTGACCAGAAATTAATTGTAATTGTATAAGTTCTATTCACCGAATCAAATTTTAGATAGAGTTCAATATAGTATCATTAATTTTCTTATAAAAAAGATATACTCTTCTCAACGAAAGTTACTATTTTTATAATTTTATATTCTAGCCATAATCTGAGCATTATGCTTTGTCCTTTTCAGGTTAGAAATGGATTATTATAGAAGATTCTTAATGACTTAGAAATTGAGTAATCAAGTACACATTACGATGAAGATCTACTTCTACAAGAAAAACGCTAAATATTATGATGACAACTTTATGTTTCCAAATCATAGCATAAATTATGGAAACTGCTTCAGTCCAGCAGGTGGGCCAATACAGCTGGGACTGTAACTTACTGTAGCATTACTGTAGCTTAAGAGTCTGCATGAAGACAAAAATGGTAACCGGCTACCTCAAGTTTGGGCTCCAAGTTGTGTCCCGCGCTCCACAATTTGTTTCCCGCCCATCAAAACTCATTGCACAATTCATTTTTCGCTCGTCAAAACTCAAACAACCATCATGGATCTCCAAGTGCAGTATGACATTAAAATTATATCGATTAAAATATATTATAGTTACCTTAGAAAAGAAGTAAATTTTAATATGCGTATTTGACAAAAAGAATTCATTAATTAAAAAGATTTATTGTATTTTGATAACGATGTTTATTAGCAAACATAAAAAATTCATTAATTATAATTGAATAGTACAATTGTGTAGTACAAAAGAAATCATAAATTAATTAATTGTGTTTTAAACATATGAAAATTTTTTATGGTTAAAAATATATTATAGTTATAAAAAAATGCCAAAAACCATATATTCGTATTTGACAAAATGAATTAGTTAATTAAAAAGATTTATTGTATTTTGATAGCGATGTTTATTAGTAGACATAAAAAATTCATACATTATAATTGAAAAGGACAATTGCGTAGTACAAAAGAAATCATGAATTAATTAATTGTGTTTTAAGCATATGAAAATTTTTTACGGATATAAGAAATCAAAAGATTTTTTTTTTGGTGAGTATAATCATAGTCAGATTCCAAGGGGATTTGAAAATATTTCCTAAAATCTTATAAATGTCATAAGCTGATATATAAAAGACTGAAAAAAATGCTAAAATAGTTGTAAATACCTATATAGAAGTCGTAAAATGCATAATTACTTTTCACCAAATCTTAGCCAAAGAATCATATTTCCAAGATTACCCCTAAACTGTATCATACAAAAGTTGTAAATTATGAATAAATATCGTGTCTGAAAAAAAAATTGTAAAAGAGTAAATAAAATTAGTGATCAAACTTACTCATCATGACATGGCATCGAAGTAAAATTTTACAAAACCTTATAGTCGTAACCAGACATATACGAAATCGTTAAAACGGCTATAGAAGTTGTAAATCTCTATATAAAAGTCAGTTAACTTCGATATTCCTTTTCACCAAGCGTAACTATAGTTATTAGTGTTTATATTTTCGACAATGGCCCCCCACAATTTCATTTAAGATTCATAAATTATGAATAAAAGTAATAACTAAAGGTAAAAAAATCATAAACAAAAGAATGAAAATCGTAAGGTAAGACACTGCTCATGACTTATGGGATTTAAAAAAAACTTGCCAAAGTTATATAATAGTTGCTACTGGACATATAAAAGTCGCAAGAAAAGCTATAAAAGTTATAAATGACTATATAAAAGTCCTAAGCAACCCCTCCACAATTTCGTTTTAAAGTCGTAAATTCTAAATAAAAGTCATATCTAAAGGTTACGTCATAAATCCTAAATAAAAGTCAGATGTAAATGTTAAAAATTCATAAACAGAAGAATAAAAGTCGTAATGGAAGTCACTGTTCATGCCTTATGGGATTTAACCAAAATTTCCTCAACTTTTATAAGAGTTGCAACTGAATATATAAAGCTTGTGAAAAATGCGATAAAAGTTGTAAATCACTTTATACAAGTCACAAAGCGCAGTATTGCAATTTCGTATAAGAGTTGCAAATTCTTAGTAATAGTCGTAATTCAGGGTAAAACAATAGTTAAAAGCAGACTAAAAGTGGTAATAGAAGTCATTGTTCATGCGTTATGGGATTTAACCGAAATTTTTCCAACTCTTATAAGAGCTATAACCAGAAATATAAAAGTTGTGAAAAATGGGATCAAAGTTGTAAAACACTACATCAAAGTCGTATAGCGCACTATTACACTTTCGTACAAGAGTCATAAATTCTTAATAATAGTAGTAATTCAAGGTGAAAAAATCATAAACAGAAGAATAAAAGTCATAATGGAAGTCACTGTACATTTCTTATGGGTTTTAACCCAAATTTTTCCAACTCTTATAAGAGTTATATTGGAGATATAAAAGTCGTGATAAATGCGATAAAAGTTGTAAAACACTATGTAAAAGCCGTAAAGCCCACTATTACAATTTCGTATAAGAGTCGTAAAATCTTAATAAGAGTAGTAATTAAAGGTAAAAAAATCATAAAAAGAATCATAAAAGTAGTAATGGAAGTCACTGTTCATTTCATATGGGATTTAACGGAAATTTTTGCAACTTTTATAAAAGATGTATCAGAGATATAAAAGTCGTGATAAATGCGATAAAAGTTGTAAAACACTATGTAAAAATCGTAAAACCCACTATTATAATTTTGTATAAGAGTCGTAAAATCTTAATAAGAGTAGTAATTAAAGGTAAAAAAATCATAAAAAGAATCATAAAAGTGGTAATGGAAGTCACTGTTCATTTCATATGGGATTTAACTGAAATTTGTGCAACTCTTATAAGAGTTTTATCAAAGATATAAAAGTCGTCATAAATGCGATAAACGTTATAAAATACTATGTAAAAGTCGTAAAGCCCACTATTACAATTTCGTATAAAAGTCGTAAAATCTTAATAAGAGTAATAATTAAAGGTAAAAAAAGCATAAAAAGAATCATAAAAGTGGTAATGGAAGTAACTGTTCGTTTCATATGGGATTTAACCAAAATTTTGGCAACTCTTATAAGAGTTGTATCAAAGATATAAAAGTCGTGATAAATGCGATAAAAGTTGCAAAACACTATGTAAAAGTCGTAAAGCCCACTATTACAATTTTGTATAAGAGTCGTAAAATCTTAAATAAGAGTAGTAATTAAAGGTAAAAAATCATAAAATAAAAGTCATAATAGAAGTCACTGTTCATTTCGTATGGGATTTAACCAAAATTTCTCCAACTCTTATAAGATATGTATCGGGGATATAAAATTCGTGAAAAATGCGATAAAAACTATAAAAAACTATGTAAAAGTCGTAAAACGCACTATTACAGTTTCATATAAGACTTGTAAATTTAACGACTTTTATTCGTAATTGAAGATAAAAAATTCGTAAACAGATGAGTAAAAGTCGTGATGGAAGTCACTGTTCATTTCTTATGGGATTTACCCAAAATTTTCTCAACTCTTGTAAGAGTTGCAACTGAACATATAAAAGTCATGAAAGAAGCGATAAAAGTTGTAAAACTATGAAAAAGTCGTAAAACGCACTATTACAATTTCGTATAAGTGTCGTGAATTCTTAATCATTGTAGTAATTGAAGGTGAAAAAAATCGTAAACATGAGAATGAAGATCGTTATGGGAGTCACTGTTCATTTCTTACGGGACTTAATTAGATTTCGTTAAACTCTTATACGAGTTGTGACCGGAGATATTAAAGTCGTGAATGATTGAATAAAAGTTATAAAAAACTAGGTAAAAATAGTAAAATGCACTACTACAGTTTCGTATAAGATTTGTAAATTTTACAACTTTTAGTCGTAACTGAAGAGAAAAAAACCGTAAAGCAGAGATGATTAGTCATAATGAGAGTTACTGTTTATTTCTTATGGGATTTAACCCAAATTTTCAAATCCATATAAAAGTCGTAACCATGTATATAAAAGCTATAAAAGATGCTATAAAAATTGTAAATGATTCTTTTCCTTTTAACCAAATCATAGCCAAAACATTATTCTTGTTTCCAAGAATGCCCTTCTACCATTTCATATAAAAACTGTAAATAATGAATAAAAGTCGTAATTAAATATGTAAAAATTGTAAAGAGGGAAATACAAATCGTAATCATCTTTACTGTTCATAGCTTATGGAATTTAACTAAAATTTCCAAGGCCATATAAAAATTATAATCGTATATATAAAAGTTGTAAATATATGTATAAAAATTATAACCGTAGAGATAAAAGTTGTAAACCATACTGTTCCTTTTCACTACCTTTCGTATAAAAGTAGTAAATAATGAATAAACGTCGTAACTGAATATATAGAAATCGTAAAACAAGTAATAAAAGTCGTAGTAGAGTTTACTGTTCATAGCTTATGGAATTTAACTAAAATTTCCAAGGCCACATAAAAATCATTATCATATATATAAAAGTTTTAAATATATGTATAAAAATTATAACCGTAGGGATAAAAGTTGTAAACCATGCTACTCCTTTTCACTACCATTCGTATAAAAGTAGTAAACAATGAATAAACATCGTAACTGAATATATAAAAATAGTAAAACAAGTAATAAAAGTTGTAGTAGAGTTTACTATTAATAGCTTATGGAATTTAACTAAAATTTTGCAAGGCCATATAAAAATCATAATCGTATATATAAAAGTTGTAAAATTATGTATAAAAATTGCAACCGTAGGGATAAAAGTTGTAAACCATGCTGTTCCTTTTCACTACCTTTCGTATAAAAGTAGTAAACAATGAATAAACATTGTAACTAAATATATAGAAATAGTAAAACAAGTAATAAAAGTCGTAGTAGAGTTTACTGTTCATAGCTTATGGAATTTAACTAAAATTTTCAAGGCCATATAAAAATCATAATCGTATATATAAAAATTGTAAATATATGTATAAAAATTGTAACCGTTGGGATAAAAGTTGTAAACCATGTTGTTCCTTTTCACTACCTTTCGTATAAAAGTAGTAAACAATGAATAAACGTCGTAACTTAATATATAGAAATAGTAAACCAAGTAATCGTAGTCGTAGTAGAGTTTACTATTCATACCTTAGGGAATTTAACTAAAATTTCCAAGGCCAATATAAAAATTGTAACCGCCTGTATAAAAGTTGTTAACGTTGTGATAAAAGTTGTAAATTCATTGAAATAGTTATATCTAAAGGTTAAATAATCGTCCTAATAATAATAAAATTCGTAATGGAAATCAATGTTTATGGCTAATGGGATTAAACAATAATTTCCCTAGCCTTGTAATAATTGCAACTGGAAATGTAACAGTCATTAAAAGTGCAATAAAAGTTGTGCAATACTATCTAAAAGTGGTAAAGCAAATTATTCCTTCTTTCCAAATTAACCCAAAATTACTCTACATATTTCTAACAAGGTTCCTCTTCAATTCCGTATAAGCGTCATACATTATGAATAGAATCTTTAACAGAAGGTAAAAGATTCATAAACATGGTCAAAGAAAGTCGTAATCGAATTCACTCTTATTGCCTTGTGCGCTTTAACCGAAATTTCAAATTGCCTTAAAAAATTTTATCGTGAAAATATAAATATAAATTTTCAAAAATTATTATGAGAATCATAAACAAATTCAAATTTTCTACATTCACATACCTCGTCTATATGGTCATGATAATCTCATTTGAAATATGTGCAACTCATACTGCTTTTCTATGTTCAAGAGGATTAAATAATAAGATACTAAAAATCAAATACTATTATACTCAATGTTACATAATAATTTGATTTTACTCATTGTCAGCCTAGAAAATGTAACATGTTAATAATCATTTTTTATTCATATATTACTAATTCATTACGCATTATTTCCATCCTAAACCATTTATAAGGTACTCATGTCAGGAACTTTTTGTTGTCATGTATTTAATACCTTTACTTAAAGGTTTAATTTAGTTTACTAATCCAGCTACAATTGCTTTTAGTTGCTTAGAAAAAATTTAATTTATAATTTTTCATGTTTTTCTGCTGATAACATTTTATATTACGATTTATAAAAAATTGAACCTATAAAAACTTAAAACTATATACTACTAACACATTATTCATAGGTAACTTAATTACTTGCAAACCATCATTATTCGTAGTTCAAAAAAAAAATTTACTTTTACTACAAACACATTTCATTTAATTTTACAAATAAATTAGGATAGCTTATTTAGATTTTAATGCAAACCTGATGTATTTTAATGCGAACCTTATGCAACTTACATCCCCTTTGTCTCTATTTATGATAACGTTCGGATAGCTTCTAATATTACAAAGCAATTGCTTATAACCTTTTACCTATGACGAAAGCTAACATGTGTTCAGTCCCGGTAGCATCAACCTGATGTCGCATTTGTTTTCCATGATTTGCATGCAATGGGCATGAAGTAAATAATTAGAGAGAGTTACAGTTTCTATGAACAAAGGCTTACTGATACAAATCCGCAGTTATTATGCGGTCACATATCAAAAAGGTGGTTCAGTGTAGATAAAAACGTGTTCAAAATAGCACTCCAATGGAAATAACTTCTACACTATATATATGTACTCCACATCAGAATTTGCCTGTGACCTCTGGTTACGTTAACTATCACTCTACTGCTCCATCCCGTCCAATAAGTTTGCCTCACTTGTTATAATTTTTGAACTTGGTATAAGCCCTATGCAAAACATCAGCCCTGGCATGATTCAGCGGTGTCATGACCATTTGCCGCTGCAATCTCAACCGCGTTGCATCAGAATGGACCTGCAGTTGCATCACACAACATCAATCCCTATACCGCTATATCAATGTTGTTATACTCACAATCCATGAAGGCTACTGTCATACCACTGCATTTGGGGGAGTTTGTAAACATAGACTATCCATGAAGTTCATCACATACACCCCACAATCATACAAAGTCTGTTGCTTTGGGATGTCCTTGTTGGTCGATAGGTGAAAGTTAGAAAACCTTAGCTTTCCATCGCGTACGTCACTTATTTCATCTGCAAGCATTACGTCCAATGCAAACAATTACACAACATACAGGTTCTAAGTTATTATATGGGATTCATACCATTTATCCAAAGCAGACAACATATCAACATACAGACACAAAGGAAACTGACACTAAGGAAACTGACACTTACCACTTGCCAACCTATTGTTTCAATCTTTCTTCTCTGTTTGGGTAATGGCAAGGAGTCTGATATCTCGGCGGCCTCATTCAGAACTCGTATTACCAATGCAAACCAGTGTCCACTACCATCGAACATAGGCACAAATATCTGCGACACATGGAACAGATTGTCACTTTAATGTCTATTTGGCAACTGATATGCATTCCCCATATCTGCCAGGCATGCATGTTAATTTCAACGCAACAATGCTCTATTGTATTAGTGAACTATGGAATGTTTACCTATGTTAGACAATATTGATCTTAATTAATTTGTTGATGAATTTAGCATCTTCGAAATTATGTTACAGTTGGTTAACCCACTCCTATATGTTGTGTAGTTCGTCATCACTCTTCCCGCCACTCTCATCTTTCATGGATCATTACCTTGGTACATTTGTGTAGATTAGGCATATAATTCTTTCGATACTGCTCAGCCATGGCCAGTCCAACTCTATCCAAGTTTTGAGTGGCTCGCACCGCTTCCTACACAATATTGATTTACGAAATTAGTCTGTCTATATCATCGTGTTTTAACTTCCCTCTTACCCGTTCATAACTTCAAAGATGCTTATCGAAAAACCAATCGACAGGTACCAAATCCACTCGCCACCTGTTTGCTGCCTCATCTATTCCATCGCTGTAAGCTCTGCATATACGTTTAACACCTGCACAATGGGTTTAGGATATGCAATTAGTAATTCTCTTCTCCCTGCCTCGCCACATCCACTCAAGATGACTGGCTACTCATGGTTAAAGTAGTTAAATGTTTACACTTAGTCCAAGTTAGTTATTTTGGCCATAACGTCCTCAAGTTGAACCGCGTAGCATATGCATACTCGTATCTTACAATTATCTCCCTACAAAGTTAACACTACATCAACAATATTTTCATGTAATGCGAAATCCTTAAACTCAAATCGAGTATTACTCACGCTGAATCATTTTCAGTGTTCATGACATATTCTATAACCTGAAGTTCCTCCTGAGTCACGGCTGATGGTACAATGAAAAGCCCAGCCCAATAGCCCCGCCTTCCTCTGCTTCCACGAGCTTTCACCCATGGACTTGGCCTGTGCATGAATCGCTTTTTTAGGAAACTCCTTCTCAGTTTGGGTGTAACTTCACTCCTCTCAGCTGACAAAACCTCGATGTACATTCCGTCTGTCTTCTGTTTTTCATCCTGCATATCGCACAAGTCTTATTCAAATTATTGCACAAGTAGTTTAATATGTCAACAAAATAATAAGACAATTTCATTGGCCACCGCCTCTCATGGGATATCAGTTCGTGCACAAAAACTTTGAGCGCTTCTAAGCATTCCTCTTTTGGAATGTGTTATTTGCTCAATTACACATGCATGAGGCTTGTACTTATAGTTGGCATTTGTTGCATGATTGGAGTAATGTAGTTTTCCTCCCTATATATGTGCATTTTGCGATCATGAGAAAAACCCTTTCATGTTATTCCTTGTTCCAACATTAATTGGATTGTTAAATGTTGTAATCATATTCTTAGGGACCGTAATGTAATGTTTCCACCATACCTGTGCTTTGTCTTGTCACCCTCGCCTGAGGTCACATCTTTTTTCTTGACAATCGCAACGTTTTCACCACCTCTGTCGATGGTAAGATCTTCAATCTTGCCAACCATCACTTTTTTTTACCCTTTACCTAAAGTCTCATCTTCATGCACCCCAACCACTACATTGCATTCATCTTTGTCTACTTCATCATGGAATGCTGATGGAAATTTGCGGATATTTGAACCCAAAGCTCTTCCTACAACTGAGTCATTTAAGT
Source organism: Boswellia sacra (assembly GCA_013180625.2). Taxonomy (NCBI): domain Eukaryota; kingdom Viridiplantae; phylum Streptophyta; class Magnoliopsida; order Sapindales; family Burseraceae; genus Boswellia; species Boswellia sacra. The sequence goes on from SNVD02009786.1 coordinate 10,916, forward strand.
TCCACTGATGCTCTACCCCTTTATTATCCTCGTTAATAGCTTTTGTATCTGCATTATTGCCTAGTGCACCATATTGGCAGTAACCTCCATCTCCATTTTATCTGTAAGATTTCTTTTTCGCCAGAAAGCACGTCATCCGTTTTTGGTATGGTTGGTTTACTCTGTATAGACTTGGTTCTTTCACGATGTCCACCCACTGTCGACTCCGACTGCATGGCAGTATCCCTAACAGTTGGTGTCAAAAACCCCAGTCTTGCATCTGCCACATCATCATCCCAAGGCTCTGTCGTCTGAGATTTGTGCTGCTGCTCTTGCATCCCTCTTTCACAACTTCTACAGCGGGGTTGTTGTGCAGCCTCGTCCTGCTTGTCCTTCACGATTTCGGTAACCACGTCCTACAACTCCTGTAGAGATTTACTTGTAGACGATATAATGGCTTCCATCCTGATCTGTCTTGCAACCAAGTCGTCCATGGTGTTTGACATTTTCAATACATTCTTTATTAGTATCGCTTCAGTAAATAGCCCCTTTCCTCTATCACCATTATCGTCGTCTTTGCCGCCGTCCCTGGCGTAGGTACCCTGTACTAACAGAATATGATTAGATATCATATAGCACATTTTTTATTTTGGTAGCATGTATGCTTAGAATAATATGATTACCTTGTCCCTTTCACGTTTCAAGTGTTCCTGTATTGCTCTATTGATGTCACTTCCTGACCATGCAATAATTGGGCCTGCCCACTTTACGTATAAAGAGTAGCTGCATTGAAACAAAAAAACAAATTTATTCCAGATGCATTCTTTCAATCCTCCACCACCTGGATTAACATTCATTGTACATATACAGCAAAGGTAACTTAAATTACAGTTGTACATTCCTTATGTATCTCCCACTGATTTTCTTAATAATCGTTTGAAGAGGTAATCTCCAAATCCTTATTATTAAGTTACCTATGGTGAATAGATGGCTTCATTCACTTACCTCCATGAACAAAACACATCCGGCCCAATGACTACATTTCTTCTCTGATAAATCTATAACCCTGTCTGCAAACTTGGTGAAGCAGAATGAGGCCCAGTTGAATTATTTTATTTTATGGGTCGGTAACAGCGAGTGTAGATATCCAGGATCGATTGACAACCCATAAGTTGAGCATAGCAGTGTAGCTAATGTAAAAAGCATGAAAGCCACCTTGAACTCATCCCTTGCCTCTTGGCTATTTGCCAGCAACTCCTCAAGCTTATTAATTGTAATGCCGCGTTGCCCATCGCATAATTTTGCACCCAATTCTGCAACATCTGATTTAGTACCGCATAGTTGAACGGGCAGTCCTCCATCCATAACTCGTAAAGTCTCCGCAAAGCTTGCAGCAGTTAATAGCAATGACTTACCATCTAGTTGTAACACACATGTCCTCGGGTAGAAGTCATCTAGTAATAGCAAACACAATCTACTCGTCAATCTCCTGGGTCTTATATTCAATAGATTCCCCAACCCAATCTCATCAATTGCATCTCTCTGTGCTACATTCAATTTTTGTACCTGTCGATGAAATCTCTGGGGATTACAACGTGTTTAGAATGACTCAAATCCAGATTTGCTGATGTCTTCATTGGCACTGTTGGTCTTGGCTTCTGGCACATCGACAAGTTGATGGTATTTAACATACTTAGCCCTACTGCTACTACTAAGGGACCTCCACTTTTCACTAATTTTCTTATTCACCTGCAGATGCCACAATTTTGCAGTTAAAAAAGTACATCTACAACTACATATGCATCACAAATAAACTCCACACTTTCAATAATAGGCATTTATTACCTCACTATCCATCTTTATTGTGCTGTCACTCTGTCAAATTAATGTTATCTGCTCCTGCCTACACATGAAGCATGTCGAAAGCATGTTACTGGCAACCATTTAAAATTTTTTACATGTTGGGTATTGTATTCACACTATATGTCGTTCTTACAACCCGGACACGTCAACCTACTAATCATTTATACTAAGTGCAGTACACTTGGTTCACTATGTGAATGCTGTCCGTATAGATGGCCCTGCCAATTACCTAGTGCGATGTCATAATATGAATATCACATTAATCAATTACAAATGCATTGTGTCATCAAAAGGTTTAGTATATCATACCTAAAATTCATCCACTTAGACCCTAGCTTCTGCCTCAATGTATATGGTTGTTTAAAATTCTCTTGCTGCTTAATTTCATCAGAGTCCTGTTTGAAATTTGTTGACCCAATTCGCCTTTGCTTTGCCATCATGCAGGTGCAGATAGATTGAAACGAGATAAGGATACACCTCCACTTTTTGTGCGCTTGACTTTTGCGGTTTGATAACCACTTCCGCCCTTAAAAACGATTGTAACTGGTGTCTGTACATAATCCTGTTTATTGTCGCCTTATGCATTCAATTTCTGACTTACCTACCGACCCCTTAGGCAAATCACCTGGTGCTCCCATTATATGGACCTTTTCTCACCCACATGGTATGAAAAGTTGCACCTACACCCTCTATTTGAAACATCTGTTATGAAGGAAACGTATATAAGATTTTGTACATAATTGTAAAGACCATCATACCGACAATACAGAGGTCATATAGCTTAAGGTCCCCCACACACACACATACACATATATGCAGTAACTTGAAGGAGATTGTCGTGCAACTACAAGAGATATAAAATGCAGCCCATATGACATCCCATCATTGCATATACTACATCGTTAAATAGTATGAACTCGGCCCATAGTTTATAACAATAGTAAATTGTAGGAGATTGTAGTGCAACCAGTGGAGATATAAAATGCAACCCATATGACATCCCTTCCTTGCATATACTACATCTTTTAACAGTTTCAACTGGGCCCGTAGTTACAACATCGAAGTGGAATCCCTATTTGGACCTTATGGTTACGGACCTTCTGCATCCATAATTATTCTAAATTATATGGTTGCAAAAGTGTATATAATATTTCAACAAATAATAAATTAAAAAAGCTTTAACCACTCTAAAAATGAAATCCAACCATTTAGTTCACCTTGTTGGTTTGTAACGCAACTGATACAATTCATATTTGTTACGTAAAATTTGCTAAGTTGACGAAACAGTGTGATTTAGTACAATGTCACTGATTTCAAATATTATATATGAATGCTATTAACTAATAAAACTATATACAATGGTTATTATTTCAAATAAAAAATGATCTTAGTGATGAAGGAAAATAGTTTACGTTACCTTAATCGAAGTAAACACAATTGTACAAAATATCCACAGAATATGGAAGCAGAATATTCCATTAAACTTGTACTGGTGGTTGGCAAGGACATGTAAAGCCATCAAATGCAATCGTAGTTAGAACTGTAGATGATAATATATATGCCATCGTAATCCATGCATAAGATCAACGAGCCCAATTGAATGGATTGCACAACAAGGTGAACTTATACGTGATTGACTTGAGAGCGTGTCACACGAACATGTGCAGTCGTAGATGAACATGTTCATACACGAGGTGAATTTTTATATGTGAGTGTTATTGCTAAAGTGTACATGACATGTACATTTTCGCGTCAACCCAACCCTAGGAGCCCCATATTGTCATCATGAAATGCCCGATATGCAGACGCCATAAGCCAGATATGCTACTGACACGGATAGAAATCACGTGAACTCATATATAGAAATAGATGAGAGCAGCTATTGAACCTGATAATGAGTTTTCAAGTTCATTGACCCACTCTAGGTTACAGGATGGGGTGGGGGAGGGAAATGGCTTATGTTCTATCATGGGTGGGCCAGCTTAGCATGCAACATTCATCATGAGTTCATTTAACAAGTGCAAATAGGGCCCACAACAGTCAAAATAGCTTTTACTCAATTAAAAACGTACAAGCCAGCGAGTTTGGACATTGCATATTACAAAACATTGAGTTTGGATGTGATCAGTCGGTAGGAGCAACAGTGGAGAATGATGTAATCCAAATAGGTGTATGAAAAGTGAGAGGAAATGGGTCACTGCCAAAAGGTAAAGGATACAACTACTTTATTGATATAGCGATAGGGGTTATTATGATCGCCATGTGGGTATACAGGTCACTCAAATGTACCTCTGCCTCTATTACGATATAGCTAACAACATAATATTTGTACATAAATATAAATATGTAATATCCAAATTTTGTCCCTAAGGATGCCATGTTTTGCGAGTGAAAAAGGGGGACATTCCATCATGAAGGGAAGTTGCAATCGCGGTGTCATGGTGATTTGTATAACTTGTGTAGTGTGTAAATTTGTATACAATTTTTGTAGTGTGCAATTTATCTCAACTTGACCATTTATGACATGCCTAATTTTTTGTTCAGGGGAAATGGTATGTTGTATTTGAGGGCTTTGAACCTGGAATATATGGCAGCTGGGAGGAAGCTAGGAAGCAAGTGGACCGCTACTCTAATGCGAAGCATAAGGCATACAAAAATAAACACGAAGCTGAGCTCGCATATGCTAAGGATCGCCAGTTTAAAACAACCCATGGCAAAGGTAGTGGTTCTACCATAAATGAAGAAGAGTCATGTAGACGTAGTATCCACTGCTGCAGTTTCAGTGCAAGTGCGTTTGGATATAACGGTCAGACCATGATAAATTTATATAACTATGAGGTAATATATTATGATGGAGGCAGTCATGGATGATAACAGTTACATGAAATTCATGTGCAGGTTTACGTGGTGCTGACACAGGGATGACAGCAAACGTAGTTGCAGGTGATAACGAGGCAGGGGCTTCTTTCATTTCTGAAGGTAGAAATCAGACACATCTGACAAGCGGTGCACACCTTCGAGAAATAGAGAGGTGTAATGGTGCACGTATGGGAGGAAATATGGTGTTGGAGGAGAGACTGTTGAAGTTCAAAGGAGATGTGAAAGCAGAGTATAATCGACACGAAGCAAATGTTAAACAACTGTATGAAGATATGTGCGAGAATATAAGGCAACTGTGTTCACCGGCTTTGAAGAAATGATTCCTTTGGTGGGACTCCGAAGTGATGAAACTGGAGTGAAGGGGTGGGCGGGGTTATGACTGTAGTGTAAGTTCTGTTGTCCAACCATGCGTGGAAGCTGTGGTAAAGATACTGTACAATCATTGGAGCGTTGGATGCAGTTGGAGTGTTTTCACAATATTTGTACATTTTATGATGATCTGCCATCAACTTCATAAAGTGTCAACATACGTTTAATAAATTCCGTTTCGAACAAGATAATAGTTCAGTGCTTGGAATATAATTGTGCCTACAGTATGAATTTCGGGAGAAATTAAAAGTGAATTACATATGCCTTTGTGGGTAAACACAAAACTACACGTTGTGCAAAAGTGCATTTAGTAGGCCAAATTTCGTAAATCAGGCAAAATTTTACAACCTTGTAGATCCATAAATTACTATCATTAGTGTACTCGAATTACGCAACAAACGACATGGACGAAATGGACGAAGATGGAGAAACAGCGACGACAAACCAGTGTTAAATATATTTAATTTTTTGTCTTAAAAAGAATATTTCAAAATATAATATTATTGATTGCATTTGAATCTCAAACATCGTGATGGAAATTTATAAATGTTTACATATGAGGTAAAGTATATTTACAGCCAAATATTTTAATTTCCATAACAAAAAAAAACTAATTGACAGTCAAATTATTTGGAACCCTAAAACGTTAAAATATCCAATTAATCAATTCAAATATCTGTTGGAGAACCAATTATAAGGTTAATTTAGTATATTTTAGGTGTGTATATAATGTTATATCTGAAATACTTAAAAGATGATTACAGTATCTTTCAAGTGTTAAATGAAAAAGAATATGAAAATAATTTGATAAAAGATGGTAAAAAAGCCGTAGGAGAAAAAGAATAGAAGATGAGTTATTTGGTTGAAAAGAAATTTGCAATAATTTTAAGAACGTGTACAAATGTAATATATATATTTTATAGTTATTATTACAGGGATAAAATTGTCGTATTAAACAATAATATGCATCGTTAACAATTTGATAACAGCTATGTAATAAAGTAAACAAACAAACTTTTAAGTGGTTTGAACGAAGGATGGTCTTAATTTATGGTATATCCATCAAAATCTTTGGCCGTGAATCATATTCCAACTATCCAAGAAAAAGAAGTGGTAAATTAACTTACCCGATAGTAAAATTGTTTGGTTACACACACAATTGTACATGGCTAAGTTTGATTGTGGACCTTGTGATCGTGATAAATAACAATGCTCGTTACAGTTAAGATGAGTGAAAAACTGAGTAACATTTGAGACAGTGTAAGATAAATGGATAAAATTAAATAATGATGGAGAAACCTACAAAATTGAGTGATAGTATAATTACAAGACACATAATCAATTGTGAATTTGTAATCTTTAAGAAAATAGATTAATGAAATTTGTGTGACTTAATTATTGACATAGGAATGATTTTAGTGTTGATCAAAATCTATTGTGTAGGATGCCTACATACATTAGTACCAAATAAATAGCTTATGGTCAAAGATGCATATAGAATGTAGCATAAACATCAAATGTGTTATCATAATTTAGTAAAGTACTGCTAATGGGTTTTAAGAGAAAGGCAAAATTTTATTTGACCATTTACTCCACACTATAAAAGTAGTTGGAAATATCACGATTTTGGCAGTCACTTTCAATCCAACCAAAACTAGAACAGACATTTTCAAATTATTAAAAATAACCCAAGAAAATGGGAACCAATAATGATGTACGTGGGCATATAATTCACTTATATCTTGTTTTACGTTTTTATATATTCGTAAATATTTAACAAACACTTCAACTACCACTAATATATTATGAATATATTAGGAACAAAAATCAATTAAATAATTAAAATGGGATAATATGGAAAAGAAGGTCAATATTGAGATAATTATTATAAAGTAAAGAAATTCTATGAAATAACAGTATAGGGATGACAAAATAGCTGCAAATGATGGAAAATAGAGGTGGACTACATTTGGAGAGAATGAAAAGTGAAGTAAAGTTAGCAGTGGCAATTGCAAAAAAATAGGTTGTAATATGAAAATTTATCCAGATCCATTTAGTAATTATAACCCATTGTTACGGATAAGTTAACAATTAAACTAGTCTGGCTTGTAGCCCGATGGAGTCGACACGTAGCCACGCCGATGACGTGAACTCCATTAAAGTGTTTATTCATATAATTTATAGTCATAGAATTTGGAATATTATTTCATCTGGATCTTTTGTACAAGGTTAATCATTCAATTTGGGAAGCAAATATTAGTTTGTACTTTGAAAAGTAAATGGAAGTATAATTTTACCCGAAAGGTAGACTGAGCTATCGGCATGGCAAAAGAGGAGTTACAATAATGTTGTAGTGGAGAATCTTTTGATATTGGTCATTACCGAACAAAACAGGATGAAAAATCAACAACTTACAGTAGAATTAGACAGTTACCCACTTTCTTTTAAGGTCCGTGTGTTGTTGGTCAAATACTGCATCACCAAAGTTCAATATGCAATCCAAAGTCATTTGTAAATATTATGTTTAATCATTTTATATTTTCTTGGTACGTGATAGTTATGATGACAAAAAAAGGGAGTCATAATGGGACAAATATGTGTTGTGAAGATACCCTTTATTGAGATACACTACAATGTAGTGGATTAAATTCAGAAGAATGACAATAAATTCAGTAAGGTTATGACATCAATAAAGTTTAAGACTACAAAATTCTGGTTTCGTATGTTTAATTAAACGAGGATTACAAATAAATATGTGCGTTGATAACAGAATGGGATGTTCGATAGAAGGAAAAAGACGAGATTGGCCTCATACAATGAGGCAATTTCCATGCAAGCTCGTAGAGAAAATGTTATGACTTATGGGCCCATCAACATATATCTGAAGAATTAGTACATGAAGGGCCCGGGTTGATAATTAAAGAAAATGCGAGGCCCAAGCCCGGGCAGAACCGTTTTACACAAGAAATTGAAAGAGTTGTACCAAACGCTTGCTTAATGGGTCAACAGCACAAGGGTTTTAAGGGAAAGCGTTCATGGCGGGTAAAATTAGGATAAATGGCGGGACAAGTAATTGGGATAATTTGACAAGAGTGGCAAATTAAGAACGAGTGACGACTTTATAACAGTTGGAACCTCACTGCAATTCCTTGGGTAACAATAGAAATCATTGTTGGACATAGCTGAAGTTAGGCTGCAGATGCTGCTTTCAATTGGTGGGTGCAACGAATTATTAGCTCTGCAGATGATGAAGCAATGTGTGGCCAACAATTAAAGGAATGACCATGTGGAGGTGCACATGAACGAGCATTTGAGTGCCGGGTGGATAGCTACCTCTGGGATTAGTGGCTTCGAACATGTTCATCGTCAGACAACTGTAAGCACGGGTAGTTAATGTAAATTTTTTTCTGTAATGTTGGAATAGGTGGTATATTGATGGAGGCAATTATTTTATGAATTTATTCTATGCACACTGGCCAAGTAGACGGAAGCCCATGGAGGAGAAGTTGGATGTCAAATTCTACAATGCACGCTATTAAAGCAACACAAAATATAAATGTCGAGAAGGATGAAATGGAGGACTCCATATGGGGAGGGTCGTGTAGCTGATGGGAGAACAGTGAGACTGACAAGGGCGGCCACTTTAGTAACCAATGCCGTAAAATGATAGAGGAGTATGTACATAGTAATGTGAAAATGGAAGTAGGAGAGCAAGAAAATGATTGCACGATTGAGATTAATTACGAAAGCGAAGGACTCGAAAACAGTGAAAAAGGAGGTTCAAAGTTACTCGAAGATGGGACATTGCAAGTAACTAAGTTCAGTACCTTGGAGGTAGCGGAGGACTTCTATATGAATCATGCGAGGAAGAGGGGGTTTAGTGTTAGGAAAGACGTGCTCCGTAAAGATAGGACTGTTATTTGTATTAGACGACGGTAGGTGTGTGCTAAAGAGGGATTCAGGAGGGAGAAGTGGGTACACAGGGCAGGGCAAGTGCACCACTCCAAGGGATTGACGCGGGTGGGCTGCAAGGTAGCATTTCGTGTGACGCTGAACAAGAAAAGCGAGGAATGGAAAGTGAAAGAATTCAATGACATTCATGCTCACTATTTGGGATCTGCAACGTAGGTGCATTTCCTTCCTTCAAATTGAAACGTGGAATTAAAAGATGTTGAAATTGATAAGGGATTGAGGCAGGTTGGGGTTAACACTGCAAAAGCAATGGAGTACATAGTTTCTATGTTTAATGGATATGGGAATGTGGGGTTTACGAAAAAAGATCTCCAAAATAAGATGGATGCAGATCTTCACCGGCCGAATGATAGCAGTGATGCACAAAGGCTACTGGACTACATTAAGGCTACAAAAGATGTTGACCCAGGAGTGCATTTTGATTACAAGGTTGATACAGAAATAGGATGGGGGATTGGTTTTGGAGTGACAGTGGAGCGCGCACAGATTATCAAGTGTTTGGTGATGCGTTGGGTTTTGATACAACATATAAAACCAATAAGTACAGGAGACCGTTGGTGCCATTCATTGGAATTAACCACCATAGAAAAACTACATTGTTTGGAGTGGGAATGCTTTCGGAAGAGACAATGGAGACGTATACTTGGCTTCTTACCACGTTCATTAAGGCAATGGATAACAGGCATCCACAATCTGTTATTACGGATGGGGATAGATCAATAAGGAATGCTATTCGCACAGTATTGCCCAATGCAATACACCGGCTTTGTTGTTGGCATCTACATAACAATGCAAAGTACAACACAGGGGATTTGGGTTTTGCTGGAAAGCTGGCAAGAGTAATGGGCAAAAACATGGTTGTTGATGAGTTCGAAAAGAGGTGAAGCGGAATAATGGAAGACCATGGACTAGGGAACAATGAGTGGGTGAAGAAGTTGCATGATGATAGGAGATTATGGGCTGAAGCGTACTTGAGAGGCAAGTTTTTTGGGGGGATGCGCAGTACGCAAAGGTGCGAGATGACTAATGCTTTCATAAAGCGCTATGTCAGTAGGAAGCTATCAATGTTAGAGGTGTATTGCCAATTGGAGAGGGCGTTACGGAGGATGAGGAATAATGAGGCAAAGGACGATTTTCATAGTCAATATAGTGAACCGATCTTGGAGACACATCTAGTAAGGTATGAAGACCAAGCACAAAAAGTATTCACGAAGGTTGTGTTCTTCTTGGTTAGGGAACAGATAGCTCGAGAGGCACTGCTCATTGTTAGTGATAGAATGTCCAATCTTGGGGGCGTGGTTTATGAGATAACTCAATTTGAAGACTGAAAGAAGAAGTGGAAAGTGGTATACCAGCAAATAAATAGTCAAATGGATTGCTTGTGCAAATTGCTCGAGAGCACCGATATTTCGTGTAGCCATATATTTTGTGTAATGAAGGTTGAACACGTGGAAGAGATTCCGCATTGCATGATATTGGCTCAGTGGACAAAGACGGCAAAGTTGAGAAGCATTTGGCCTAGTAGAAACATCGATCAGCCATGGGAGCAAAGGAAAATGGCCAGGGTTGGAGCAATGGCAGCTGCAAGTAAGAAAATGTGGGATTTTGCATCTGAGACCGATGATGGATATGACAAAGCAAGGGAGTGTATATTTAGAATGACAATGCAGGCACAACATCTTATTGGCGGGCTACCAAAATCTGATGCCCAAGTAGAAGGTGTTGTACGCATCAGAGAAAAAATGAAGGACCCTCCCCTTGTAAAAGGAAATGGAAATTCGAGAATTACTGTAGAAGGTAAAGGTAGTCAACGTCGCAAGTGTGGACATTGTAGGAAGCCTGGCCATACGAAGACAACATGTAAACAAAGAGATGTATTCGACACAAAGGGAACAAATAGAAGGAGGGGGAGAAATGAGGAACTTATTACAGAAATAGACATTAGGGGTCAAAGCACTGAATTTGAGCTTAGAAGACTCTATGATGCAGGAACCAAGTTGGTTGCAGAACATGCCCTCATTTTTATGTGCCTAGATATGAGGGGGATGAGCGGATAAGTGGACATAGTTATACTATGGACAGGTTTGGGGTAAGGCCTATAGAGGATGGTATAGAACACAGAAGAGCAGATGAAGTAGAAGATGGGACACCATATTTTCAACAAAATCATCAAGTGCAGGTCCATGACTTTATGAATTGGTACAAACTGCATAACATGTGAGCTTTTTTTTAAATTTATTATAGTCTAATTTAAACTTATTGGTGAGATGAAATGCTGAAACGAAAGTGGTTATACAAGAACTTTAAATGAGATGTTTCAATTCAAGTGAGGATGTTGAGGTTACATCCAGTTTAATAACATTTTAATTTATTTTCTAGAACTCTACAATCGCATTGTGAATGCTAAGAACCTAATTAGTTGATATGTGCTACTTGACAGATAGGATATGTGTCTGTATGTTCTTGATCTTTTGACGTGGCTTCAAATCTCATATGGCCATGGAGGCTGCAGTGCTGCGTTTGGGACGAAGATTGCAGGTATTAGGAATTTGCTATAACGCGTTCCTAGTTGATGATAATGTTTGCCAAAAGCTTCTTACAATGCGATTTTTAGAATAGAAATTTGGTATGGTCACCATAGAAGCAACATCAAAAAAATAGGAAACTAGATTAATTTACAAACATATGCGATATTTGCATGGTTTAGTATTTTTTATACTCCATGATAGCAGTAGGGTGTTGAAGATATAGTCCTCTGACATTACCAAAATAGGCTGTTTAAAAATCGATGGCTATTTATAGGTCAATACAGGGGTTGTGGTTGTTCTGTTAAGTGAGTGCAGGTGTCCTGTCAAACCATGTAGACATTATCCAGTACAGTACAATGTTAACAAAATTCATGGCATTGCATAAACGCAGGTATGGAATTGTGATGTTAAAAGTCAGTAGATGTAGCCACCTGGTTTTTTCGTCTTTAACGTATATGAAATATGGAATCTATATATTTTTGTATCCACCACAGTTTTGCATATTGGTCAAGGGCTCATATTCCCGTATAAGGTACTAACCAAATAGGGGCTTTCCGATATGGCATGGTCAAACGACGTGTGTGAGTTCATGCATTGCTTCATTAATATGATTTGTTCATTAGGCGTTTGTGCAATGGTAGATACTAACCACATATGCTATGGGCTAACAGTGTTGAATTATTGAGTGTTGGGCTGCTGCCTAGACCTCTAAATATTAGATTGGCTGATAAATGTACTTTGTACGGGAAGGGAGAAAAAAATAAACTAACCAATTAAGGAGAAAACATAGAAATTTACATGGTTCAACAAAAATATTAATAATGCTTCTTCTATTGGCAACAGATTAATTGTAATATGCCTGATTGTGCAGGTGATGTAATGTTTGGCAATCATATAGCTCTTGATATCTTATTCTACTGATTGCTTAAAATGTTATTGCAAAGAAAATGTGTTGAACCTTTAATTTTTTCTCAGAAAACAAACAAACAAATTTGGTACTATAACTGTTATATATTAATCTCGTACATAACTGTCTTTCTTACCTCTATCGAAACAATAGTGAAATTGTAAATCCAGTTGTTCCAGACACTGTACTACCTTTGCAGCCTATTTTCAATTTAAGGATGGACTCCCCATATGTATTTGCTGATGGCAAAGTTGCCTTGTATGTACGTATGTATATATGCAATGTTGTTGAAGCCTTATTATCCTTTCGTTTCAAGGATTAGGAAGCTATGAAGACCTTAAATGTTTATGTCCAGATTTAGTCCACGCATGTTGAAGTTGATATAAGCACGCATTAGTATTTCTTTTGGGAAAAAAAACTAGTGTAAATCAATTGAAATAGATGTTAACTAACCAAAGTAATCAAATGTCTCATTCCAGATCTCTAAGATATCGGTCCCCTCGGTTCCCCATTCCCTACCCCTCCCCCTCCCCCCCACCATAGACTAGTGCAGCTATTACGATGTGCAACTGCAATGAAGAAGAGTGCAAATCTTGTTTCATTATCATTCCTGAGGATTTTTTTATTTCGCATGTTCTCATTTTGTACAATATTATGGATAGTATTCTCTGACCATTTGTAACACCTTCTTCATTAATGTGTTCTATTATTTGTTCATGCAGGTAACAGTCAACGTAAAAGCTGTGTTGTAGTGCATTTTATGATACCGTTTTGGTACTAAGATCTGCCATCTCCTTCATTAGTCATATTTCTCACATAGAGTAGAAGTAATAGATGGTGAATTCTGCTGTATGAAACAATGCTTAGTTATCCATGTAATATAAATATTGTATTGCAGTGAAAATATTTAATCATAATGGCAACTCATTTTTTGAATAGTGTCATGTTAAGTTCCATATGGAGGATTTGATGATTAATTTTTGGCTAAATTTTGGTAACTGCCAAACTAGTTAAGCAACATTATAATAAAGATGGCCTCTTTTTGCTGAGGAAAAGGACGAACATTGACACTTCTAAATTCAGATTGCTATGTTCAGTATCTAAAGTTGGATTGATTGCCCATTTACTATATTTTATTAATGTTGCAATACAACTACAAATTTTGTTAGATTTTTCATTTTAGTGCTACCTAAAAGTACACTTTTGTGACCAATCCGAGTTATGCATGTGTTATTTTTGTTTACATTTTTTGTCTTGAAGCAATTGTCCTAAGAGAATTTTTAAGTACGAAATTGAGGTCATTGTTGAATTTTTTATGGAGAGGAGTCTGGACCTTGAGTTAATATCCAGGGAAAACGAAGTGTTGCTTTACTGTTTATTAATGGCCTTGCCTCTCATGCCTGTGTTATTTCATTGAGCTATGAAATTTGTAAATATATTATGTGCATGCTTGATTATGATGCACTACTGTGCTATGGCTTTGCGGCATAAATTAACTCTTTTATAATTGCTTAACTTGTTTTGCTTTTATTAGTACATGCACAAGTAATCAAGTGATTATTTCACTTAATTACTGGAAATAGAACTGGCAACAATTGTAAACATTGTAAGACCATGCATTGAAATAGACATGCCAAATAATTATTGCCCCCTGAAGTCATCGTTTATGAACACAAGGAAGAAATTTAGGTTGTTCTAAGCTAGATCATGACATTAAATCTTTGTTATCAATGAATTTGTTTCATTTAAAGGAAGTGTATTGCCTACCATTTATAGAAGTTATTGTAGTTTCTTACCTTGCTTCGACTCCACTATGTTAAAAAGCAGTTAATCAATTTTTTCAAAGCTAAATTTAACAAATCCAATATTGGACATCGAAGTTGATTTGAAGATGTAGATAATGTCAAATCATCGCATTAAGTTTCAATAGTTGCAACCTCATTCAATTCTAAAATTGAGGCCGACACTGTCACTAAGTTCAGGACAAATGATACACCTAACGATGACTAAACATAGAGCTCTAGCACATCATGCAGAAGACCATTGTTTTTAGGTTCAATGACCCTAAGGTTGCGTTTTATTCGCATCAATTGAACTATTTACTCGATCAACCAAGTAAAGCACCTATGAGGATCAAAACTTGATCGAGATGCATTAATTTTGAGCTTGCCATCTCAAAAAAAATATCTATCTTGTAGGCACGTCATGCTCCAAACATAATACATAATTTAGTCTTTCATGCCAAGATTAAAATATACATGTTTTTAAAGATAGATTTCTTTTTATTTTACTACAGAATCCAAGCAAAAGAACTTCCATACATGTATAATGTTAACCCTTGATTAGTTGGTTTGAATTTTCATTGTACAAACTATATATTGAAGCTGCAAAGCATTAATAAAGAACTTCTCTCCATGTTGCATCAACAATTACTAGTCTTTTATAAAAACTATTGGCGGTTTGCCTCCATATATGTCCAGGAACTGGTTCTCAGCAATGTCCTTGACCAGTGTAGTCTTCAATTTTTTGTTATCAACAAAAGCAGTCTATAAAAATATGGAAAATCATACAAACAGGGTTACATGAATATATTCCGGCCGAACCATAATCGTATCTTGTAGCTTCCAGCATAATATGCATAATTTCAGCATCAAAACACCAAGTACATTCAATTGCAATGGAATAGGTTATATTTCTTATTGATAAATCATTGTATAATATCACTAAATAATCTTAAGTATCTACAAACCCTAAATTGATTGATGTTCAAGCACTTCCTACATATTTATTGCAAATGTTTCATGCATCATCAAAGCCATATTGCAAGAAGAAGTTTTCTTTTAACAGGTAGAGATTTAGAATCCTTAGTACAAACTTTTAAAAACGCAACACTTACCTTTACATGAGAGTGCCATATTCTATTTCGAAGCTAATAATTCCGTAAAAGGAAGAAAATATAATATGATCAATTAAGCATAAGTTGACACTGAAACAAATATGTAAAGTTTATAAAAAAGAAAAAGAAAAACAGGACAAAGTATAGAACAAATAGCAAGGTGAAAAAAAAAATAGCAATGACAATGACCTTTGAAGTTAACATTTCTCTTCTAAGTTCACATATGGACCTAATGTAGTTTCATGTAAAAGTGGCAACTTTGGTTCTCTAAGATGTATGCCCGTATCACCCAACACCTTGATTCATCCTATATGATTGTAGATAGGTTGGCTACAAGATAAAAAAACTATTCCGACCCCATTGGCATCGATGATGAAAAACAATGTGACAAGAAAGACAAGTTTTGGGATAGAACCCCATTGGCACCGATGATGAAAACAATGTGACAAGAAAGACAAGTTTTGGGATAGAAGTGAGTCATAAATTATTCCTATAAATTTCCAACTTTAGCACCATAAATTCTACAAGAAAAAAAAGTTGCACTGGTCTAAACTTAAAATAACAAAGTCAAATCCTGCAATAACATCCCCAAAAGCTTTCTAACACTTACATCCGATCATTTTTCTTATATGTTCATTGTTTCTAAACCCAAAAGATAGCATATAAATGGGTTATGTACATTACATTTCCACAGTGAAAATAAGAATCTTAATATGAAAGCGAATACAACAATGCAACAATAAATTTCCTAGTTCATTTCACCTTAGACGATGGACAAATAGTTCTACGCTGCAGCACATATGAAGAAAACCTATTACATGGCAGAAATCAATTAAATCCTTTCAAAAGATTACTTGGATTCAAGCCATCACACAAATAAAAGATAGCATGACATAATCTAATATGACAATACATTAATCATCACATGAGTTAACATTTGATTTTTTACTCATCTTTTGTTTAATATCTCTGGCTTTCAATACAAGAGAAAATTTTATGTCATTAATTATTATTTTTTGTAAGCTCTAATCACCATATTAACAATAATTACAATCATTGTTGTTTTGGCTTGCACTATAATACATTGACATCATTGTCTAATGAGGCATGCAAAAACTTTAAATATTAGTATCAAGAAATCAATGCACAAGGAAAATTACAACTGAGATGATTTCGAAATTGGAAGGATCTACAAGAAAATATTGCAAAATAAAATTATTTGTCATTACCTACATAGTTTCCAAAAGCACGATGAGATGTGAAAAGGACAAGACATCAATACCAGCTTTCAAAATGGGGATTCCCTTGGCTTGCCATTTATAATTTCTATTATTATATATTTTTTCCTTTCTTAACAGACTCAATGTAATTTAAAATTGAGCATGATTGTCTTGCTGGAATAAAAAACGAGGAACTGCTTCCACTAAAAGCAATACATCAGTTTTCCACATCAACGTGAAATAATTTCATTTTTCATTCATTTCCCTCACTTTCTCATCAACCAAAAAACACCAAATCATCAAACATAAAGCAACAAAACCTTAACTACAAAAAAAAAAAATCATCATCTCTGCAAATCAACACATTTCACAAAATTAAAAGAGACCAAAGCATGCAATCATTACAATCACAACTGCAAACTCTGTAATATCACCCCATCAAAAATTTTCTACGGACATGCAAAACTAGTGAAAAGATCAAACCAAAAACTAATGAAATGATAACAATAACCAAAGAATAATAATTGCCAAAATTGGAAAGAAAATTGGGGGATAGTTACATGAAACAAAAATTCACAAAATACAATAAGAATTGCAAAATCAAGAAGTAGCTTGATCTGGCTAAGAGAATAAAAAGATCATTGCAGTTTGATGGCGGAATCAGAGAACAATAAATAAATAAAGAAATCCTAACTCACAATGCAAAAAAATAATAATAATAATAATTAACAAATTCGAAAATGTACAAAAAAGAGAAACAGATTTAGAACAAAGATCTATAACAAATTGACAAGTTTAAATGTACCTATAAAATCGATTGCAGCATGTTATGAAGTAGATTTATGCAAGATGCAAGGACGGGTTGCTGCATAGAGCTTTGGATCGATCGATTGCATGAGGATAGACTGAGTGAAGTGGGTCTTCTGGATGTTTGAAAGCACTGTGATGTCCTCCATGAAAACCCAAGGTTGAACATTTGCAAATGGCTTTTGAGCTCTACTGGATTAGACAGCAATCAAATAGTTTCTCCAAGACCTAGAGTTGAACGCAACTGGAATAACCAGTGGCAAGTAAATCTTGCAATAAAAAGCTCAGCAGAGGAGAGCTGTTGGATTAGATGGTTAAGTCCCTAATCCAACTGCCTATATAATTGTTGTATCAGTTCAATTGCTGGACTGTAGTCCAACTCATAAATTATATAATATTGATCCTGGTGTATCTGCCCAAAGAGAAACGCAATCACACATGCTACCAATAAATTAACTATTTGAGGGGGCCGATCGATGTCTTTTCTAATCCTAGCAAACATTCAACAAAAAGAAAAAGATAGTGCCAAGCAAAAAGCTGTAAATGCATTTTTATGTTGAATAATAAAGGAACTATGAGGGCCCTTCACCGACAACACTTTTGACCAACCGCAGAGTATTTCTATGTTTCTTCACGCCATTACAATTCACAATTAAAAATAATTGACAAGACGTGTTTGTTAGACTGAAAAAAAGTGCAATTGAGATGTTGGTAGAATCCGCTTAGTCAAGCTGACGTTTAACACGTCGAAGAAGTTAGTTGAATTGAATATTGTCCCGTAACAATTGATGTAGCCTCCCAGATTACTAGATGTTTGCTTAATCAAACTAGTTAGAATAAGTTTTTAATCCATATCTTTTGTAGTTTCTACCATTTAAGATTTAAATTTTAAAGTGGTAGCACTTTCGTTGTTACCACTTTAAAATTAGTGGACAACTGCTAATAAAACTTTCTTTAACAACTCATAATATGTTTATGTGCACTTCACAATGATAATGATATGCAGGATTATCACTATTTGATATATAGCTGTTTAATGACAGATTTGTTAGTTATCTTATGACCACTTTTGGAAATTGTTCACTGTACAGCGTTTTAGGTGATTTCAACGAGGGTAAATACCAACTACCCCTATATTTTGTCTAAGACACCTCACTTCTTGGTTTATATCAATAACAACCCTTAACGTTAGTTTTATGTGTTAAGGGCGCGTTTGGCAGCCCACATAGTATAGTATAAAAGATACTGTTCGTATAAAATTCTTTTATACCGTGTTTGGAATAGCAAAAGGGTGGATAGTATAGTAAAATGTTGCATAAGATCCGTATAAGAACCGCATAAAAAGAGGTAAAATAATGATATCCCCCATCATTTGTTAAGACAGGATAGGATAAGGATATAGGGGATTGTTGGATATAATTTTTAATTCATAAGTTTTATATAATATAATATAATATAATATTACATAATATAATATATATAATATAATATAATATTATTAAAAGATTTAAATTATACAACTTTATTTTTTGTTTCAGTTTTTGACAATAAATACTGCAAACATGTATAAATAAATAAATATTTATATTATTAGCTTATTAAATATTTAAATGAATTATTTTAATAAATAAATATAATTTATTAAATATTAAAATAAAAAATTAATTATCCAAAAATTAATTTAATATAAATAATTTTTAAAATTATTATATTTTAAAATATTTTATTAATTTTAAACCATTTTTATTATTGTAAGGAATTTAATATAGTCAAATACAATCTTTTATCAAACACAGTATTGTATAACATTTATACAATGTAGTGATAAATCAAATACAGTATAGACTTGACTCAATCTTATACTATGCAATTTCATATAATGCTATCTGCTACAGTAATAATTATACAATTCTATACGGTGCACCAAACGCAGCCTAAATGTATAGGTTTACGGGCTTCGACTTGGATAATGACAAATATACCATTTGTTTTGGGCCAAATTAACTGATTTGGTTTGACTTATAAAACTTTATGGTAAGATGATTAACCATTTTATTAGATGAGACCAATGACAATAAATTTATGTCGATAAATTATATAAAAAAACTTATATCAATAATTAATACAAAAAATTCGTATTGAAAGATCTATTCTCATATATATATATATATATATATATATATATATGAGATATTTTTAATTAAAATTTTATCTAAAAACTAGACGTTAGTATCTAATCATTCAATTCTTTAATTCAACGGCTAAAATTAACAATAAGGTAGCATTACAATTTAATTAAAATAGACTCTTTTTAAATGAAAAGCTTATGTGGCAAGCTAATGCGGCCGGCATATCGCAAGTCAAGCGCATCTATGGATTTTCTTCTTCACAAATTTTGATAGCCATCGCGGAGACTTGCAACGCCACGGAGGAGTGCAGACAGATAAATTTAGACGTGCATCTCCATTACATGGGGGAACAAATTTGTTGGCAGCAGCCAAGGCGAAAAAAATATATAATCTTTTCCTCTTTCCAGCTAATCATGACGACATTGAATGATGATGGATAAATTGGTATGTACTTCTTCCAAGGGCTATGAAACTCATACTATTCAAAAAATGTTAAAAGCTCAAATTAGGTTACTATTATTGTTATTTTAGTGCTCCACGGCTCTGAAATTGGATTTCTGCATGGATGAATGAAGAGCTTTAAGTCTGATATTTTTTTAAGGATAAAAAGAATTATAGAAATCATGATAACCCCATACCCAGTAATAGCCTTTTATTGTATAATCTCAAGGATTTTTTTTTTCTCTTTCACTTTTATTTGCAACAAAAGATTATAGTTTTTTCTTTGAAATTTGAAATTATCTTTCTAAAATTATCATCTAAGATAATAACAGTTCAATATTTGATATTCATTATTATATATATAGTTCTTTCTAACAAAATTTGCTTTCAAAAGATATAGAAAATAAAATAAATGTTGAACTTTACCATGAGATTAGAAAAGAAAAGTCAAATGAGATATGAGATACCAACTAAAAAGTGACAAGGTGATCAAACAAATTAACATCGTGGAAACCTATAGTGTAACTTATGGTGTGTTCTTTTTTGTTTTATGTGTTTTTGTTTCCAAAATGATTTGAAAAATGAATTTCTATGATTTAGAGAATATATTTTAAGTAAATGATATGCGTTTGGAAATGAATTCGTAAAATGTAAATTTAGAAATGGTTTTAAAAATATGTGTTTGAAAATGAATTCTTGAGCTGAAATTTTGAAAACAAAAACAAGATATGTGTTTAAAAATGAATTATTGATATAAAATGGAGAGAGAAGATGAAAATAAAAGATGAAAACAGAGATAGAAGAGTTAAGAAAGGACGATTTTGAACTTTAAAAATATTAAAAATAATGTTTTATAAAATATATTAAAAAATAAAAAAAATTTTATAAGAATATTACATTTTAAAAATAAAAAATAATTTTTATGAAACAAGAAAGTATGGAGACCATTACAGGCCATAGATTACATTTGATCTTTGGTTTGACTTTTGGCTGATTTGCTGCTCCGTCATGATTTTTCTCTGCTGCGCCTGTCAATCTGCACTACTCGACAGTGCTGCAAGTCTGCTATCAAAATTTGTGCATAGAGAGACGCGGAGTTGAAGATTGCCGGCCACTTCAGCTTGCCACATAAGTTTTTTATTTGAAATAATCTATTTTAATTAAATTATAATACCATCTCATCTCATTGTTAATCTTAACAATTAAATTTAAGAAATTAGATGATTACTAATGTCTAATTTTAAATTAAAATATCCTATCCCATATGCAAAACTATTATATATTTTTAAATTTCATAATTATTACAGTTAATCTTTTTTGAAAAAAATTCATCTTCAGCCTTTGTAATTTTATATATGATTAAAAAATAAACATGTATAAAATATTTTTATCTTCATAACGTACAAATTAAATGTCTCCACTTAACAAACTATATTTCACTAAAACAAAAAACCCAGAATCAAGAATCTAGTGACAAATTAAATCTCCAAAAACTATCTACTTCATTTTCATGTAACAACAAGCAAAACATCGACCAAAACTAAAAATGTACAACCTGAGGTCCAAAACTCAGTTCAATCGACTGCAACGTCCATTTTTTTTTTCTTTAACCCAAAAGAAGCGAATTTTTATTATAAATCATATCGAAGATACAATGTAAAGCTTAACACGTAGAGACCAAAAAGCTATAACTGTCCGTACCATGAAAGCATGGAAGGAAGTTACAATGCATTTATCCAAAACAAAGTAAATAAAAAAGAGGTCCATGAAAAATCAACACAAGCAATAATGAGGCCGGGAATGGTATCATTCCCAAACTCAAATCTCTAATCTCTAGTTTTCTTATAAAGTCAGTTTTTCCCTCATCCTACTTATATTTATTTGATAAAACTTAAAAGCGAGGGAGGTCTAAAACAAAAAGGGATGTGGGGGTGTTGGGGTGGTCCCGAGATATTAAGCCAAAGTATAAAGGTGTGGTTGCCAGTTACACTGATAATAACAACCCGACTTCCCAAGTTGACAGCATTCAACGATTAAAAACGAAGTTCTTGAAAAAAAAAAGTTTTATACATAGAAAAGAAGCTTCTATTCAAATCAAAGATTTGTGTCCCTATATATACTCAAAAAGTTCAATCAAACATAATATTCAATCTATATCTAATACCATAATACATATATGCCCAAAAAAAAGGTGTTATCCGTATGAGAAACACAAACACAAGTTGACATTAAATAATTTATATATCTGATGGGGCCAACGGATATACCTTTCTCAATCTAAGAAACTAATAATCAAAAGAAGAAGCATACCATGGGGCTCTTCATTGCAGCCTTGGTAAGTGGCCGCACTTGTCAACTATTTTATAATCTTTTTGAGAATATCAAGTTATCAGCCTTATAATCTAATCAGAAGTTAGAATATTATTGCAATACCTTTTCTCGGTTTTATTCTTGAGCATCACATTGACAAACTCACAATACCTTTTTGTTATACCATTAATGGTCAGTAATCATCAAACATTGAATATTCAAAACTTCCAACATAGATTTTAGATTTGGTTAAGGACAATTTCATAGTTTTATATTCCTTTCGTTTTCTATACTGATACGCATTCTATATCTTTTACGTACGTGATGTGGGTACTGTTTTTATCACTTCATCGGCTGGTATTAAAAAAACAAAATCAGTACGAATGCGGTTAGGGTTTGGTAGCTTTATCGCTTCTGATAGAACTTTATCAGGCAACTAATTATTATATTCTTAGTATTACTATTGCCGCGAAAACCTTTTAGATTTGTTTAGCTTCCGATTCTATGACAAACGGTTGCTCTAGAGAGACTGTGAAGTAAAAGTTTCTTTTATAATAATTAAGTTTGAAATTTTGTAGATTTGATGGGTGGGTGGCGGTCCTCGTGGACCCCATATTATATATATATATATATGAGTTTAATATTATGTGGTTCAACTATTCTCGTGGATTCATACGAATTAGAAAATAAAGAGTTTTCTTGTCAGTACTGCATCTCAACTTTCAACCACCAAAGAAACCAGAATAATCTGTGAATGAAAATCATATACTATTCACAAACTACCATGCAATAATAGACAACGGAAAATTAAAAAAAAAATTACCCAAATTAAGATCTATTGAAAGTAACCCACTTCTGAAAACTTTTCATGACCCTTTTATCTGTTCAAATTACCTGATTACCCTTAACAATTTAATTAATCAAAATCCTATTATTTCTATATCCCCCTTCCCTCCCAAGCCTGTATAATCGTCTACCCTATATTTAAAAAAGAAAAAACCAACCAAAACTGTTCATCTCAGCATTCATATCTACCGATTTCCCATTCTGTTTCAATTATTTTCTAACATTGAACTATAAGAGAGAGAGAGAGAGAGAGAGAGAGAGAGAGAAAGAGAGAGGCTGCATTATTGAGAGAAAGCAAACCAACGGAAGAGTACCCGAACCGGTTAGTCGCTTCTCCTTCGTTTCAATAGTGATTTCAGGAAACTTTTCCATATTTTGGATTGATTATTTCCCTCATGTGCTAGTTTATATGTTGTGAATGGATTTCTGACCATATTTTTGCATTTTAATATTTCAAAATTTAAACTTAATTTAGGGATTTAGATTTGTACTTCAAATGTTTTAATGATGGATAAGTGTTATTTGTGGTGCATTTGCTGTTATTCTTGTGTTTTGATGTTTGTTTTGACGAATATCAATGAAAAATGGTGTTCTGGAGATCGACGAACTAAGGTTGAAGATGACGCTCAACTGGACCGCTCAACACTCATAGACGAAGGGTTGTCGAGTATTGAATCATATATCTAGTGTCAGTCTTGAGCTTGACACTAGATAGAACAATCCGAAAACGCATGTATGTCGGTTGCTTGAATCTAACATGAGACTCGTCCGACACTCCACAGAGTGTGTCAGATTTCTACGTCGGTTGTCGATAATCTATCCGACGTAAAGGCTCTATCGGACTCTTTACAGAATATTTTGTTGTTCAACACTGTTAAGCGATATAACAGAATCTTTTTTTTGGCCCTTTTTGACATACTTTTTAACTAAATAATGTTGTTTTTTAAAGTAACTAGATGGAAAATGATCATGGGCTTATATTTGACTTTAAGACACCATAAAACGATCACTACCATGCAGTAATAACAAATTTGGCAAGTTTAGAGTATATACAGTATGTCTGAGATGAGTTGAATGCCCTCCAAAAGGACATGTTTAGGCGTACATATTTTGGGCACTTGTTGGACATCCGAAACCTAACATTCATATCTCAATTGGTTCACCATATACTATTAAGGGAGGTGGAGATGGCTGGGTTTGATAATGAGATGTGGTTTTTCACCAAAGGTATGTCTTCGTAGCCTTGAAAAGTGTCTTGTATACTTGTGTATAAAAGATAAAACTTCTCATCCCATTATCATATAACATTTCATCCCTTGAGAAGTCTTACAAAATGACCATCAATGACATGAAGAAAGCTCTAGATGGTATGTTAGAAAAGTATAGAGCAAGGAAGGCAGCAAAGGAGGATCATGATACGGAGAGCTATAATTTAGGAGGTTGCCCTTACGCTATTCAAGTAAATTAATTTAGTTTACCATTATTAATAATTATTTAGTTTCTATTTGTGGTTAATTATGGAAACCTTTTACTAAAATCATAATTTTCTTTTGTCAAACTTAGTTGTATGAGGTTATGCCATATGTCTGATCTATATATAGAACCGTTGGTAAGGTATTTACAGGTAAGATTTCTCGATTGTTGCAGTGGCAAAACATGAAGTTGCTGAGCAAAAGGATATTGGAATAGGATTGTTCGTACATTATTAGGGTGGTAAGTCCTCAACCCATTATTTTGCTATTCACTATTACTTTGTTAAAGCTATTAACATTTTGCATGGAACTAACCTACCAGAATCATCACAGGCACATCCACTTGTGATATTGGAGCCCACGGAAACCGAGGCTGAAACAGAATTGTTAATGACATTAGAGCAAGTCACTTTGGATATGTAGACATGGTAATGCACTGTTTCTTTAAATCTATAAATTCCCTTATTAATTTTCATCGTTAAATATGCTTTAAGCAATCATTGTATTCATGCTTATTTTTTCAAGGATGAGTGATAGGTGTCTATTTATATATCATTTTCATATCAATTCCGTCTATGTTTCTTTGCTATATTCCTTGGTATTTTTATGTTTTTGTGTGGTTTTTGATGTTTGTAGGAGTTTTGGAGGAACTTACACAAAATTGGAGTAAAACCCTTCATTTTCACCTCTGCTAGTCAACCAATTTCTTGGAGTTGATTGTATCGATATACAATTAACCGGATAACATGCTATATACCATTGAAAAGCTCTCGAAGTCTATTTTCTGGAGAAATTTACGGTTCACGAATTTATGTAGTGTACCGAAAGTTGTGATAAAAATGGTATGAGAAGTGTATATTTGTAATTCCATATATCACTGTAGCATGTTATTAAATACGGGGCACTGTAGCAAGTTACTGTAGCAGAGTATATAAACACATTTTAGGGTTTTATTTTCATAACTTGAAGAGGGGGAAACGACTTGGAGGCTGCAGCTCTGAAATTCTCTCATCTTTTGGAGTTCTTGAAGGAGAAAAAAAGCTTGGAAAGAGGAAGAACTACAAATCTAAGGAGATTTACAAATGATTTGCTAAGTTTCTTCCTTTCCCTTTCATTTTCTGGAATCTTTTTGTATTGTATTGTATTAACTACGTTTTTGAACATGTGTAACTAAATCTGAATTGGTTGAGGGTGATTTCAAAGCCCTTGATATGGTTTTTATGAGTTGATTGTGTAAGAAATTATTATCCAATTCTCTAATTGAAGTTGTTTGCATTTTCCCATATCTAATGCTTATGATTGCTTGCTGATTGTATTTGGGGTGGCCAACTGAATATAATCTGGTTGTTGTCTATTGCTAAATTAGAAATCTTGATCCGTAATTGTCATGAATTTCCAATCATTAGTAGCAAAATTGTGATCAGAGATTGCAATTGGAAAATACAACCTATGTTAAATAATCCGAACCTGTGTGATTATTGCTTAGATCAACCTATCTTTCTTATCATAATGCTTCCATTGAATTAAACTTAGAGAGCTTGTTCTAGGTTGTTTAATGAATAGAGATTAAATAAAGAGCTTGTTTTATTTAACAACAAAGTAAGGAAAGATTGGGATAACAGAGCTTGTTGTTATCTACGGTTGGTAACTTCAATGCTGTAATTGGATGACAATTCTATGTTAATTCACAAATTCATATCTTGTGGCAGAGAAAGAACCCTTAACCAAGTGTCTCTCATTGATTTTTCACTCCAAATTAACTTTCTGTTTTGTTATTCTTCATTTGCATTCTTATTTCATTTAGTTAATCATTCAACAAAACCCCCCTTATTTAGTTTATTGTTGCTGGAAAATAACAAATTCAATTAGAATCAATCCTCGTGGGAACGATATCTTACTTATCACTTTATTACTTGTGCGACTAGTATACTTGCTAGTTTCGAACGCATCAAGTTTTTGGCGCCGTTGCCGGGGATTGATTTTCTAATCAATTTGTTGTTCTGTTTTTACTACTGATTCTTGATTGTTATTTCCTGATTGTTTGTGTTTAGGCTTTTATGTCCGAGGGAGAAGCGGATCAACGACTTAAGATAATTAAGGAGTTTCTCTAATCCTCGAATTTAAGGATAAATCGGTCAATTTCAACTCCACCTCCAGAATTTGACCTTGCACGACACACTTCCCTCCCATCTTCTTGCAGTTCAATCAAATCTGAATCGGAAGCAATGGCGATGGAAAACGATCAGACTCTTAAGGAGTTAGCGGCTCCAATTATTGATCAACAACCGCTATGCATAAGCACCAATTTTGAGATAGATTTTGAACTTAAATCTGGACTGATTCATCTCTTGCCTACATTTCATGGTTTTGCAGGAGAGGATCCGAACAAACACCTCAAAGAATTTCATGTGGTATGCTCAAGTATGAAGCCAACCGGCGTTTCTGAAGAGCAAATTAAATTGAGAGCTTTCCCATTCTCATTAGCAGATTCGGCAAAAGATTGGCTATACTATCTACCACCAAGTACCATTACCACTTGGAATGAGATGAGTAAACTCTTTTTGGAGAAATACTTTCCAGCCTCGAAAGTACAAATATTAGAAAAGATATTAGTGGCATTCGACAACACAATGGAGAATCACTTCATGAATATTGGGAGAGATTTAAAAGGTTATGTGCTAGCTGTCCAAACCACCAAATTAGTGATGGACTCCTAATTCAATATTTCTATAAGGGTCTCTTACCAATGGAAAGGAGTATCATTGATGCTGCTAGTGGTGAAGCACTAGTTAATAAAACACCAAACATTGCAAGACGTTTGATTAGTGACATGGCAGCGAACTCCCAACAATTCAGCAGTCAATTTGAGCCACAACTACAAAAAAGAGTAAATGAGGTAAGTACTTCAAACATTGAACAACAACTTTGTGAACTTACCTCTCTTGTAAAAAAATGGCTGTAGGACATATGCAGCAATCTTATGCATGTGGAGTATGTTCTGCCATGGACCATCCAACCTACATGTGTCCAACTTTGCAAGAAGGAGATACAGAACAAGCCAATGCCATGGGTGGATTTCCAGGACAACCAAGGCAAAGGTATGACCCTTTCTCCAATACTTACAATGCTGGATGGAGAAATCACCCTAATTTAAGATATGGGAATCATCAACAATTGCCCCAAATGCCATACCAAATCGACCACCAGGTTTCAATCAACTAAGGGTGCGGCAGCCATTTCAAGCACAACCACAACCAGCACCACAACCAACTCCACAAAATTCAGGTATGTCTCTCCAGGATATTGTTAAAGCACTTGCCACTAACACAATGCAATTTCAGCAGGAAACTAGGGCAAGTATCCAAAACCTGAAAAATCAAATGGGACAATTGGCCACTAACATGAGCAAATTTGAGAGTCAAAGCTCAGAAAAATTACCTTCTCAGTCGGTGATCAATCCAAGAGAGAATGCTAGTGCTGTAACTTTGAGAAGTGGAAAGCAATTAGAGATCCCACCAAAGAAATCACAAGCTGGTGAAAGGGATGATACCACTCCCACCATGAATAAAACATCATCTTCTAAGGTAAATCCTAAAACCCATATTCCTTCATATGTTACTCCTCCACCTTTTCCTAGCAGATTTGCAAAATCAAAGAAGGAGGAACAAGAGCAAGAAATCCTGAAAACTTTTCGCAAGATCGAGGTAAATATACCACTTCTGGATGCTATTAAGCAAGTACATCGTTATGCAAAATTTCTCAAGGAGTTATGCACCAACAAGAGAAAGTTGAAAGGAAATGAGAAGGTAAGTGTGGGGGAAAATGTTTCAGCTGTATTGTAAAGAAAAATTCCTCCGAAATGCAAAGATCCAGGTACGTTCACCATTCCATGCACCATTGGTAATACCAAGTTTGAAAGAGCTATGCTAGATTTAGGGGCATCTATTAATGTCATGCCATATTCTATTTATGCTTCTTTGAGTCTTGGACCTCTTGCGGAAACTGGTATTGTAAGTCAACTTGCTGATCGTTCTAATGCATATCCCAAAGGAGTTGTGGAAGATGTGCTTGTGCAGGTAAATCAATTGGTTTTTTCAGCAAACTTCTATGTTCTGGAAATGGAGGATGAGACATCTCCCAATCCAACACCGATTCTTTTGGAGAGGCCATTCTTGAAAACTGCCCGAACCAAGATTGATGTTCATGATGGCACTCTCACCATGGAGTTTGATGGCGAGGTGATTCGTTTCAATATTTTGAGGCAATGAGGTACCCTAGTGACTTGCATTCTGTTTTTGCAGTTGATGTTATTGATTCTTTGGCACAACAACTTTTTGAGTTAACTCGCAAGGATGCATTGGAAGTAGCCATTAGTGAGCACATTGGGGCAGAAAATTCCAGAGAATCGAGGAAGTTGATACAAGTGTCTAAAGAAGTGGAGGAAGCTGTGGCAAGCTTGGATGATACTATAGCTATCACCACAAACAGGTATGATGTTTCGTACATTGAATGGCCTTTATCTAATGAGAAACTTCTACCTTCCGTGATGAAAGCACCTGCCTTGGAGCTTAAGCCTCTTCCAGATCATTTGAAGCATGTATTCCTGGGTGAGAAAGACACTTTACCAGTCATAATAGCAAAGGGTCTTGCACCATTACAAGAAGAGAAACTCATCCGAGTGCTCCGAGATCACAAAACGGCCATTGGGTGGACAGTCGCTGACATCAAAGGTATTAGTCCAGCCGTATGCATGCACCACATCTTGTTAGAAGAGGGATCCAAGCCCACTAGAGAAGCACAGCGGAGGTTGAATCCTCCCATGATGGAAGTTGTCAAGAAAGAAATCCTGAAAATGTTAGATGTGGGTGTGATTTATCCAATTTCGGACAGCAAGTGGGTGAGTCCAGTCCAAGTTGTTCCGAAGAAATCTGGTGTTACAGTGGTTAAGAATGACAATAACGAGCTAGTTCCCACTCGTATCCAAACTGGCTGGCGAGTATTGATTATCGGAAGCTCAATTTAGCAACTCACAAGGATCACTTTCCTTTGCCATTCATTGATCAAATGCTAGAGAGGTTAGCAGGTCATTCTCACTATTGTTTTCTTGATGGCTATTCAGGATATAATCAGATTGTCATTGCCCCTGAGGATCAAGAGAAAACTACATTCATATGCCCATTCGGTACATTTGCCTATCGACGCATGCCATTCGGTCTTTGCAATGCCCCTGCCACTTTTCCAAAGGTGTATGGTAAGTATTTTCTCTGATTATGTTGAGAACATTATTGAGGTATTTATGGATGACTTTAGTGTTTTTGGTGATTCTTTTGATAAATGCCTTGACAACCTTACCCTTATACTTAAAAAATGTATAGAAACTAACCTTGTTCTGAATTGGGAGAAATGTCTTTTTATGGTAGATCAGGGTATAGTTTTGGGACATGTTATTTCTGCTAAGGGTATAGAGGTTGATAAATCCAAGATAGATCTTATATGTTCCTTACCACCTCCCACAAGTGTGCGGGATATTCGTTCGTTTCTTGGTCATGTAGGTTTTTATCGTAGATTCATCAAAGATTTCTCAAAGATAGCATTGCCCCTATGCAGATTATTACAGAATGATGTGGCCTTTGAATTTGATGAGAAATGCAAAGATGCATTTGAGAAACTGAAGGAACTCTTGACTTTGGCTCCAGTAATCCAATCTCTGAATTGGGATCATCCATTC